>JARHVA010000154.1:6252500-6545000 GCA_037957365.1 Torreya grandis | reverse complement strand
TTATGATCAACCCAATAATATAATATAGTTCTTAATTATATAGATAAGGTTGGGACTCACCTCTAAATAGCATGAGGAACCCATCCTAGACCATGATGGCCTATCATTATAGTTACAATTGTATTTAAAAATTTAAAATAAGAAAAACCCTACAAACCTATAATAGATCTATGGAGAACCACTTAATTGACATGAAGAGGCAACTAAGAAGGTCCTAACCCTAACTTCTTTGACTTGGCATCCCTAGCTTCCAACATTATAGCCACGATGTCAAACTCCTTATCCATCTTAGCAAGGTTCATTAGGGGATCCCTAAATATTACCTTAGCTTGAGATACCAGTCTCTGATAGATGTATAAGGGTGTTTTTAGTAACACTTGGACCCTAGAGACCTAGTTTATGCTCCTCATAACCTAGTTGAATTGACTATGTGGAATTTTAATCCCCCTCAATTGAGCAAGGTGACATTTGATTGGAATTACACAAACATATTAACCTATTTGAATTAATTTAATACATTCTTATTTCCCTCTTCTAAGGGTTCCATTATGGTGTGAGTCACAAAAAACCACTCCTCCATTTCAACCTTCATATTCCCATCATATGTTTAGTATAACCTTAAGTCTAAGGTCAGCATAAGTTTTATCTCTAAGAACATTCCTTTTTTACCACAAATTACATCTTCAAAAATTTCCCATTGATGTCTATAATCCTCTCCTTATAGGCCTAGGTTCATTGGATAAGTACATTGGTCTTATTCCAAGTCTTCACTACTTTTCCAAGAACCGATAAAAGTAATAACAGGGCATCCTTGACCTTTTCAATTAACTCAATGAGAAATTTGCTCTTCACTTGAGATTCTAAAGTTTGAACCTAGATTTACATGTCCTCGAGGAGTTTCTCAGACATATAATGAGTCACTTAAAGAATAGATAGTGGCTCTTTAGCTATCCTTTATTCTTGAATGGAAGTTCTTACCTTAGTGAGGGAGAATAGATCCTAATGGGTCTACCAAACCACTAGTTTTCATTCCTAGAAAAACCTTTAATTCAGTGTTATCTTCATGATTTTGGAGGCTCGATCAAAACTCCATTACACATCTAGGTTGCCTGAGTAGTCATCTCTGGTGCCTATGACCTTGATACCATTTCTTGGGTAGTAAGAGGTGTAAGAGGGGTGGCTAAAATGGTAGTGAAGGTTAGAGGAGGAGTAGGAGGGGAGATAGAATAATTTGGGTGGAGTGAATGAGGAAAGTAATGGAGGTGGAGGGGGGATGGGAGAAAAAGAGGAAGGAGATAGGGGGAGACTAAGGGAACATCTTTTCCCACAACTATTCTTGGGTTAGTTTCACTTAAGGAAGAATTACTCCTGAGGATAGGTCATTAAAGAGTAGGAAAGAGATAGGTTGGTTGAAGGCAAGTCATGTGGTGCCTTAGGTGATGGAAATAGGGGATCAGGGATCTAGGCATCAATATGTTATGTCTAGGTCCATAAGAACTATTAAGGCCTACAGAGGAGTCTAAATTAAAGTAGAAGGCCTTAGAGTTGGGGTCAAAGTGTGGGTTATATTCTACTTCTTCTTTGGCCTCTTACCTAGGTTAGTTCTAGATTTTATAATAGATGGTCTGATTAGGATGATAGAAGCCATAGAGGCTGATGATGGAGGACTCAAAGCTACTAAGGGAAGTGTTAATCTAACTTGAGTGGGAATCTAAATGTTCTCTTTTATAATTTTTATGGTCCCAAAATTCATAGGTATGCTTGTTGATAAAGGCACACCTAAGGAAGGCACTAGGAGGAATCTAGCTTGTGAGATGGAAGGAGAATAAAGGAGTGATGAGATAAGGACATTCAAAAGGATCAAGGAAAAAGGTACTTGGGTGAATGATAGAGAGGGTGTAATGGGGAAAATAAGAGGCACTAGTTAGGGGATTTATGGGGGTAGAGTTGAATTAGTGGGTGTCAAGATTGAGAGTTGAAAAGTGGTAGGAGTTAGGGTTGAAAAGGAAATGGGAGAAGTTCAAGGTGTGAGAGGGGGAACCTAGATGGGATATTATTAGGACCATTACTCTATTCTTTCTCTTAAAATTCTAGTCACATCAAACCTTAATATTTGTGAAGCCTAGGGTTTAGGTGTCGATAATTGAGCTAGATACACTTGGGTTGCCTAGTGTTGAGTAACTCAAGTCTAGATCTATTATGGATTATATAATAGATATATTTAAGGAGATATATGTGGAGGAATAGTGTAAGGAGTGATTGGAGGAAGTAGAGGAGGATCTTAAGAATGAGGAGTAAGAGTTGCTAGAAGAAGTAGAGATGGACTTAGAGCATAAGGAGGAGAAAGTAGAAGAATGCTTTGAAATATTCTATAAGAGATGGTAGGATTTATTAGATTTGAGTCCTCCATAGACTAAGAAAAATCTATAAGAGGTGTTAATGGACCCAACTATAACTTATTTCCCTTCTTTTTTATTTTAATCTAGGATAGAACCTCCTTGTCATCGGTGGCATTTAGATAGAGCTTATCATCATCTTTATCCTGATGATCATAGTTGATATTAAGGTAGGTTGAGTACCATGTGAATTGAGTTCTAATTATCCCCTTGGGATCCCATTATTGGATCCTACATTTTTTAATGGCCAAGGAGTCTTTCCCATCCACCATCTTTTGAATTTGAGGGAAGGCCTTATAGATGTGGTTATTTATTATGATTGGAAGTGATGGACATGACTTTTATTGATGTTATATTCATAACCTAAATATTCCCTCCATTATATGATAAACAATCTCCTAGTATACTACATGGTTTAGGATAAAATACAATAGTCAAATGGGATCCTTGAAGAAACCTACAATCCATATCATGGTATCATCCTTTTAAATCCAATAATACCTAATGGTGGTGATTAAATACTTTATTTACTTCAAGATCTGGGACATTAGGGCCTCAATGATGGCTTGGTAGACCATCAGGTATAAATACTCACATACACCCCATATTTGATTATGTAACTAGTGGCCATACATCTTGTAAAACACCACATAAACCACTGAGCCCCTAAGAACCCACACAAGAATATTTTAAGTATTGAAATAGAGCATCCCTTAAATTACATATAATAGGAATCTCATCATGTATAAATTACCATCATATTAGGCATCTATGATGGCATTGAACAACTTAGATTTGATCAATCCTCCCATGTTTGTGACCTCTAAGCATGTGAGGATCATGTGGAGGATGGGCACCCACATTTCATTTATGTGCAAGCAATTTTTGTCCCCAAATATTTTTCTTAATAATATCATACCTAATAATACCTCCTCCCAAAATGTGTAGACTATGTATGCATTAATATCCTCCTTGTTAACCCATTTAGAATCTAGGTTCTCAACCTAATCATGGAGGACCTAATATATTTGATAGGTCCCCATCTATATCATTACCACCATAAAATTATAGGAGAAGGTGTAGTCTAGGAGGGGATAGTACACCTTGAAGGTGTTCTTAGAGATATCAATAATATGGTGTTGAGAGTTGGGTGAGCATACCCAATCATGGACTTCATCTTACATGTGGATGGAATTTTGAAGGACGTTGCTCAATAAGTCAGCATAGGGGAATGCCTCTAGCTTGGTCATGGATTTGTGAAGTATACACTTCTTATAGGATCTAAGGGTATCCTCAAACTATACCTATTGGTCATCATCTGATCCTAAATCCCTAGGGACTTATTCAACTGGTTTGAATAAATTATTATAGTTTTTGAATTTGATCAAACTAGTTAGTGATGTTTCATCCCATTACTTAGGTTTAGCCTTTGGGTTTGACAATGATACGACCATTATATCAAGATGAATGGGTAATAGGGAAGTTTTGAGTGTAAAAGGCATGAGATACAAGGGTTCTCTATGAGAATTGGAAAGTAAAGAGTTAGAGATATTTTGATGCTAATAATGGTAACTATTAGCAAACTTCCCTTAGGCTTTTATAAATGCATGTATATATCCCCTTATATTAATAGTGTTTGACATCTCACTTGCTATGAATTTAAACTTGATTTGGTGGCTATATTTTCTCTCTTTACTTCTAAATTCAAAGTTGAATTTTAATCCCATGATATTTTGCTACTAGTTAGATATAGTAATGGTGATGGGCTATTTTAAAACTATCCAATAAAATAAAAATTATTATTTTATTAATTCCCAATGCATGGTAGGAATGTGATCACATCTCCTAGAGGCTTCTACATTAACTCCTTACTTTTGAGATGTGTCATTTGTTCATTATTTCTCCTACTAATAGTTGGTACCTAGGCATAGTTTTATGACACATCATTCCCTTAGGAAGGGTGATGTCTCAACTAGGGACATGTGGCACATCTTGAATGGTTCTCTAGATTCATCCATACCTTATGATGATGTCCTTATATCCTTATGTGGATGCTAGTTCATCTACATACTAAATAACATGGTGCCTTCCTACATGGCCTAGATCTCTTGGGCTCTAAAATCTTTGATAAGTTTGTGGGATCAACCATTATAACACATGGTGATATGATGCCTTCCCATTTAGTTGGGATATCTTGGGCTTTGATATCTCTCATATTTATAGGGTTTTAACCACTTTAACACATGGTGATGTGGCACCTTCCCATTTGATTAGGCTCTCCCAGTCTTTGACATCTAGGATAAGTTTAGGGTACTAGTCTCTCTGACACATGGTGTTATGGTGCCTTTTAATTTATCCAAGATCTCTTGGCCTCTAACATCTTTGACATGTTCATAGGACTAGGTACTCTAACACATGGTATTATGGCACCTTCACATTCATTTTATGTATTTTAGGATCTAACATTTATAATAGGTCTAGGGGATTGGCTTCTTTCACACATAGTGACATGTGACCTTCTCATTTGGTTAGGCTCTAATACCTTTGATAGGTATGGGGTATTGGCCATTTTGACATATGATGATGTGGAACCTTCCCATTCAGTTGGGATCTCTTAAGATCTAAAATATTTGATAGGTTTGGGGGACTTCCTACTCTGACACATAGTGATGTGGTGCCGTATGATTTGTCTAAGATCTGCTAGGATTTGACATCTCTGACAAGTTTAGGGGACTGGCTACTCAAACACTTAACAATGTGGTGCCTTCTCATTTGGTTGAGATCTACCAAGATCTAACATCTCTAAAATGTCTAAGGGATTGGCTACTTTGACACATGGTGATGTGGTACCTTCCTACTTATTAGGGCTCTCCTAGGTTTGGATAAATTCACCAAAAAGATTAAGAAATACAAATGAACATAATACATTAAAATCACTTATCTGCCACTAAGATTTTAATTTTTTATGAAGGCCAACGAGTATGTTTCTCTAATAATAGAATGAGACTTTGGTAATTTTTTTTGAAAGTAGACTATCAATATTAACACCATGATTCGTAAAGTAGCAAACACTCCTTAGTCATAAAAATAAAATAGG
Source organism: Torreya grandis (assembly GCA_037957365.1). Classification (NCBI taxonomy): domain Eukaryota; kingdom Viridiplantae; phylum Streptophyta; class Pinopsida; order Cupressales; family Taxaceae; genus Torreya; species Torreya grandis. Next base: position 6,539,507 of record JARHVA010000154.1, on the reverse strand, counting down.
CTTGTTGTTGCTTAGGGAAATCAGGGTGACATATACTCCAAGGATTTAAATAAGTACTATTGATAAGAAGAAAATAAAGGACCCAAAACCTCTAGTTCATGAGAATTTTTCAGATGCATCCCCCATTTTAAATAAAATGGGGTGTGTTGACCACAACAGATCACAACTTTCATAGGGAAAGTGAAGACAAGCACTGATAACCTAACTAGTTACTCTTTTTTCCTTGCTCAACATAGAGATTATAAGAGGGATATTTATTCACCATAGAAAATATAAGGCACTAAAGTATAATAATACTAAGTGGAATATTAATATTCCACCTTACTAATGGTTACAAATGTGTGTAAGTGATTTTCATTTTCCATTCACTTCTAGACTTTATTCAAGTTATTGAGGCTAGATTTGCTATCAGGGTTCCTGTGTGGCATTGATGGCTTGAAATATTATAAGGGAGATGGTTAGGGTATTTATCTACTACTAGATGAAGGTAAATATCCATGATATATATGTGTTTTGTCTTGTTCATGGCCTTGTTCTACTGTTAGCTAGGATAGAAATCCTACAGTGGAGATTGCATGTATAACCATTTAAGAGGTAGACTCATAATTTAGAATCTTCATGTTTTCCTTATTATTTTCCAAAATTCCCTATGAAATAAATATCATTTATTATTCTTATCCATTGAGGGTTCAAAACCAATCCAAGGGTGAATGGATGATGATAAATTTCTAAACTGCCAACCAGTCTTTGATCAGATCAAATAATTTGGTATTTCCTTGTAACATTATTTGAAGTGAAACTTGGTGGATCTATTAAAGGTGTAGGTAATTATAAAATCCACCAATTTATATTATAATCATTGGCCTCTAAAATATATAACATAAAAAAATTTAATTCCATATGGGAGTCGCTTATATTGAAGGTTTCAACTTGGGTCTTCCTTCTTCTCAACAATCCTTCTAAGCTTTAGCCATCACCTAGAGTAGTTACTAAAAAATTATGGGTTCCATAAGAATATCATAAAATAAAGAGGGATACAGAGGAGAAAAACAAAAAATAAAATAAAATCACAAAATAAAATTAAATACATAATGAAATCAAATCTATGTAATATATACATTACCACCTCCACCTGGGTTCCTTAAAAAATACATTAGAGGGGACAACTAATAAATAGTTATTCAAAAATTACCCATTCACTAGAATTGATAGCTCTTTTTCCTAGATATCCTTGAGATAAAAGGCATTTTAGCCAAGGATTTCAACTATTTGGTATGGGCTAATCTAGAGGGGATCAAATTTTGAATGTTGGCCTTTCTTTTTGTGAGCCTTATCCCACATTAATATCAGGTCAAATATTCTAAAGGTCTCAATCTTTTCCCTCTTATAAAACCACCTTTTAACTATATATTGTTGTTTGTTAAATCTCAATAGATCTTCATATTAGACTTCCTCTAACTAAATTAAGTTGATCAATCTAGAATTCACCTTGTCATCTAGTTCCATAAATTGTTGCATGAACTTATAAGCTGGTAGCCTAAGCATAACTAGCATGATTGGCTCCGATACATAAAGGAAAAGGAAAAGAGATATTTTAAGGGGTTATTTTTCCTAGTGTGGTCTGCCCATAGGGAAAATTTTGGTAATGAGTACCATTCACAGGGATTTTCTCCATCTAATTTATTAATGGCATTAATCAATTTATTATTAGTAGACTCTACCAATATATTCACTTATAGATAGTGTTTGGATGATAACTTCATCATGATCCCATTATCTTAGGCCCATTCTTTGAATTCTAAAATTTGAAAGGTTGGACCATTATCAAATACTAAAGAAATGAGAACCCTAAAATGGGTGGTTATGGTGTTATTAAAGAACTTGATGACATCAATATTAGTTCTTCTTTTGGTTGAAACTACCTCAAACCATTTGGTGTAATAGTCCATACACATAATAAAGAACTTATAACTAAATGAAAAATTGGGGTTAATGACCCCCATGAAATCCAATCCCCATTTTGAAAATGGCATAGACTCCACAGTAGGTTATATTTGCATTATTTCATGAGTTTATCTCTAAGAAAAGGTCTGACATTAATGACAAAAGTGAACATGGGTGAAAACATCTTTGAATATTGTGGGATGGTAATAACCTACTTGAAGAACTCTATGGGCCATGGTGTTTATTGTAGGGTGGTTAGCTCCCAATTTATCATGGAAACTTGCCATGATATCTTTGGCCTCTTCTTGTGATACACACCAAAGATAGATTCCTTTGTAGTTTATTCTGATATAACTCCCTTTGTCAACATATATTACATAGACTTCAATTATATGACCCTCTTTTATGTGTGGTTGAGTTATGGGGGTATATTTTTGTATAGTAAAAAGTACATGACTATAGTGTACTAATCTAATTAAAGTATGCTCTATTGGTCCACTTGATGTACCATAACCCTTAGCTCTATTTGCATTATTATCTTAGTAAGGCCTTTTCCTTTAACCAACTTAGCTCAATTGATTTCTAAATCATAGTCTTGTAATTTCATCAACCATCAACCTCTTCTTTCACCTAGTTGATTCTACCCTAACATCTATTTTAGATCTAGGTTTGGGACAATGGCATATAATCTATTTTGGATGATATAATTCCTAAATTTGTTCACTGCCTTGACTAGGGCATAAGTGTGGTTGTCTAGGGTAGAATATATGAGCTTATAATCTTTAATATTATTTATCATAAAAGCCATGGGGTGATATTATCCTTCTAACCTTTGGTTGAGATAAGTGGTAATGGTGTGCTTTGAAGCAAATGGATAGATATAGAAGTCTTATGTATAGTTCAAGTTAATGAGGACTGGGGATTGCATAATTATGTATTTGATATCATAGAAAGATTTATTTGATTATGCTTTCCATTTCACTTTCAATATTGTTTCAACATTTCATTTGAGGGCTTCACTATTTCAATAAATTTAAAAACAAATTTATGCACAAATTTTATTTTCCCAAAGAAATATTTTAGTTCTTTCTTGATATTAGGTAAAGGTAGTTTAAAAATTACATCTTCCCTTTTATGGTTAGTATCAATACCTTATTTCATGGTAATTTAACTAAGAAGATTACCTTTGGTGACACCAAACATGATTTTATTTGGGTTTAATAAAATGACATGCCTTTTGCATCTTTCAAATACACTTTGTAAGTGGTAGACACCTTCCACTATTCTTAGGTTAAGTTCACTTGAGGAAGAATTGCCTCAGGGAATGGGTCATTAAAGAGTAAGGATGAGATGAGATGGTTAAAGATAAGTCCATTAGTGCCCTGAGTGATGGAAATAGGGGGATAGAGATATAAGTATAAATATATTGTGTATGGGGATGTAGGACCTATTGAGGCCTATAGAAGAGGTTGAATTAGAGTAGAAGGCATTTGGGTTGGGACTAGAGTGTGGGTATCCTTTTGATTCTTATTCAACCTCTTACCTAGGTCAGCTCTATAGGTTGTAATAGATGGTCCAACTAAGATGATATGAGCCATTGGGGTTGATGATGGAGGATTCAAAATTGATGAGGGAAGCATTAGGATGAATAGAGTGGGAACTTAGAGTGTCCCTACTACAAGTGGCATGCTCCCAAAAGTTGTATCTATTTTAAATAATAAAGGCACACCTAAGGAAGGTACCATGAGGATTATAGGTTGTGAGATGGAAGGATTAGAAAGGAACAAAAAGGAAAGGATGATTAGGAGGATTGATGTCAAAGGTACTTAGGTTAATGACATAAGAGGTATAATGGTGAAAATATGAGGCATCACTTCAGTGATTTTTGGGGGTCGATTAGAACTAGTAGGTGTTAGGAGTGGGAGTCAAAAAACAATGGGAGTGAGGGGTAAAAGGGAAATAAGAAAAGTTAGAGGTGTGACAGGGGGAAATTTGATGGGTTCCTATTAAAATTATTATTATGGGCTCACTCATGGGATGTAAAACATATCAAACATTAGGGTCTATGTAGCCTGGGTTTGAGGTCTTGATGGTTGAGCTAACTATACCTAGGTTTCTTCACTTCAAGTAACTTAGGTCTATCTCTACCACGACATGGATACATGAGTTTCCAAAGGATGTGGGGGTGGAGTTAGATTATGAGGAGTGATTATAGGAGGTAAAAGAGGAGCCAAGTCATGAGGAATGGGAGGTTTTAGAGGAATTAGAGATGGAATTAGAGAACATGGAAGAGAAGGTGGAAGAATGACCTTCATGATTCTTTGGGAGATGGTAGGACCTATCAAATTTGGGTCCTTCATGGACAAAACAAGAGTTGTAAAAAGTGCCAATGGGCCTACCTAAACCTTCTTACCCTTTTTATACTTCTTTATCATGATCTGAGATAGCACATCCTAGTCATTAATAGCATTTAGATAGATCTCATCATCATCTTCAGCCTAATGACCATAGTTAATATTAAGGTGGGTTGAGTAATGTGCCAAGTGAGCTCTAATTATCCATTTGGGGTCCCATTATTATATTTTACATTTTATAAGGGTGAAGGAGTCTCACTTGACTTCCATATCTTAAATTGGAGGTAAGTCCTTATAAATGTGGTGCCTGAATATGATTAGAATGGAAAGAATGACTTCTACTAATGCTAGATGCAAAACCTAAAAATGGATTCCACTAGCTAATAGGTAATCAATTGCTCTACTAGATAGTCTAGGATAAAATAAGATAGGCAGAGGGGGTCCTTAAGGAAACCTATAATTCATATCATGGTGTCATCTTTGTAAAGCTAGTAATCCTTGATGGTGATGATGGAATCCTTGATTGCCTTTGAGAGCCATGGCATCAGAGCCTCATTGATGGATTTGTAGACTAATGGGTAGAAATGCTCACATATGTCTTAGATGTTATTTTAGAACTAGTGTTCATACAGCTTGTAAAATACCACATGGACTGACAAACTCCCAAGAACCCCCATAGGAAAAGTTGAAGGCTTGAAAGAGAGTGTCATGTATTTTTCATCTAACATGTAGCTCATAGTGTATAAATTACCCCTAGCTCAAAGATATGCAATGGCATTGACCAAATTTAAGTTGATCAATCATCCCATGTTTGAGACCTTTAAGCATGTGGGGATCATGTGCAAGAGGGGAACCCATAGCTCATTGACATGCATACAATCCTAGTCCCTAAATAATTAGTTTAGCAAGATCATGCCTACCTAGACCTCCTCCTAGAAGGTGTGAACCATATATGCATTAATATCCTCCTTGTTAACCCATTTAAAATATAGGTTCCCAATGTAGTCATAGAGGAAATCATATATTTTATCAGTCCCCATATATACCATTACTATCATTACATCATAAGAGAAGGTGTATTCTTAGAGGGATTAGTATGTATTGAAGGCATTCCTAGAGATATTGGTTATCTGGTGTCAATATTTGGATTAACATACCCAATCATGGACTACATCCTACATTTAGATTGCATTATGAAGGATGTTACTTAATAATCTAGCATATGAGAATGCCTATGGTTTGTTTATTGCTCTATGAAGTCTACACTTCATGTAGTATCTAAGGGTATCCTCAAACTTTGCCTACTAGTCATCATCTAAGCCTAAATCCCTAAGAACTTACTTGACTACTTTAAATAGATCATTTTAGTGCTTGAATTTGGTCAATTCAACCAAGAATGTGGTATCCCAATACTTAGGTTCAGCCTTTGGGTTTGAGGATGATTAAATGATTGTAGCAAGATGGAAGGGCAATAGGGAATTTTTGAGTGTAGAAGGCATGAGATATAGGGGTGCTCTATGATATTTGGAAAGAAAAAAGTTATAGATTTTTTTAAATAAAAAATGGTAACCATTATCGAGCTTTACTTACTATTTTATAAATGCATGCATACATCACCCCTTTAATAATGGATTTTGGTGGCTCACTTGCTACAAACTTAAATTTGAGTTGGTGGCTAGACTTTATCTCTTTAATTATAAATCAATAGTTAAATCCAAAGCCTATGATCTTCCACTACCAATTGAATATACTAATGGTGATGGGATGTTTTGAAATAATCCAATTGGTCCCAACTTCCTTTTTTGTTAATTTTTAACACATGGTAGGTACATGCTCACATATCTTAAAGGCCACATTATATCACATGTCATATGTTCATTGGTCCTCCTACTAATGCTCAACACCTATGCATAGATTTATACTATGTATCATTCCCTTAGAAAGGGTGATGTGTCATCTTGAGACACATGGCACATTTTGATTAGTTCTTTAGCCTCATTTATACCTTATTCTAAGATTTTTAGGGCCTTATGTGTATTCTATTTTATTTTCCTACTAGGTGATGTGGTGTCTTCCCTTTCAATTGGGATCTCTCAGGATTTGACATCTCTCATAAGTATAGGGGACTAGATACTCTGACACATGGAGATGTGTACATTCCTATTTAGTTAGCACTTCCCAAGCTCTGATATCTCTAACAAGTCTAGGGGACTAGATAGTCTGACATATGATGACATGGCACCTTCCCATGCAGCTAGACTCTCCTAAGTTCTAACATCTTTGAAAATTCTAGGAGTCTAGCCATTCTGATCCATGATAATTTGGTCCCTTCTCATTCACCCAAGTTCTCCCAAGATCTAACATCTATAATAGGTCTAGGGGACTGGCCACTTTGACACATGTAAATGTGGTGCCTTCCCATTTAATCGAGCTCTCCCAAGATCTAACATCCCTGATAGGTTGAGGGGACTAGCTACTCTAACACATGGTGAAGTGCCACCTTATCATTCACTTGGGCTATGAAAACTTTGATAGGTCTAAGGGACTAGTCATTCTAACACATTATGATATGGTGCCTTACCATTCAACTAAGCTCTCCTAAGATATAACATCTTTAATAGGTTTAAGGGAATGGATAATCTAACACATGGAGATGTGGTAACTTACCATTTGGTCTAGATTTTTTCAAGATATAACATCTATGATAGGTTTGGGGGACTAGCTACTCTGACACTTGATAACATGCTACCTTCTCATTTGACTAGGCTCTCTCAATCTCTTATATCCTTGACAAGTGTGAGGGATTATCTACTCTAACACATGATAATGTAGTGCCTTCCCATTTGGCTGAGCTCTCCCAAGATCTACCAAATTCACAAAAAGGACCAATTAATAAATGTAAAGGAATATAATACATTAAACTTACTCATTTGTCACTATGATTTCAATTTTTCATGAAGGATGATGAGTTTGTTTCTCTAAGAATGGAATGAGACTCTGGGAATTTCTATTGAAATTAAATTTGTAATGTTATCACCATGATTCATAAAATAAAAAAACTTATTAGTCATAAAAATAAAAGAGGAATGATATGTTTTAAATGGGTTCTCCATTTTGAAGAAAAGGGGGCATGTTGTCCACAACAAAGACCTATATTAGATTTGAATTATACTTCTAAATTTGAAGGTCAAAATTTAAATATATTATGCATTTTTTAATTGGATAGTATAATATATATTGTGTTCAACACATTCCCTTTTCTCCAAAATGGGGGACCCCTCTAAAAATTTCACAAACTAGAGCTTCAAAATCTCTTCTCTTTTTCCTAATTGTGATGCCTAATCAAATCTTCATAATATGCATCACCTTGATTTCTTCAAGAAATAATTGGCCCTTGTTATTTATTTTTAAAACTAAAGAGTGATTTTCCTCTTTGTAAATCATGGTGCTAATATTACAAGTTGATTTTCACTTAAGTATCCCAGAGTATAGTACATTTCCTAGAATAATAGACTCGTTATCCTCCATGGAAAATTGAGATATTTATATCTAACAAGTAATATTCAATGTATCTTTTTTTCTCTTTACCTTTCTTAATAATTTTCATGAACTTTATAGATCCTGGTCAAATGGGGAGCTTTCAAATCATCAAGAGTCAAAGCATCTATTCCCCTAGACCTATCAGATATGTCAGATCCTAAGAGAGCCTAGTTGAATGGGAAGGCATCATGTTATCTTGGGTTAGAGAGGCTATTCCTTTGGACCTATTAGAGATGTTAGAGCATTAAAAATCCTAGTCAAATAGGGAGATACCAAATATTTATGAGTTAGAGTTTAAAGTCCACCAAACATTTTAGAGATGTAAGAGCTTGGGAGAGTCTAGCCAAATGAGAAGGTACCACATCAACTTGAGCCAGAGTGTCTAGTCCCCCAAAACTATCAAATATGTCAGAGCTCAAGAGAGCTTGACCAAATGGGAAAGTACCACATCATCTTGAGTTAGAGAATCTAGTACCCCAAACCTATTAGATATCTTAGAGCCCATAACAACCCAACCAAATGGAAAGGTGACACATCATCTTGAGTCAGAGTGGTTAATCCCTTAGACTTGTTACAAATGTCAAATTTGGGGAGATCTCAATCAAATGTGGATCTGACATGTCATTAGGTGTCAGAGTGATTAGTCCCCTAGATCTATCAGATATGTTAGAGACTAAAATATCCCACTTAAATGGGAAGGTAACACATAATCTTGAGTCAGAGTGATCAGTCCCTCAGACCTATCATATATGTCAAATCCTAGGATATCATAGCCTAATGGGAAGGTACTGCATCATCTTGAGTTAGAGAGTCCAGTCCCCAAGACCTATCAAAGATGTCAGATCCTAAAAAATCCCAACCTAATGGGAAGCTACCACTTCACCTAGTTCATAGATGAAATAGTGGACTTAAGACCCTAAGAAGGTTAGAATGAAGTATGGATAAGACTCAAAAGCTTATCAAAACATGACATTTGTCTTTGAGTGACAAATCACCCAATCTAGGTAAAAAATATGAGGTATAAATCTATGCCTATGTTTAAATCATTAATGGGAAGACCAATGAGAATATGACATATGTATAAGGTAGGATTTATCTGTTAAACCTCTAAGAGATATGACCACGTGTCTACCATGTGTTTAGAATTAATAGAATGGGAAGATGGACCTGATTGGATAGTTTTAAAAACATCACATTGCCATTTCTATATATAATTGGTGGTAGAGGATTATGGGTTTTGCATTCAATTCTGGATTTAGAATTAAAGGAAGAAAACCTAGTCACTAACTCAAATTCAAATTCATATCAAATGAGTTATCAAATGCCATTAATGCATGGGGATGTATGCATATGCTGATAAATCCTAAGGGAAGCTCATTAATGGTAACCATTTATACCTTAGAATAAATCAAATACATGATTCCTCACTTTCAAATTTATATAGATCCCCTATATCCCATGCCTTCTATACTCAAATCTCCCTAAATTTCCCTTCCATACTACCCTAATGATTTATACATCTTCAAATCCAAAGGTTGAGCTTGAGTATCTATACACCACCTTACCTATTGGTTTAACTAAGTATAGGCACTATAATGACATATTTAAGGCAATTAAGTAGTTCATTAAGGATTTGCCAATGCAAATGACTAGTTGGCTAAGTATGAGGATGCCCTTAGGTCCTATAATAAGTGTGAACTCCATAGAGACATGGCCAAATAAAAGGCACTTACATACATTGACCTACTATGTGACATCATCCACAAGGCCATCCTCATGAAAGAAACCATTAATGATTAGGTGTGCTCACCCACCTATCGATAATAGATTATTAATATATTTGAGAATGCCTTTAAGGCATACTACTCCCTCCTGGACTTCACTTTTTCCTATGATGTAGTGGCATTATCGGTCTAGATGGGTACACACCATATTTATGATGTATTCCATGACTAAGCTATTAACCTTAACTCTAAGTGGGTTAATAAGGATAAAATCAATGCTTACATAGTCTTCACCTTCCAAGAGGAGGTATAAGTAGGCATGATCCTACTGAACTAGTTGTTCAAGGAACTAGATTGCCAACACATCAACAAACTATGGGTGCACTTTCTACATATGATCCTGACTATCTCAAACATCCCATACATAGAAGGCTTAATCAAATTCAACTTGGTCCATGCCATTATAAATGACTATACTAGAGGTGAATTCTACATGATGAACTACTTATTATATGTAATCAATGAGATGCACTCATTCAAGCCTTTAACCTTTCCTTCATGGGTTCCCCATGGCCCAACCACCTAAGTGGTATTTTATAAATTATATGGCCACTAGTTCTACCAGCATATCTAGGACATCTATGATCACTTATACCTGGTGGTGTACTAAGTAGTGAATGAATCTCTAAGGCTATGACTCTCAAAGGTAATTCAAGAATTTATCATAGCCATCGAGGACTACTAGTTATATAAATATGACATAGTGATATAGATCATAGGATTTCTCCATGACCCCTTCCACTTACCATATTATGTCACTAGCCATTTATTAGAATAGGAGATCACCTATCAAATAGTGAATGGTATATTTTAATTCTACATACATCCTTAGTATAAGGCATGCCCAATCTCTTAATCAACATATAACACCAAGTCTAAGGAACTTCCCCCTAATATAGAAGATGGTAACCATGTGAGACTCTTTCACCCTATAAAATTACAAGATTTGGTAATGGGAACCTAAAGGGGTGATTTTAGTGTATTTGGCATAGTACTTAGCTAGCTCAACATCAACTATGAACATCAAGTTAAAGGTAATGATGTGTTCTATTAAAACACTATTGATGGCCAAGAGGTGTTATCTAGGAAATTTTATCTTGAATAGTAACCAAGAAGAAGAATAAGGGGAGGATGGATTAGGAAAGGCCCTTTGTAACTTATCTAACTCCTACTCAATCCATGAAGGACCAAACTCCAATATCTCTATCCATCTCATAGATAATCTTGTAAGGTATCCTACTACCCTTTCCTCTCTAAGTTTTAGCTCTAGCTCTAGCTCCACATTCATTAGTAGATATGGATCCTCACACTCCAAATATACCTATACCTCCTTTAATTTCTCCTCACATTATACCTTTACATCCTCTAGTATCACTAGTAGCTATGCCATGGTAGGGATAAACCTAGACCATAATATGCTAGGCAACTCAAGCATAGCCTGCTCAACCAACGTCACTATAGCCCCTAAGATTTGATGTGTCTAGTAGCTTAAGAGTAAGCTTATAATGGGGTATTTATTAGGCACCCATCTAGGCTCCCCACTCACTCCTCCATCTCCTCTTTTTTCCCTTCCACTACACTCCTATCATGTTCCAATTCCTAGTTTTGAAACCCACTAGTTTGACTCCACCTATTTTGTTTCCCATTTATCCCCCTCAATATTTTTTCAAAGTACCTTTAGCTTCACTACTAGTGAGTTTCCTTACTTTTTTATTCCCTCTGATCCTCCCATCTCATAACCTAGATTCCTCTTGGTGCCCCCATGGGAATACCTTTAATAACATGCATCTTTAAGAGCCTACCACTTCTAACAAGGACCCTCTTAGTCCCCACTTTAGTTAGTATGGCACTCCCATCCATAGCTCCAAGTCATATGCCATCATCCCTTTCAAATCATTCCATCTCAATCAATCCATCCATCATAGCACCTAGAGCTGACCTAAGAAAGAGGCCAAAGAAATGGAAGGTGAACTAAACTCTAGCTCTAGCTTGAAGGCCATCTGCTCCAACTCCACATTATCTATAGGCTTGAATGGCTCCTTTAGACTGAATATCATCATTTTGGCATTTGGATCATCTACCCCCTCTCTCCCTTACCCAATTATCCACTAGCATCACATTTAGTTAACCCATTTCTTCCCTATTATTCCATGACCCATCCTCGAGGGTAATTATGCCTTAGGTAAACCTCACTCAAGAAAAATGGCAAGTTCAATTATTCCCATAGGCCTCCCCTTTTTTGTCCCTCCTTTCACTCCCATGTCCCCTCTTCCTCTACTCACTTCATCTTTCACTCCTTCCACTTCCTCCATCTCCCCTCCACCTCATCCTCTACCCTTCACCACTATTTTAGCCACACCTTCTACACCCCCCATAACTTGAGGGATGATAACAAGATCAAAATCATCGTATATATATTTATAAGATGACCTAGACATGCAATGGATTTTATATCAATCCTTTGAGAGAATTAATAGGATGTTCTCACAGAGATTCATCTAGGATGGGAATCTAGTGATATGGCACACCCATTATGATCTATTTTCCCTCAATAAGGTGAGGAATGCCACTAGAAAGTAGAACATATCCAAGGGCCTACTATCCATCCTTTGAATTACCCATGAATTTTTAAGAAACCCTTCAAATACATGTAAATCCAAGTCTAAACTCTTGAAGCCCAAGTGAAGAGCATGTTCCCAATTAGAATAATCAAGAAGCTCAAGGATTCCTTCCTACTCCTTTCATCAATCCTTTGAAAATTAATAGAGACTTACACTGAGATTGACACAATTATATAGGGTACTCAAGCCTACATGGTGAGGATCATAGAGATCAATTAGAAATGTCAAAATCTATAAGTAGTGGTTAACAAGGGAATGTTTTCAGAGTTTAAACTAAAGCCAACCTCAGATTTGTGGTTATACTAAAATTATGTTAGGAACATGAAAGTATAAATGGAGTGGTTTTCCTTGGCCCACACTATAATAGAACCCTTGTAAGAGGGTGAGAAGAAGACATTGACCTAATTTATAGAGGTCAATATCTTTATCTTATTCCACCCAAATGGAACCTCTCAACCAAGGGGAATTCTAGGTCTATCTAGATTAGTTTGACCAGGTTATAAGGGATAATTTGGAAAAGACAAATCAATAAGGAGCCTATGTAGTGTTGGATCTTTCAACTTAGTTCATAGTGATCGTCAACCAAGTCTTTGGAATCTATGCCTTAATGGAAGTGGATTTCTAAATATCTTAGATATTTGTAGCTCAAGCCAAGGTGATCTTCAAGGATCCCCCAATAAACTTAGCCAAATTAGACAAATATTTTTACATTTTATTAGCCATATTATAAGTTAGGAGTGCCCATTCGAAGTAGTTAGGAGCTAGTAGCTCTTAGTTACCTCCTCATGTCAACTAATGGTTCCTTGTAGATCTATTACAAGTTTGTAGGTATTATTTTGGTTCAAATTTTGAAATAAAGTTACAAATATAATGAGTGGCCATCATGGCTTGGAATGGGATCCTCATACTTTTTTGAGGTTAGCCCCAATCCTTATCTATTTAAGCAAGATTCATATTGTATTTTAGGGTTTGATGAAAATTTCTCAAAAGTGTTGTTAGATTATTGACAAGATTTTATCTACATTTCCTTCATCACTTTATACTATAAAATCAACCCAAATTGATTATTTTAGTAGTATTTCCCTCTTTTAATGAATACAATCCCTATTTTCTACAAAAAGGGCTCTTTTATATTTTAATTTTCTTTCATCTTCATGTTTAAATGATCATAAGTGATAAGTTAATTAGATTAACACTTTGATACTTTATAAATGTCATGGTTATGATGTGCTTAGATATTATAATCATTATGTGAGTTATTTAATTTCCCGGTTTTTTAGTTTTTATAATTTGTGTGCTAATCTACACATTCTCGTATGGTATTTATGTGTTTTTAATAATAAACTCTTATTACTTATTATTTATGAGAGCTCACATTGAAGACATATTCTTGGTTCCCTCAGAATCATCCCATTGTATGTTCTTAGAGGTATAACTTTATTAAAACTTGGTCTACAATGGTATAGCTATGATAGAGTCACTCTATTCAATGACCATTATATTGATCTCATTTTAGAATTGGAGGCTTCTATTTTTTACCTTACCCTCAATTATATTTTATGTTTATTTAGTGGATTTAAAATACCCTTTCCCCTTATGTTTATAAATAATAATCGCAACACTCAAATATTCATAACCATCTTTAACCTATATGAATTACATCATATTAAACTTTTAGTGGTGATAGTGAAATTCTTAGAGACTATTCATGGAGACTCTATTCAAGAAGTATAATACTCATAATCATGCCTTGGGATGATTTGATATTGATCCTAAAATGGAGGATGAAAGTTAGTAGTTCTTCCCACCTTCACATTTTCAAGGAATTCATAATCTCATGGGTGTTTCATGAGAAGGAGAATATTAGAGTGAACAACAACTGACACTAGAAGGAGGGCCTCATAACACTTCATGAATATTATTAATTTTATTTCATTTTATGAATATTTTGGATTTGGTTTACTAGTAATAATGTGATAACTATTATTTTATTGTGAAGCATCCTAGAGAATAATTCTCTTTTTATAAGGGCTAAGTCTCATCAAGGTATGTTGATAATTTCCCCTTGATTTTACATAGAAAACCTAGTTATAATCAACCCATACCTATCTTGATTATTATTAGTTCCTATTTGTAACCTATCCCAAATGCATAACCCAAGATGGCTTGGTTATCTAGCTTATTGATTAATGTCCCAAGAGTCATCCATTATCTACCTAAGAACCCTAAGAGGTATCTTCCTTATTTTACCCCTGGTGTGGGACAAATTGTAGAAGAACACATACCCTTATATAAGACCTTACTAAGACTCTTGAATGTATAACATGAGGATATGGCATGTATGATGTTCCTTTTTACCCTAATGGACTCCACCTATGATTGGTTCTTAAGCCTTCCTAAATACTCTATATCAAGTTGGGACCATTCCAATTATACTTTCCTCTCCAATTTGGCCAAGTAATAGACCCTAGTGGTATGTACCAATATATTTATTGTATCAAATAAGAGATCAATGATCCCATTAAAAATTCTAGTGCTAGGTTCCAAAATATGTATAGCTGAGTAACTATGCTTTACTAACCCAACCCTCACCTAGCACTTGAAATATATAAAAATGTGTTGGGCCATTAGATGGACATATTCTTGAGAATGGATGCAACAATAATAGATCTATCCTTATCATATAAAGGGGTCATAAAAGTGTATAAATAATTGAAACCCTATGGATACACCATGATACCCACTCTCAGCATGCTACCAAAAATCCCTATATTGAACTTATTACCTAACATTAACTAGAATGTGCTTATGACTCAGTTTCTCCTTGCAACACATCAAATTCCACTAGGTCATTACACTTTTAACTAACAATTAGGTTTTATAAACCTAGGGGGTCTAGATATAATTCCCAAAAGTCAATATCAAGGGATTTTAGATATGGATAAAAACACCTAGACTATGCCTCAAGAATCCACTAAGACTGAGCTAGATGTCATTCAATAAATGGTATAAAAACTTAGAAATGACTTCCTAGGGCTATAAATATAGATGAGAAACTTGAAAAAAAAAATATAGTAAGAAATTCATGTATCAAAACCAAATAATAGTTATAAACACCCTCATAACCCCCCAAAACCTTCACCCAATAGGTTCCCTAAGATCAATTTCTTTGAGATAGCCTTACCTAACTAGTGTCATGTTCATAACATGATAACACATGAGGAACAAGACTAAATCGAGTTTGGTTATACATCTAAGATCTTTTAAAAGGAAATAGAATAATATGGGTGGTCCCTAATCATATAGAATCTTATAACTTGGGTAAATCCCCTTGTACTACTATGATGTTAGAAATCATGAATTTCCCTAGCTAAAAAGAAAATGATCTAGAGGAAGGTATTAGTGAAGTGTAGGCATTTTGGTAGTTCTAAAGGAGCAAATAAAACCTTAATATTTTAAGTAACAACATACACATACTACCTCAACACCCCCAAATAATGGTGTAACCCCACCAAACCAAAATTTTAGAAATGATCCTCCATTTCCAAGACCTCAAGAGCCCAAGGCACCTGTGAAAACCCCACTAGTCTAAAGCAAATGGGGTTACAACATAGTCAAGGATATGAATAAGATTAAGTATAACATTAAACTTTATTATCTTGCCCAAATCATAGAGAAATAAGACCTCCTATAAAATTATTTGACTCAAAATATAACCCCATATGCCTAACCTAAACTAAGAGCATCACACACCAATGTGTTCATTCATAAGATAATATGGAGGTCACCTTGTTCCTTTTGACAATCTAATCATTTGGGATGAATAAACATAATTGATTAGTATATTTAGGACCCTCAACCAATGTGATGCTAGTAGGCATATATGATAAACTCAGTCTTATCCCCATAAAATTAGACAAGGTAATGGTCTAATTAGATAAATGTAATTTGAAAGTAATAGGTGAACTTATAAACATCCACATCTAGTTGGAATCTAAGTTTAAGATTAAAAACATTATAAAAATTCAAGTGGTTGATATCCTAAAATCTTAGGACATGTTCCTTAGTAGATATTGGTTTAAAGACCTAAATGGTTATATGGCCATAGATTTCTCCATATGTGGTTTCCATGGAGAGGAGTAGCCAACCAAATAAGATTAGATAGGGAACCATCAATGAAGAAAATGATCACCAAATATAATTCCATTAATGAGAAGATAAACCAAGTTTCCTCAAACTTAGACATACACACACTAAATACCAAGCCTCCAAAAAATCAAACCAATCATAGTCCAAGTCTGCTTGGCCTGTGGTCTCTTTATGTAGAAAAAGTTCACTCCAAATAAGGTAATGGGGATAGTTTTCTAATTATAAATCCCTTAGGGAAGAAATGTATGGCATCCTATAGGATATAGTTTCCTTACATGAATAACTTAGTAGAGTATGAAACTCTAATATTAGGATTATAATTTACATTGAGATACAAGGAAAACAAACTAAGAGTATTTAATGACTCTAAATTGGTGGTCAACTAGATTAAAACTAAGTTTTAATGAAAACCATCATACCTTAGAAGGTATAAACATAGGGCTTGGGACCTAATTTAAATGTGTAACTAGTTTAACATCTTCCTTATTCCCTAGGAATAAAATTGGTAGTACACTCACTAGCATCAATGGTAGTGAACCTAACCCCCCTAGATGACATCAAGATACAAGAGTTATCTATGGAACTTGTCCCCTATCCTTCTATCTTGGACAATTTGAATAACTTTTAGTCTTTGAATATGACCATAAAATCATCTATTTATTTGATTATGAGGGGATACTCAAGGCCTAAATCATAGATGAAAATGATAGATACAACCCTAGGAATGAGTTGGATAATGATGGGATCTTGAACATTCATGGAAACTAGATCTTAAAAGGGATGATTTCACTAGAAAGAGTTTTTGATGCATTATACCCAACCTTCCAATCTAAAAGGCCAATGTTTAAATACCAAAAGTGCCAACTCATTAATATCATCCCCATAGAGAATCCACATATAGTTAATATGGGTCTAGATTTGATGGACCACAAATAGGAGCATTTATAGAGGTTATTGTTGGGGTATAAGGACATTATTTTTTAGACCTATAGAGATATTAAGTTATTTAGTCCAAGATTAATTACGCATACCATCCCCTTAAAACTCATTTAAAAACCATCTAGATAAAGATAAAGGCCAATAAACCCAATCTTGGAGCCCTTGATTCACAAATAAGTCCATAAGTTACTCTCTATGGTGATAATTTTCCTCATTTTCCACTACACCTATGTGGCTAACCTATTCTTATTACAAAATAATAATGGTGATATCCTACTTTGTGTGGACTTCCATAACTTGAACCAAGCCTTATATAAAGAAAAATACCACTTTCCCTCACTAGATGAGGTGATCCAAATGGTGAATTGGTATTAGATGATGTCCTTCTTGGATGGCTTCTCAATCTATAACCAAGTCTTGGTCAACCTAGGAGATATAACTAATAATGAGTTCACCACCAATTAGGGCACATTCACTTGTAAATGGATTCATTTTGGGCTATTCAGTGTTGGTGAAACCTTTTAGAGGGTAATGGAAATCATCTTTGTAGGCCTAATAAGTAAGTACATAATAATATATATGGATGACCTAACTATGTTTTCTAAATATAGGTCAGATCATGTGCACCAATTGGAAAGGGTATTTGAAAGATGTAAAAGGTATGAAATTTCTTTAAACACAAAGAAGAGCATGTTTGATGTCACTAAAGGTAATATTACTGGTCACATTATCACAAAATAAGGTATTAATGTCAACCTTGAGATGGAATATATAATTTCTAAACTACCTTTACCTAATACCAAGAAGGAACTAAAAAATTTCTTTGGGAAAATTAACTTTAAGCATAAGTTTATTTATGTATTTGTTAAAATAGTGAATCCTTTGAATGCAATGTTAAAATAGGATGCCAAAATGGAGTGACATGTAGAATCAAGTAAATATTTCTAGTATATGAAAGATGCTATCATGCAAGCCCTAGTCCACATCATCCTAGACTATATGTAGGACTTATATCTCTACCCTTTTGCTTCAAAGCACACCATTGACACTTGCCTCACCCAGAGGATAGAAGGAGAAGAACACCTCATGGCTTTTATGATCACTAATGTTAAAGATACCAAACTCTAGTATTCTACCCTATATAAGCATGCCTATTCCTTGGTCAAGATATTCAATAAATTTAGGAATTACATCATCCAAAATAGAGTACATGCCATTATCTTAGACTTGGATATAAAGCAAATGCTAGGGTAAAATGATCTAGGTGAAAGGAGAGGTTGATGGATGATGAAATTATAAGAGTATTCCATGGAGATAAATCCATCCAAATTGGTTAGGGGATAAGGCCTTATCCATCTAATCATATATATACACCCAAGAATCATGGTACACTAAGTATACCAACAAAGGGTACTACCTTTAGATTGGTATGCCCTGATCATGTACTTTTTACTTTATGGAAATGTACCCCCAAAACACAACCACACATAGATAATATCCCTTGAGTTTATATTTACATGTTATATGTTAAATAAATGAGTTATATTTAAATGAAACTAGAAAGGAATCTACCTCTAGTGTGTATTATAGAAAAAGGTTAAGGAAGTAATGGTAACTTTCTATGAAAATTTGGGATCAAGACATGTCATGGAAAATGTCATGGGTCACAAGGTTCTTTGAGAAGTTTAATATTGGCCCAAACTATTCATATATGTTTATTCTCATGATCATTTCTACCACCAATGCCAAACCTTTGCTAAAACATAAATGCATGCCACAATGTCACTATAACCAATTATGTAATCTATGTTGTTTGCACAATGGGGATTGGATTTCATGGGTTAATTGACCTTAATTCATGAGTAGATCATAAATTCATCCTTGTAGTCATAGAATATTATCGTAAATGGTTTGAAGCAGTTGTAACCAAAAAAAACCACCACTGTAAAAGTCATCAAGTTCGTTAAGAATGCCATAGTCACCCGTTTTGGGGTCCCCATTTCTTTATTATGTGATAATCACCCCACATTTTAATCTAAAAAAATGATATAGTTGGAATATGATAATAGTATCACACTAAAGTTATCCTCCAATCACTACTTGCAATGGAATGAATTGGTAAAATCCACTAATAAAAACTTGATCAATGCTGTGAAGAAATCAACTAGAGAGAAGCCCCAAGAATGACACTCATTCCTAAAGTTTGCCTTATGGGAAGATCACACTTGGTATAAAAAAGCCCTAAAAATCTCTCTTTTTTCTCTTCTATGGATTAGAGCCGATCATGTTGGTCACTCTTAGAATGATAACTTATAATTTCATGTAGTAATTCAAGGAACTAGATGACAAAGAAAATTCTAGACTCCTAGACCTAATTTAGTTATAAGAAGATTGGGATGAAGATCTATTGAGATTTTGTATTCATGAAGAGATAGTCAAGAGTTGGTTTGACAAGAGGGAAAAGGTCAATACCTTCATAACCTCAGACCTAGTCTTAATATGGGGTAAAGCTCATGAAAAGAAAGGCTGACATTCAAAATTCTATCCCATATGGATCGACTCATACCATATAGCCAAAATACTAGGCCAGAATGCCTTTTGTCTCAAATATCTTGAGGGCAATAACTTGCATATTCTAGTAAATAGGTAGTTCATGAATAGATATTTATGAATTGTTCCCTCCATAGTAGTTTTTGAGTAATTTGAGTAGGAGGTGGTAATGTATATATTACATAGATTTTATTTAGTTGTGTTTTTTCTTTCATCATGTGTTTTTAATTATTATGTGATTTTATTTTGTTTCATGTTTTTCCCCCTTTTCCCCCTATTTATTATTCATTATTCTTCTAACACCTAACCCTTGGTAGTAACTACTTCAAGAGGTGGCCAAATCTTGGAAGGAATATTGAGGAATAGGGAAACCCAAGTTAAAGACTTTAATATAAAAAATTATAATATTGTAAAAAGGGATATTTGGCATCCCATATCTGAGAATTCAATGTTTCTAAGAGAAATAGGTGGATTTTTGAATATCCCACACCCCAAGATAAACACCAAACTTCACTTAAAATAATGTCTCAAGAATATACTAGATTATTTAAGTGATTAAGGACTAGATGGATATTTAGAACTTCCCCATTTATCAATCCACCATTAGTTTGGTATCGAAACCTAAATGGATAAGACTAATAAATAATGATCTCATCTCAAGAAGATTAGAAAAGAATAAATAAATCATATAAAATCTAAATTATGAGTCTACCTTGAAAGGGCTATACATGAAATCTCCATCAAAGGATTTATGGCTTGGATAGAAGTAGAGCAATGCCATTAATGATACCAAAGACATATTTATCAAGGATATGGATGTCTATTTGGTATTAGATTAATTCCCTAGTCATTCCCACACCTGAATCCATCAACCCAACAATAGCCTAGAGGAAATCTGATAACCACTCTAGACATAATTATTTAAATATAATCCAATAATAAATTGAAAATGAAAATAACTTCTCACACACACACTAGTGGCCTTATACAAGGTGGATTCTCAATATGCCACTTTACATTGTGAGAATTTAGTGCCTCATCTTTTTTAGGGAAAATAAAGACCCCTTATACAGTCTTTATGTTGAGAAAGGAAATAAAAAAATTGGTCAGGTTCTAAGTGATTCTCATCACTTTACCCATAAAAGTGGCCATTTATTGTGGCTAAAATGCCTCCTTTTCTCTAAAATGGGGAACCCCTAAAAATTTCATAAACTAAATCTTCATAATCTCTTCTTTTGTTCTCAATAGTGATGCTTTCTCAAATATTTAGAATATGTAACACCTTGATTTCTTCAAGAAGTAATTAGCCCCTATTATTTATCTTTAAAATTAAAGAGTGATTGTCTTCTTTGTAAATCATGGTGCTAATATTATAGGTTGATTTTCAATTGAATCTCTTAGAGTCTAGTTCCTTTCTTGGAGCAATAGACCCATTGTCCTTCTATGGAAAATCAAGATCTCTATATATCACAATTAAGATTTAATGTATCACATTATTTTTATCTTTCTTACTTGGTCATTTTCATGAATTTTGTAGAGCCTAGCCAAGTGGGGAGCTAACACATCATCAAAAGTCAAAGAGGCTAGTCCCCTAGACTTATTAGATATGCTAGAACTCAAGATATCCTAATCAAATGTGAAGGTTCCATGTCATCTTGAGTCATAATGGATAGTCCCCTAGACCTATTAGATATGTTAGATCTCAGGAGAGTCTAGTTGAATGGGAATTTACCTCATCATTAAGAGTTAGATTTTCCAGTCCCTTAGACCTATTAGAGATGTCAGAGCCCAAGAGATATTAACCAAATGGGAAGATGCCACATAATCTTGAGTTAGAATGGCCAATCCCTTAGACCTATCAGAGATGTTAGAGCTTGGGAAAGCCTAACCAAATGGGAAGATGCCACATCATATTAAGTTAAAGTATCCAATCCCCTAGACCTATTAGATATGCCGAATCTTGAGATATCCCACATAAATGGGGAGCTACCACATCATTAGGAGTCAAAGTGTCCATTCCCTTGAACTTGTTAGAGATGTTAGATCCTTAGAGAGCCTAGTCGAATGGGAAGACACCATGTCATCTTGAGTCAAATTTTATAGTCCCATAAACCTATAAAATATGTCAGAGCCTAGGAGAGCCTGACCTAATGGGAAGGAATCACATCATCTTGAGTCAAAAAGGCTAGTCCCTTAGTCCTATCAGATATGTCAAAGCTTGAGAGAGCCTAAATAAATGGGAATCTGCCATGTCACTTAGTGCATGAATGAAATAGTTGTTACTTAAGACCCTGAGAAGCTCATAATAAAGTACATATGACACTCACAATCCTATTATAAAATACCATTGTCCTTAAGTGATACATCACCTAGCCCAGAGAAAAAATATGGGGTGTAGAGCTATGCCTATGTGTTGACCATTAATGGAAAGACCAATGAGTAAATGACACATGTAGAAGGAAAGAGTTAGCTAAGAAAATTCTAAGAGATATGATTGCGTGCCTACAACATGTTGATATTTAATGAAATGGGATAATAGACTCGATTGGATAGTTTTAAAAACATCCCATCACCATTGTTATATCCAACTAGTAGTAGGGGATAATGGGATCTAAATTTAATTCTAGATTTAGAAGTAAAGGAATAAAATCTCTCCACCAACTCAAATTCAAATTCATAGCAAGTGAGCCTCTAAATTCTATTAGTGTAGGGGGATGTATACATGTGTTTATTAATCCTAGGGGATTCCCATTAATGGTAACCATTAATACCTTAGAAGAAATCAAATATATTAATCTTATCTTTCAAATTTCCATATAGCCCCTGTATCTCATGCATTATATGCTCAAATATCCTTTAATTGCTATTCCATCCTACCCTAATGGTTAATACATCTTCAAATCTAAAGGCCAATCCTAAGTATCAAAACACCATTTCCCTACTAGTTTAACTAAGTATATGAACTATAATGACATATTTAAGTCAATTGATTAGGTCCCCAAGGATTCTACCAATGTGGATGACTAACCAAATGAGTATAAATATGCCCTTAGGTCCTATAATAAGTGTAGACTCCATAGAGCTACATCCAAACCAAATATGTTTCCCATATGTTGACCTATTGGCTAACATCCTACACAAGGTAATCCACATGTAAGACACTACCAATGATTGGGTGTGATCACTTACCTCTTAGCACAAGATTTCCTATAAACCAATTAATGCCTTCAAGGCTTACTAATCCCTATTGGACTTCTCTTTCTCTTATTATGTAGTGATAGGGTCAATCTAAATGGGCACATACCAAATTTATGACATCCTCCATGACTAGGTTTATAACCTTGACTCCAAGTGGGTCAAAAAGGATAAAATTAATGCTTACATAGTCTACACCTTCTTGGAGGAGGTTAGAATAGGAATGTTCTTACTTAATTGGCTATTTAGGGGCCTAGATTGCCAACATGTCAATGAGTTATGGGTGACCCTTATGTAGATGATCCTAACTTATTCGAACATCCTAGACAAAGGATACTTGATCAACTTGAAGTTAGTCCATACCATTATAGAAAACCAATTTGGAGGTCACTTCTACATGATGATATACTTTATGGATGTAATTTATAGATCTTCTCATTCAAACCTTTAGCCTTTCTTACATGGGTTCTTGGTAGACCAACCATCCATGTGGTCTTTTATAATTTTATGTACATCATTTCCACCAACATGTATAGGATGTCTATGACCACTTTTACCTAATGGTGTACTAGGTAGTTAGGAAGCTCTAATGCCGTATCTCTCAAAGGCAATTTGGGACTCTATCATAGCCATTGGGGACTATTGGTTGTACAAAGATGATATAGTGATCTGGATCATGGGATTTATTTATGACCTCCTCTACTTGCCATATTATATCCTTGACCACTTGGTAGAATAAGATATTTCCTATCAACTTATGAATTCAATTTTCAAATTTTACATACAATGTGAGTAGAAGGCATGCCTATAGATCCCAATCACTATAAAACACCATGTCTATAGAAAATTCCCCTTTATACAAAAGATGGAAGCTAGGTGAGACTAATTTGACCTATAAAAGTGAAAGATTCAATAATGGGACCCTAAAGGGGTGATTCAAGACCATTTGACATAGTACTTAGCTTGACTTAACATAAACTATGACCATCAAGCCATAGATGATGATAAGCTCTATTTGAATGCTTTAGATGATCAAGAGGTGTTATCTTAGATAGTATCTAATAATAAGAATAAGGGTAAGAAGGCTCAGATAGATCCCTTTATAACTCTTCCAACTCCTTATTCTATGTAGGACCTAATTATAATAGCTCTATCCATTTATTAGAGAATATTACAGAGCTTCCCACTACCTTCTCCTCTTTAATATATAGTTCCACTTCCACCAGTGGCTCTATATCCTCATGCTCTATCTCCACCTCTTCCTCATCTGATTATACACTTCTTTCTACCTCCACCTCCTCTAACCATCCCAGTAACTAGACCATGGTATAGATAACCCTAGACCATATGATGTAAATCAACTCAAGCATATATCACATAACCATCAACACTAAAACCCTTGAGATTTATGTGGTTATTAGCTTGAGTGATCCAAAAATTTGTCCCCTAGGAAGAACCCATATAGGTTCCTCCACTCACTTGTCTGTCTCCTCTTATTTCCCTTCCACCCATCACTCCCATTGTGTAACAAGTTCTAGTTATAAAACCCACTAGTTGTACTCTACCACCTTTATTTCCCATTACTATCACTCCATATTTTTCCCTAGTAAATTTGATAATGGTGCTCTAAGTTTCCTTGCCTATTCATTCCCTTCCATTCCTCCCATATTATATCTTGGAGTCCTCCCAATTCCTCCCTTGGGAATGACTTTAATAGTAGGTGTTAGATGTGATTACATCCTTTAAGAGACTATTACTTCAAATAAGGACCCTATTGGTCCCCACTTTATTTAACATGGTGTTCCCCTCCACCACTCTAAGTAATTCACCATCATCCCATGTAACCCATATCATCCCAATCAGGCCATTCATCATAGCACCTAAAGTCAACCTGGGAAAGAGGCTAAAGAAGAAATAGAAGGTAAACCATATTCTGGCTCTAGCCCAAAGGCCTTCTACTCTAAATACACATTATCTATATAACTTTATATCTCCTTTGGCCTCAATAGTATTAAATTAATGTGTGTCTACTTGTCCTCTTATCTCCTTTATCCAAGACCCACTAGCCTCACCTTCAACCAACCCATTTCTTCCCTATTGTTTCACAACCCATTCTTAGGGGAAATTCCACCTCAAATGAAACTCACTCAAGAATAATGGTGGGATAAATGTTTCTCATGGGCCTCCCCTTTTATTCTCCCTCCTTTCTCTCCCATTCACCTACCTCCACTCCTTTCCTCTTTCACTCTTTCCACTTCCTCCATATCCCTTCCACCTCATCCTTCACCCTTCACCACCATTTAATCCACACCTCCTACACCCCCCACAAATTGAGGGATGTTCTCAAGGTCACAAGCACTGTAGATGGATGTCTAGGGAAACTTAGACATGCATTGAATTTTCCACCAAACCTTTGAGAACATGAAGAGGATGTTTATACAAAGATTTGTCTAGGAGGGGAACCTGATAATATGGTAGACACATCATGATCTATTTTCCCTGACCAAGGTGAGGACTACCATTGGAGAGGATAAGATGGATAAAGACCCACTATTCGTCTTATGAACTACCCATGACATCTTTTAAAAACTCTTTAAGGATATGTAGAGCCAAGTTTTAACTCTTAAAGCCCAAGTAAAGCACATGTTCCCAATCAAACTAATTAGGTAGGTTAAGTATGTCCTCCTACTACTTTCTTTACCCATAGGAAAGTAGTGGAGATTTGGGTTGAGAGTAATGTAATTATACATCAAACACATACCTATATGGGGAGGATCATAAATACTGATAGGAAATGTTAAAAGATATAAGTAGTGGTCAACAAGGGAATGTTCTTAGAGCTCAAACTGATGTCAACCTCATATTTAGGGTTGTACCAATTTTATGATGGGAACAAGAGAGAATCAATGGAAGATTAGTTAGCCATGGCCTATACTACAACAAGACCCTTGGAAGGGGGAAAGGAGAATATATTGACCATGTTTAAAGAGGTTAATATCTTCATTATATTCCACCTAAATGTTACCTTACTCAACCAAGGGGAATATGGGATCCACCTAGGTTAGTTTGAGCAAGTTATGAGGGATAATGTGTCCAAGGTAAATTAAAAGGGAGCATAGGTAGTGCTATAATTGTCAACATAGTCCATAGTGAGTATCCACCAAATCTCTAGAGTCCAAGCCTTAATGTAATTATCTTTCTAAATCTCCTAGAGACTAGTAACTCAAACCAAGGTGATCTTTAGGGAGTACCTAATGAACTTATCCAAGTTGGATAAGGAGTTTGACCTCATTAAAACCATGTTAGAATCTAGGAACACCTAGTCAAAGTATTTAAGAGTTTTTCCCTCTTAGTTTCCTCCTCATTTCAACTAGTGGTCCCCCCACAAATATATTTTGGGTTTGTAGGGATTATTTTGGTTCAAATTTTGAAATACAATTATAACTATAATGAGTGGCCATCATGGCCCAAGATGGGATCCTCATGATTTTTGGACGTGATCCCAATTATTATCTATTTAATGAAGAGTCATGTTTTACTTTAGGGGTCAACCAAAATTAATCTAAACTATAAAATTGGCCCAAATCAATTATTGTAGCAACATTTCACTCTTTTAATAAATAAGATCTATGTTTTCTACAAGAGGGGATTTTTTGTGTTTTAATTTTCTTTAATATTTATGTTTGAATGATCATTAGTTCAAGGTTAATTGGATTGATACTTTTCTAATCTATTATAATCTCTATGTGATTTATTTTATTTCCCTTTTTGATAATGCTAATAATTTGTGTGCCAAGCTACAAATTATCGTATGTAATTTATGTGTTTTAAATAATAAATTATTAGTACTTATCATTATTGATAGATCAAATTTAGTTAATATTCCTAGTTACATCAGACTCATCCCACTATATGTTCTTGGAGGTATAACTCTAATTAAACTTAGTCTATAGTGGTATAACTATAACAGAGTCACTTGATTTAATGAACGTTTCATTGATCTCATTTTAGACCTAGAGGCTTCCTTTTTTTTCATTTCGCTCCTTTATCTTTTGTGTTTGTTTAGTGTAATTTAAATACCCTTTCCACTTGTGTTCATAAATAATAATCTCAACACTCAAATATTCATAACCATCTTTAACCTGTGTGAAGTACATCATATTGAATTTTTGATGGTAATAGTGCATCGCTTGGAGACTATTCATGAAGACTCCATTTTTGAAGTCCAATACCCATAGTCTATGCCCTTGGCTGATATAATATTATTCCTTAAATGGAGTATTAAATTATATAGTTATATCCACCTTCCCCTTTATAATAATTCCCAATCTCATGGGCATCATGTGAAAAGGAGTAGATTAGAGCAAATAACAATATTGAATAGACTCATCATCATGTTGCTTTAAAAAAATTAAATGATAATTTTAATTTGGGGACATTGTGTTTATTAAAAGTTAAGAATAAAATTTCATATAATTATTTTAAAGTGTATAAGGAACCATTAGTAAGACTAAAACCAATCCCAAGCTTCTTATGTTAGGATTCTATGAAAATATTTTAACAATAAGTGTTTGCCTTTAGCCCAATGACCAAAAGAATGTATATAATTGAATTATGTGGTTGGAATGGTCTTTATAACCATAAAATAAAGGTAACATGGGCATGGTTAATTCTCATACATAATTATATTTAAATATACTTTTTGTGAAAGGTTTATCTTTGACAATGTTATCATTAAAAATAACATTGCATGATAATAATTATAAATTAAGATTTAAAAATCATCATTAAATGTCTCTTATGGTATTCATTATAGATATAAGATGAATAGTATGAAATTTAAGTGTAATAGATGTACTTATGTGTTGTAATTGATCATATTTTTGAAACATATGGATAATTGATTGATCACTATTATTAGTGGATTCAATATTGAAATCATTTGAAAATGTATGAATGTTACCTAATTTTAAGTCATTTCATAAATTAATGTTATTATCATTTTATTTTTGTAATGAATATATGATATCATTGTGAATGTTATGAATTTTTTTACAACAAAATGAAGTAATGTTTTGTAAATGTGTATTTAGTCATATTATGGGAGATGGATGGGGTTGAGGAGGAACATTTTGACTTTCTCTATGATGTGATGGCCTACCTTGTTGGTTATTAATATCATGGACCATGATATCTAAATTGGAAGTGGGATGGTGGATATTAGAATATTTAACATAGTTATTAACAACATGGACATCAGGCTCACTAAATGTTTAACCTTTTTTGAAATTAAGGGTAGGGGAATAGACTGATAAATTTGGAATAATATATTCTAAAGTAGAACAATTAAATGAATTCATATTTATAATATTATTATAACTATTTTGAATCCAATAATAAGCTAAATATAGATAATTTAAATGCCAAACAATGTTATGAAAATTTAAATAAAAAGGATAAAAATACTTATCTTATTCAATGATATAAAGATAGGTCTAACATGTATAGATGCAAGAAAAGATAGATTGATGTTCTACCTTGATTTGTCATATTCTACATAATAGATCTCCATTAACCTTAACAATACCATCAAGATATTAACATTGTCATTGAAGGTTTAATCTTAATTTTGAGACTTCATTATGACTCGAGATACAAACTTTTTTCTAGAATAGCCACTTGTGCCTATTAGGGTTCATTTTTCCTTACAATTTATCAACTAGGATCATGTGCATCAGTTCCCAAAATTAGTATTTTACTAAAAACCCTATGTCTTATAACTTATCATGCCACATTATACAATAAGGGTTAGTTGGCTCAATTGAATTCAATCTAATCTCAAAGACCCCATTATCAATTATCACTACTTACATAGACATATACTCTAAATAGGTCCTTAGACGAATGTAGTTTACCCCCTTATGTGGGTTTGTGTGTGAACAATTTTGTAATATTTTATATGCAATTACATGTAGTGATATAGCTTATTACTTGACAAATACTACTCATAAGATGCTCTTATAATGCTTTATACCTTTAATAAGACTACTAATATGACTTATTTATAAATAGGTAATAATAGGGAAGTATAACTTAATTATGAAAATTATTTTAAATAGTGTAGTCCAAGCATGAAATATACTTACTTAGTATTTATTATATTATATATATATATATATATATATATATATATATATATATATATATATATATATATATATATATATATATATATATCATTACTAAATCACCTAAAGGTGAAAAAATAGTAGTAATACCATATAGGTAGTCAAATGTAACCAACCAAAAAAATATCAAAGTTTAACAAAAAAAATGATATATTAATATAAAAATGCCTCACGTAGGTGGAAGTAATATAAACTAATCAAAATAGAAAGTAAAACCAACATGTCCACTAGATGACATAGTTACCCATAGATACATTTAACCATTCAAACTTTCAATAATTCCATCAATGAAATCTAGATTGTCTCTATCAGGTCTTGACTACTGAGTTATCTTAGGTTCCTTATGAGAATTACCTTTTATAACATCCTTGAGCAGGAATTACCTATCAACTTTTTCCAATAGTGGGATAAAATTGCTATCTCAAATAAAATTCATTATTTCATTACCTTCTTGAATACCCTTGTGTCTACCATTATTTCCAACTTTTTAGTTAGTTATTGAAATTTCATGTGGAAAGTATGCCAAATCTATTTTTGTTATTCAATTATAACCAAAGGAGAATCTTGACAAGCCTTATGAACATGTTATAAGAGAGTATTGTCCACCACAAGAACACTAGTGTCCAATTTTATTTATTATTTGACTGAAATGATATCATTATAATTGGGTTTTATCTTGCTAAATCTTTGACTAATTTCTATATATTTTTTTGAAGCTTCTATCCAACCCTTGGTGTCATTCTTATTAGATTCATAAGAGTATATCCAAGAAGGAATAAGATTTTTTATTTCTCAAATTAGAATTCTTTAATATAACACTAGTCATATTCTAAAATAGTTATCTCATACATAATCAGATGTGAAATACTCTAGTCTATATGTGGGCTAATTTTTGGATATCCTCTAGTGTCCAAGATGTAATTAGAATTGACTTTCAAAAACCCTATCTGCTAAAAATGCTCCAGATGCTTCTATGGAATCTTCAACTATAAATATATCTATATAACCACAATTCTTACAATGTATTCAACTGTGAAGTCATTAAGTACCCTATTTATGCCTTGAAAAATATCATGGATCCTTTACTTCCATATAAACCATAGAATCTTAGTTTAGAAAACTAGCCAAAATTTGTGGAACAAAGGATGAATTTTATTTATAGAATAGGAATATCCAAAGTCAATATTAAACCACTTAATTTTATAGCAAAAAATAATAGACCAACTATAAAGACAACATTTTCAAATCTTAGTAGCATGTTATCAAGAAAATAAAAGATGTTCAATTGACTTAACATAATTGGACACAAGATAAAAGGGAGGATAGTATCCACATTTAACAAACACTTTAATAATAATTAACTTATCATACAATAGTATACATCTAAAATAATCTTTTTTGGTTTAATACAGGAAGACTAGAGTACTTGAAATCTAAAATCCTAACTACAGTAGGAGTTACAGACATTCCACACATGATTAAGCATTATGTATGGGGGATAGGTCAAGGAAAGTTTAAGGTATAAAATATTGGTTGAAAACTCATGAAGAGGAGGCATTTTGATCCATTTGATATTATCCCAAAATTCATTATCATTATCAAGATGATTCATAGAGCTATTGTCCCTGAGATATTTCCTTACCATAGAATACATCATGCATTATTTAGTAGTAATTTTATACATGTGTATAATGATGTCCTAGGAGTCCCAACCCTTAGGCCCAAACAAGTTCTTAAAGTCCCTCAAAACTTGTCTATTATAAATTAGATCATCCCCTGGTAAGTGTCAATAAATGGTAATTAAGGTGAATATTCTACCATAATGATTTATATCCTTGGTAATAATATCAAATAAATTTATTTTTGGTATTTATAAGATGTTTTTATATAGAGAGAGTAGAATGTCAGCAATGTGTAAACCTTTCCATTTAGCTTTAGCTTTAGGGAATATACTCAAAATATTTTTTCTAACTAATAATTTCTATAGTTCATCTCCCTTAAATTCCTTTCTAATACACTTAAACACAAGGTTACTACCTTGAATCCTTAAGTATTTTAGACCAATACCACCAAGCTTTCTTGGTTTATAATAGAATTTCCATGAAATTGCATACCTTTTTATGTTACCCTTTCCATATGACCATAAGAATTATCTAATAATTTTATGTAATAAATTGATCTAAGTTTTATTGAAGATCCAACATGATGCATAATATATAATATATGAAGAGATATTTTTATAGCAAACCTAGATTTTACCTAGGAGGGAAAGCATGTGTCCATGCCACTTTTCAATTTTCTTGTTAATCTTAGTGTATGCACATTCCTATATATATTTGAGGGAAGGATTAAGAGAAAATGGAATCCATAGATATCTAACCAACTGATTGGGGGCCTTCCAATCCCATTTAATTCATCTAGCCAAAAAATTTAGTTCTCCTCCCAACCAATGATATAAGACTTGTTATATGCAATTTTAGATCTCAAGGCTTGGCAATGGATATTTAATCTATCTTTAAATTATGTTAGATTTTCATTATAAAGTTTATAAAATAGAGTGGAATCATCATTAAAAATAGCATCAATCATTTCCTTTTGATTAGGAAGTTGCCTACTTTTCATAAGAGGGCCTATTTCTTTCATTCTCAATAAATAATGTAGTGCCTCAACAAATAAGACAAAGAGAAAAGGGGAAAGTGAACACCCTTGACTAATTTATCTTTGAAGGGGAATGGGTTATATAATTTCCCTATTTACCTTTAGAACTATAGATTCATCTTTAAATAAAACATAAATCATTCTATAAAACTTCTCCTGATATCCAAAATCCCTCAATATTATTTCAATAAAGGGCCATTCTATTCTATCATATGATTTTTCAAAGTCAAGAAGAATAATTTCAATATCTTGTTGAGACTTTCTTGCCCAATACATTACTTCCTAGATTGTAATGAGATTATCAAGTGTGTGTGTGTGTGTGTATATATATATATATATATATATATATATATATATATATTCCTTCCACAAACTCGGTCTAAGTTTTGGATATCACATTGGGTAGCAATGGGGACAATTTCTTCACCAAAATCTTAGCCATGATTTTATAAGAAACATTGAGAAGTGTAATTAGATGAAATTTTTCACAAGGGAGGGATTCCATTATTTTGGAATGAGATTAAAAACTTGTTTATTGATTTTTAGGCCAAAAGAGCCTACCCCAATTGCTTCTATATACAATTCTAAGTAATCTAAAGAGATCTAATCTTTATTTACTTTATATAATTCAGTCAGGAAGCCATCAGTACCAGAGGCCTTGTTAGATTTCAAAGACAATCATATTACTAACCTCATCTAATGATATTTTTATATCCAAAAAATATGCTTTAACTAAGGATATTTTCCTTGAAGTAACATTCTCACACAACACCCTACTCTATTCTATCTAATCATTCATCCCCTCTATTAAAAACAAGTTCGAGTAGAAATAAAAAAAGACTTGTTTGATAGAGTTTTGGTCTTGTAAAATATTATCATTATTTTTAATGGCTATGATTTTCTATTTTTTATGTTTAGACTTTATAAATTGAAATAAAAATTTTGAACCCTTATCACCCAATTTGAGCCAATTAAACCTAGACTAAACTTGGGCACCCTTAGAATAGTAAAATTGATGATTCCTTAAATCATGCTTGATCAAGGAGAGAACATTGAGAAAATATACATTATCTAGGTCTATTTGAAGGTCATCTTCCAAATTTATAAGTTGCTCTCGGTAAATTCTAAAAGTCTTTGTTTTCCTCTTTAATTAATTTACCCATAAGACCTAGTAACCATTTTACATAGGTCCATAGAATTATTCTAGGTATCAATTTTAGAGTTAGAACCTGAGGAAAACTTTACTACATTCCATAATACTTAGGAGCCATCCAAAAATTATCTATCCTCAAGGTGGGACACATTAATTTTATATAAGCATTTCAAGGTGGTCTTCTCATATTTTTTTATCATTATTGAGACAAAAATTTAATTTATTGGGTTAATGGTCTAAGATGGTGAATGAACAGACTTTGACTACATTACCATTATATATAGGACAAATCTCAAAATCATCTTTACTCAAATAGAATTTATCAAGTCTTGAGTAAAGTCTTCTAGGCCCAACTTGGTTGTGACACCAAGTATACCTAATTCCTTTACTTTTAGATTTACCTTTATACAATGGTTCTACCAATTTGTGAAATCTTTTAAATTTGGACCATAAAAAAAATCATTACCTTTCCATATATGTATATATTATCCTAATTTATCCTCTCTTTCTTTAATCATATTAAAGTCACCTCAAAATATCCATAGAATGTCCTTTAAATTAGATGTGAGCTAATTCGATTATTTCTCTATAGTCATTAGGAGTGCATATATTGTAAATCCTAAAACTCATGTCCTGATTATTGATAAAAACCTAGACCACCCTATTATAGAGAGAAACACCATATTATCCAAGACTAAATAATCAAAATAGAGCCACCCCCTTTACCTCTATTGTGATTAGTTGAGAAGAGAATTGCATTAAGAAAAATAAATTTAAGGGTGAAATCAAGGATTTTGCTTATAGCATCAACCTCCTAAATAAGGATAAAGTTAAAATTAGCTATGGAATGCCCAAACTATCTAAAAATTTGTTTCTTATCTAGGGATTCAATCCCCCTTACATTCTAACTTATAATTTGCATAAATAAGTATGGTAACACTTGGTTTTATCAGGAAAATTACTTCTCCCTTTATTTTGATAAAATCTAGAAAAACAATTAGGAACCTTATTTTCCTTATTACTTTTTATTTTTTATTATCATTATCATCCAATATCCCACTACTTACCCCTCTTTCCTCTTTGAAACTAAGGTTGTCTAGGGGAATATTTTTAGTAACAACTATTTTTGATCTTTTTTCTAAAGCCTTTGGGGGTCCAATTATCCCCTTTGTCATGATTAGGGGGAGAAAGTATCATCATTGGATGGGACCTTTAGATCCTCCTTATTAGGATAAATGTCCATCATGGTCCTATCTACTTAAAAATATTATCAAGTAGAAACACTATTTCATTTTATACCCTATCCCCATATTCATCCCCATATTCATCCCCATAGATATTTGGAGTGCCCTTCAAAGCCACCAAGGGTTCCCATTAGAAAGGGGATCAACATATATCATTAATGCATCATGTAAGACTAGATCATTTCTTGAATTAGAGGGAATCTTGGTTTATTCTACCAACTCTCCATGTTTAACATCTTTTCAATAATTGTTATATCAAAATTGATGGGAACATGATTAAAAGTTGGTAGAATTTCCCCACTATCAATCACATGAGAAGTGGAAACTCTTTCACTAGGTTTTAATCCATTTTAAAAACCAAGGCCATTATCAAGGTATGTTCTACCTTCCTCAAATTTATAGTTGAAAACTAGATTTTCTATGTTTTCTAGGTCCTCCATTCAAGTTAGGAGGGGATTAAAAGGAACATCTTTGTTGTTGAGTTTAGTGCCCCATTTGGAGACAATATCATTATTTTTATTGGAAAAAAGTATAGGTTAATTTTCACTCATGTGACCACCCTTTTTTAGAAAAACATTGGCATTTAAACCACCCAATCCTTGGATAGGGCATATATAGGATTTCCTATTGAATTCAAAGATAATGGATTTAGTAAATGTATCTAGATGGTCTAAAGAGATTAGAACCCTTACATTTATGTGGGCTAGAGACCGCCTATTTTAATCAACCCTAAGCACTTAAACAACAAGATGAATCATTTTAGGGATGAAGTTCCACAATTAAAGGGGGATATTTTCAATATCAACCCATCTAAGGGCCATTTTGAACACCAAATCTTGGCTTTCCAGATAAGGTTTCCAAGAGACCACCTTGAATAGTGATTGGCCAATAATCTAAAAGGATTTATGTATGAATCTTCTCTACATATTATAATTTTTAAACAATACCAAGAAAACTCTTTTCTAAAATAATCTAAAAAGACTAACATAAATACCCATTTTCTTTTTCCAAACTAAGTTTATCCAGTTAGAAAAAAAGGTTCCCGAGGGGAGAGAGTTTCTATTTAAATAGACAAATAAAATCCCAACATTTTAAATCCAAGACTCTTCTATAGCCAAATATTTTTCCAAATGCATATTGGGTTGAATAAAAAGGGTTTTACCAGAGCGAGGGCACTTACCTTTCTATCCTTCATAACTATTTTTAACTCTATCCTTAGACATGATGCTCAAGATAGTAACAAACTTTTCACCTTGTGAATGTCTTATAAACTCCTCTTGTCATATAACTTTGTTGAATAACTTCTTATTTTCACTATTTTCCATTATTCTTCTCAATATGAGGCTTTGATCTACAAGATTAAGGACATTAATTACTTGCTAATTTTTTTTCCATTTCCATTAATAACAACATCTCCAAGACACTTCACATGAATCAACATTCTTCAATCATTGCCTTCCATAGGCAATTACCATTAAATAAACTTACCATCAACCATATAGGAATGTATCAATGGATCAAGGGTAGGGTAAGGGAATTCAAGTGACATGCAAAATAAGGCCAGGAGAACACATAACTAATACTTGTATAGGGAAATCACATAGTCAATCACATTAACAATTAAAACTTAATTAACCAAGATAGATGAAACAAAACTAGACTCTTTACATCTACATAAAAAATAACCATACTCATATCAAGGAAGTAAAGGGGACCAGTGAGTAAGGAAGCAAGCATGAAGTACTAAAAATGGAGGGTGACTATTTATCTCCCCATTATAGAACTCCACCTTGATTTTTAAAGCTTGTCTCCTTATAAATCAATTTATTATATATTGCTTATATGGATAGTGAGTTACCTTTGATTTGTATTTATACCATAACTTTTGAAATAATCTCATAAGAGGAATAAATAAGAAGAGGCTCACCCATAAATGTCAAAATATTTGCAATCTAATTGTTTGGAAGGTAGAGACACTAGTGTTAGATTGGGGACACTAGCATATCTATCCCCCAATTTGACATATTACAGTTATAGATACTCAATATAAGGTAGTATCATGCATGGTAAAAATATGTTGAGTATCTATAGCTATCTATGTAGGAAATAAATCATTTTTTATGCATATTATAGGATATAAGTTATTTTTATCATCATAGTTTTAGGTAGTATAATAAATTTGATATAGTGAGATGATGAACACAAGCCTTCTAGTAGTGGGAAGGTCATGAACTAAAGGGTTGATCCATGATTTGTATTTTTAAAGTGTAAAATACTAGTATATCATATACAATAAGCTTTTAATATCTTTAGAGTCCTCTTACCAAGGCCCCTACCTAAACTCCCCATATATAAGGGGGAGGTAGATCCCAACACACATGTGAAACCATATGTAATTTCCATGAAAGAGATTATACCTTGGTATGAGTTAGTTTATATTCCTAAGGACTCATGATGGAATTGTACTATATTTTTAATATCATCTCCTTGAGGCCTCTATCCACCTCTTCAAATAACTCATAGATGAGTTTTTCAAGGTGTTTGACATGTGCAAATTGATCAAATACTAGTATAACATATTTATTGATTATCAATAAAGAATCCAATGAATATATTTCTCATTTAATTATAATATGGTGTAAATTCCTGTCATCCTTTTCCAATACCCCATATATGGACCCAAAATGGTTGTGTGGTCTATTTTTATACTATCTCAATAAGAAAACAAGGGAATATATTCATAATCTCCATTACAAATCCTATAAATAAGTGCTTGAAAGTGTTCGTAGAATATATCAAGTGACCATAGATAATGGTTTTATGACTTATGGATCCAATATTTGAACCATTAACCCTAATCAAAGCAACATGGATCACCATAATATAAATCAAATAACCCCAAAAATAAAGAGCCAAAGGTTATGAACAAAAACTACAAAAAAATATAGCTGATTTGATAGATCAAATAAAAAATACAAATATGGTAAATAAAAACAAAAATCAACCCATGAATAACAATAATTCCAATAAAAAATGGGCTTAAAAGGAAATAAAAAACTCTTCCCATAATTAATGTAGTGGATTTTATCCATCCTCCATTGTGGGACAATCAATTTCTAAACCAATTTAAATGTTAGTTTAAAAATATCGACCAAAATCCATAGTTATAGTAAAAGGATTTTATTATAATAACAACCAACAAATATTTATTCAAAAAATCCAAAACCTGAGGTATGAGGATTAAAATTCCAATGTATATTATCTTTTTTATATATTCATTGGTAATGATACCCATAAGTATAGGGAATATAAAAAATATATCCAAAGTCTCCTAAAATTCTAATGGTGAACCTTTGTGGACATGTTCCTATGAAATGCTAATGTTCATGATTAATTTGGTAGGTTCACCTTTGATAAATGATTCTTGTGGCATCCAAAAATGCCAATTTTCACATATACCAAAACCCATTTCCTAACCACCAATAATGAAACATTCAAAACCAACCATAGGATAACCTAGCTATCCATATTTTTTGGGTTAGAACCCATGATGCTAAATATTACAATTATACACCAAGTAACCCTAATTTGGCTCCCCATCTAGGACCTCAAGATAAATTTGGAATGTTATGCATCATAGAATTATAAACAAATGAGAATGTGAATTTGATCACTCATATAAGAGAGTGTCAACTAAAAAATTCCCTTTCTAAAAATATTCTAGAAACTGATGTTCAAACCAATCCCAATCCCAATCCCAATCCCATTAGGAACTACAATTTATTTTTCTATCTTTCAAAAACATTTTCCTATGTCTCATTTATAGACCTACTCAAAAACTCTCATACTCATAACTTGACATTACTTGATGTCTTAGGATTAGGGAATATAACTAGTGTCACACATCCACATCAAGTCCAAGATAATAACATATACTTACATATGTATCCACTTGGGAAAAAATCAAGAGACACTATATAATTTTTTGACCTTAGGATCCATCCCCTAGATGTCAGGATGGCCATGAAGGGAGATCTATCCTTGTATTTTCAAGTATAAATTTACAACTATGTGAAGAGATAAATTCATGATTACATGGTGGTTGTCAATATAGTCCCATTTTCATTTCTTCATAATATTGGATATGGAGAAACAAATTATTCCATAACTATAAACACCTTACAAGGCTAAATCCACCTTGATTGGCACCATTGTAGTGTATGTTTCTTTTGGACCCAAGACCATGTTAACAAATTTATATGTGATAGATAGAGATATAAAGTATAAAATGATCCTAGGAAGGAATTTGATCCACATGATGAACTAAATTACTTCTAACCTATTTTAGTAGATAAATTTCCTACACCTAGGAAAGGTATTTGTCACCTAGGGTAATCATAAGTCCTTTGACACTCTCTAGTCCAATATTAAGAAAATACCAAGATTCAAATCAATTTTCACTTATCTAGTAAAGGTATAGTGAATCCCCCACCTTTGGATAAAGAAAAAGAACCCATATAAACCATAATGTGTATATTTTAATCAATATTTAAGATCCCTAAAGTCTCACAAAATTAAAAACTTGAGGAAATGGGGGTTAGAACAATGGAGAAAGTGAGTGTAGATAATCTCATGATAATATAAGTCATGTTGAATAATCATATTATTGAGATTATTAGCATCTTGGAAAAGGATAATCCCATAATTATATTTTTGAACCCATGGGGAGTATGAACTTATAACCTTCCCAAATCTAAGGACCTAGAAACCTAATAAAGGTTAGTTAACGTACACAACATTTGTATTATCAAGATTTTAAAAATACAATAGAAACTTGTTGACTTTTTCATTCACCATTATTTTCATCATTGATTATGTTTAAGTTTATAAAGTATTTAATCATAAATTTCATCCTTATATTAGTTTAAATATTCTTAGTGAAGTTATATTGAGGTCATATTTATATTTTCCTTTAATTTAGAAGGTTAATTTCAAAAATTAGGCATTTATTGTGCCCTCTTAATATGTTTTAATACTATTTTATAAATGTTAAGGTATTTATGATAAAATTAAGGTTAATTTTATTTTAATATCTCCCATTTATTTATTCTATATATATTCTTAGTTATGTTTTGGTCTTCATAACCACTTCTTGGTTGACCATCTCAAGATTTTAAAGCATGCCAAGGCATGGTTGAAGTAAATAAAGGAAAAATTGAAAATTAAATAAGTATGGAACATATGTTGAGGTGAGTAATAATTTTAAATCCTTTAATCAAGGATTTGAAGATGTTTTTCATGCATCTATAGTAGTTTTGAAAATC
Organism: Torreya grandis; assembly: GCA_037957365.1. Lineage (NCBI taxonomy): Eukaryota > Viridiplantae > Streptophyta > Pinopsida > Cupressales > Taxaceae > Torreya > Torreya grandis. Next base: position 6,499,864 of record JARHVA010000154.1, on the reverse strand, counting down.
TTTTTGTGCTCCAACTCATATGCAAAGATGCAAGGGAAATTTTCATGCATTTTAAAATGTGAAAGATTATATTTTTATTAGTTTACATGTGGGTAAATTATTATAAACTTAATTTATATTTATAAAAAAAATTCTAGTGTTTGGAAACTAAAACTATGCTTGAATTATGCCAAGATAGCTCAAATTTCTCTCAAAATTGATTTTTAAGCTTAAAATTACCCCAAAACCAATGTGATATCTTAGTGGAAATATTTAATAGATTATAATTGATTATATGAGTGTTTAAGAGGGTGTTTTACTCACATATAATGTTTTTTATTATCATAAATAATTTTATATTTTTATGAAAAAAATTTAAGAAGCAAGATTGCTTCAAAACCCTATCTATAAAACATAAACTTTACTAATTTGATATTTTGAAGTGTTTTTAATATTTTTAAATCACTATTAATGATTTTAATGACTTATAAATAATATAAATACACATTATACAAATTTTAAAATATTAACAAAGGTTTTATAGCTAGAAAATGGACCTAGATGACAAGCATGCATAAGAAATGAGAACCTATAGGCATGTAGACATAAAAGTGCATTTTTAGAGTATTTTTATAATTTAAAAATAACTTATAATGATATTAATATTTATAAGGGGAAAAAAAGTAATTAAAAAATAATAATTAGATATTTTGAGCATGTGTATCTCAAAATGTAATACTTTTACCAAACTGGCATGCTTGTTACCCTCAGAGAACCTATAAACATAAAAAAGAGCATAGCTTGAGATATATTGATCCAAAACTTGTGAAATTTGAAATAAATATGGAGGGAAATATTTAAGAACTTTTTTTAAGTATAATTTTTTTATCATACCTTAAGAGAGATAAAATTTAAAATTACAGGCCTATGCATGCAAAAATGTTGAAAACTAATTCTCAAGAAGCTTAAAAGAGCAAGAACTCAAGTTTTATTGATCCAAATACATTGAAACATTGTATGTAGGTAATACAAGGTTATATAAATTGAATAATTTTTGTTAAACCTTTTTAATGCATTCATAAAATAATTTAATAAGATATATATATATATATATATATATATATATATATATATATATATATATATATATATATATATATATATATATATATATATATATATCAAGAGCTTCTTAAGCACTAATGGAGCTCACACATACAATTTTGAACTAAGTCATCATCAAGATACATGAAGAACATTATGAGAGGCCTTAAAAAAGCTAATATCATGTTTATATTTCATGATTTAAACTTTAATTTAAGTTTTTTAGGCATCTAAGCATTCTCATAGAAATTTTAATGAAAAATAAGAATGTGAACATGATAAAAACTCATCAAATGAGGAGTTGAATTTGTGCATCATCAATGCACCATCATAATTACCATGAAAAATAAGACCTCAAAAAGATGACATCTTCCATCTACATTTTATTTTTGTATCATCAATACACCATCATAATTTCCATGCAAAATAGTACCTCAATAACCTCAAGAAGATCATCTCTTTCATATACACCAAAATCAAGGAGAAGAAAATCAAACAAGGACATCTCAAAATAAAGTTTCATCATGCAAGATCATAGGAATTAGTTGAATATAAAGTGAAATTTCATCATGAAACTTGATATTCAACAACTTAAATCCTCTAAAAATTACATGCACACCCCCTTCACAACTTGGAGACTTAAAATCAAGTAATGATAAAGTGGAGAAGTTGAATATGTCAATTAAAATTTAGCTTCAACTATGTTTTAGTTTTAATCCTTGATGAGGAAGAAGATGTAAATTGAAGTTAACTTTAGATATGTTTTAGTTTTAAGCCTTAATGAAGGTATTGATGACAATTTTTCATGATTTAAACCTAACTAAGGTCTCCTTTCACTATATGTACTTATTTTTTTCAAGTAATTTGAGATACATATAGTTGGTTATGGCTCAACCCTAGCAAATTTACATTGTAAAGACCTTATTAAGTAATAAATAAATTGATTTTACCTTATCATATGCTAGTTAATATATGAAATATATGAATTTTTTATTTAAACTTGTGAAAATTACATCCTATCCATTATTTATGTCCAATTTTGTGCACCTTTATGCAACAAATTTGATCTTGTATAGGTTGTATTTTGTGTCTCTGAGGGTTTAAGCAATTCATAATTATAATGAATTATATTTGATCATCCTAAGACAAGTGGTCATCATTATAATTACTATTGTAAGCTGAATCCTTTCTAAAAAACACTAATGCCCAAAATTTGTTAATGAGTTTTTATTTGTGTATGTGTGAGTTCTCTTTGAGCTCATTCTATGTGTATCCAAGCAAGTTGAGGTACTAAATTTTGGGGAATCACCACATAATTAGTCATATAAGTATAAGAATCTCTATTTTTTCATTGTCATGAAGTATTTTAGGTGAGGATCAAGTTGATTCATCAAGGTAACTATCCATCTCTATAGGTTTACTTCCATTATAAGACACCCATAACCTTGAAGTGATCCCATTGTGTTAATTAGGTGAGGAATCTTGAAGACCTTACTCAAAAGTGCAAGCTCAATTTTTCAATAGTTTATGTCATGCCCATTGGACCATAACTCAAAATATTTATAAATATTGGTTATGGTTTTAGCAATTTTTTGTAGACATTACTCAGGTACTCAACCTCTGGTGACTCCATAAGTATGTAGACATCTTGGTGGAAGATTAGTGCAATTTTCATGACAAAAGTCATAAAAAGATCATATATAAAATGTATTCCTTATGATTTTATTGAATTACCTTTTAATTCATAAAAAATAAAGATGTTCTTAAGATCTAGGTCATACACCAAAAATCTCTCTACCTCAATACCTCAAAATAACCCTATATCAAGACTAAATTTCAATATGGTTTTACTTAGAAACCATGTTTTTTTTACATTTTTATGGTGGCATCCCTTTGAATCTTTCCAAATATAATGATATTCTAGCCAAACCATTGAAAATTTTACCTTTATTCACTAGAGAAGATCAAACTACTCTTATAGGGAACATTAGAGATGTGGCTAACCAATGTTTTATACATCATGTAATCCAAAAAAATGTAGATATTAGGTTTTTTATTAATATTTAAAGGAATAGGCTCTATATTGGTATTGTCACATTCATTTTAGTTCCATTTTAGCATGGTATGAGTTATAAGCATCCCTTTGCAAAAATTTTGAGGACAAATTAGACCACCTCTCTATAGTTGATAATTGAGTACCACTAAGAGAGTTCAACATGAACTCATGGCTGATTTCAACATTAGGTTCTAAAATACATGGGATAGGATCACTCCTATGATTAGGCCATCTCTTTAATATGCATTATTTTATTTGTTTAGATCTCTAAATAGTGATATATTAGTGATGATCCAGTCAATGGGAAGAAGGTTAATACTAATGCATTTGAGGTGGCCATAAGGGTAGAAAATAACTTTATACAATCTATAATACTTGAAATAAGGCATTATATGCCCATTTTTATAAAATTTAGGCCCATTAAACCTTTTAAAGTTCCCACATTAACCTAATTCTAACTCTATCTAATCAATTTACAATTCTTCCTAGCTAAACTAGTGAGTTAATTAAACTAAAAGGTCTTATGGAATCATATGGGAATGAAATAGTGTCCATAAAGAGCTAATTAAATCAGCTTAATAGATCACATAAAACTTCTTATTGTCATTAATACCAGCCTAATAGGCCTCTTTTCTAAAACTATCATTCAAATAAACCTCCCTATCAAGGACAAGGAGCCATTAAACAATCTAGGCCATATACCACTATTGATCCAAGTACTCCATCCTATTAAAAATTTATTGTCCCTACTCAAAATAGCCTCATGTAATATCAAAAATAGTGTAATATATGTAATCAACCCCATAGTGAATCCTCTTTCCCAAATGGAGTATTGAATGAAGCTCTATTTGTATAAGTTATGGTAATGCCTAAACTATCACATACTAAAATGGCACCATAAAAAGAGATACATGATGGTCAAGGATAAGTTTATGTTACATTTTTGAATTGGAAACAAGGATATCATTGTGCCATGAATCATAAAATGGATACAAATAGGGTGACTAGCCTAATAACTGTTATCACAAAAGCTAAGAGGAGAGTAATACATTATTCAAAATAGGTACCGAAAACTTTTAATTTGTATTATTAATCTTATTAAAATACTATTGATTCTATTTTAACCTAAAATGTACATAAAAAATGGAAAAATAAAGTTGTTAGAGTCAATGCAATTTCTCAAACTTCTCATGCTCAAAAGAGCACTGTTGTTTTGAAGGGGTAGACAAGGGTTAATGGAACTCATATTAACATCTTAGACAAAATTAAGGAGTAACATGTGGGAATAAAAATGTGGGAAACTTTAAATTTTCTAGGATAAAAATATTTACTCCAAGAAAATATATCTAACCTCCATATCTCAGTTGGATCAGCAATGAAGGAAAGTGTGGTTCTCACTAATTATGAACAACTTGTTAATAAAGAGGTGTAACCTATTAAATAGAAGGTAAATCAATTCAAGGCTGAATTGAAACAAATTAAATATGGTAAACCTCTTCCATTATACCTTTTTTAATCATTGGTGATAATCTAATTCATAATTATATGGTTGATAGTGGTACTAGTATCACAGTTATGCCAAAGCAGATAACTAATAATATTGGATTGAAATATGAGCCAAACATAAAAGTAGTGTTGAAATTAGATGGTATAACTACCAAGACAATGGGAGTAATTAAATTTTTCAACTGAATTTTCATGCTTGACCTAGTCTTTTTATTCTTCAATATTTTGTGGTAGTTGATTTGCCACCATATTTTACATTATGTTTGTTAAGAGACTTCGTAACAAAGATTGGAGGGTACCTATCTTTTGATTGGTCATATTTGTTTTTCAGAAAAAGGTATGGTACCAAGGTTACTACTATTTCCAAATTTCATATAGAACCTTACATGCCAAGCATTACAAATGTGAACTATACTATACTTGATGAGAAGGATCATCTAACTAATCTAGATCTAGCCACTCTTCTTAAAGACATTACTAATATTTTCCTTGATGAGTGGGTAAGTGAAAACCATGAGTATGATCCTTACAATCTAATTGAATAAGGTTTGTAAATTTATTATTTTCATGAATAAGGAACGTTTATACTAACTCTTACCAAGCAAAGTGAGTATAGTGAAGGATTATAGAAGTTATTCTTTGATAGCTCAAGGAATAAGAATGGAGTAGAGGCAAAAATGATATTTATTTATCCATCAAATCAAATGTAATAATCTTAAATAAGATTCTAGTTTGGCTATAATTGAAATGTAACTGAGTATGAATCACTCATATGTGGTTTTCAATGGGAAGTAAATGTAGGAGCAAAAATCTTGTAAGTGTTTAGTGATTGTGATTTGGTTATACATCAAGTTAGAGGCTAGAATTTCAATAAAAAATTTCTCTTGAAGTCATATAAATAAAGGGTGTAGTATCTCATAGAAAAGTTTGAATCTTTCAACATATAGGTTGTCCCAAGAGAGGAAAATAAGCATGTTAATTGGTTGGTAGCCATAGGATCTCAATTTGATAGTATTAATGATATAAAAAGTGATAAATGTCAATCTCACATCAAGGTAGTGGTAAGGTCCTCCATCCTAGATAATGTTTTGAGCTGGAAAGTGTTTGTAGATGATAAACAAATAACATTTTTTCTTCAAGAAGAAGTTAAATTTTCTTTTACAAATTAGAATAAATTACAATAATGATATGATCATATTGTAAAATTAAAGAAAAAAAAGATACCCTAAGGAATTTTCACACTTGAGATCAACTTAAATAGTAATGACCAATTGAGGAAGGTAAAAGCAAGGATGTATACAAAGGAAGAAAGTTATAAAGTCATTGTTATCTTCAAGGATAAGCTTCTCAAACATGGAAATGTATGTTCGAAACATGAAAGAGAAACATTTATTGACTTGTGCCAAGAGTTTATTAATGTTTTTTCTTATAAATATAGTGAAATTAAGGGGTTTGATCCAAGTTTTTCTCAACATACTATAGAGTTGGAATCTAATGCTAAACTGGTAAGACAAAGGCAAAGGATTATTAATCCAAAAATGGAATATTTGATGAGAAAAGAGTTGACCAAGTTGATTGAGTCAAGAATCATATTTCCCATCAAGCATTCCTCATGGGTTTCAGACTTTGTGCCTATGAGGAAAAAGAATGGAAAAATAAGGTTGTGTGTGAATTTTTAGAGATTTGAACATGGTGTCATTGAAGGATAACTATCCTTTGCCATCCATGGAGCAAAGTTTACAAATCATAGTAGGTTCTGAGTAGTTTTCTCTTCTTGGTGGTTGTAGTGGGTATAATTAAATTTTGGTAAGAGAGGAATACCAATTAAAAATAGGCTTCACCACTAAATTGGGAACAAATGATCATAGGATAATTCCCTTTGGATTGTCAAATGTAGGTGTTACATTTCAAAGAACTATGGATATGGCCTTTTAAGGTTTAATAAATGAGATAGTTTTGGTATATCTAGATGACATAACCATGTTTTGAAATAATTTTAATGATAATTTGAGTCATCTAGGAATATTTTTGAAAGGTGTAGTCAATTTGGGGTCTCTCTCAACGTAAATAAATGTGTTTTTTTAATCCATGAAGGCAAGCTATTACTCCATGTTATTTCAAAGCAAGGATTGACCATTTATCTTGAAAGGTTAAAATCCATATTGTCCTTATATTTTCCTCAACATAAGAAGGGAATAAAAAGATTTTTTGGTAAAATAAACTTTGTAATAAGGTTCATTTCTAATTTTTCAAGTTTATCCATGTTGAATTAAGAGTTTAGTTGGATAAAGGAAGGGAAGAATAGCTTTTAGACCATCAATCAAGATATTTCCCAAGAACCTACACTTGTGAATCTTTATTTCTCAAAGGTTTTTATATTTTATGCATTTGCATGTCTGCAAACTATTTCATCTATGTTGACCCAATAAAATGATGAAAAGTTAAATCAACCAATTGCATTTTTTAGCCAAGGTTTGTAATACTAAGAGTTGAAGTATACCTTTATATAAAAATAAAGTACTTTAAGTTATTAAATGTGTAAAAAAATTTAAACATATGATTTAAAAAAATAATATTAATGCTATGGTATCTCACCTAAGTATCAAGGACTTCTTGTTGAGCAAAGATTTGAATGAGAAGATGGATGGTTAGATCATAAAAGTGATGGAATATGATATGGACTTCAATGTAAATAAGATAATAAAAGGTAAGAGGATATGTGATCACATAGATTAAGATTTATAAGACAATTAAGAGGCTATCATAGCACTCCAAGATGACCCACATGTAGCTACATCTTTATCTCCTATAAGTTGGAAATAATAAATGATCCATTACTAGCATACTGGTACATTTCCTCAAGGTTTAGATAAGACAAAAAGAGGGTATTTCAAACTTCAATTTATTCCCTTTGTCTTTGTTAATGGTGTTTTATTTAAAAGAGACCTTAATGATGTTATTCTAAGGTGTGTAGAGACAAATTAGATTAATAGATTAATAGAATATTTCCATGATGGTTTTTTAGGAAGGCATTTTGCTTCAAAAATTATAGCCCTTAAACTCATGAAGGGGGGATACTATTAGCGTAGTATCTTCAAGGATTGATATGCATGGGTCAAGAAATGACTTCTTTTTTGGAAAAGAAAAAATTTTATCCCTTCGTATTCACCTTATTTCAGTTGATCAAGAATTTGTGTAGTGGGGATTGGACTTCATAAGGGAAATCAATCCACCATAAAGTTTGGGACACAAATGGATACTAACTACATATTAATTTACTAGGTGGATTGAGGTAATTATTTTGAAATAAGTAAATGAGGCTAATGTTATTGACTTTTATGAAGGTATTATAGCTAGGTTTGGAGTCCCTTATACCATCATATCATATAGCCTTACAATTTCTTAGAACAAAATAAATGAATGGGAAGTAATAAATGGAATTCACTCGAGTGAATATTCAAATTACTAACCTAAAGGAAATGTAATTTGAAAATATACAAGAAAAAACCTTCCAAAAATTATCAAAATAACTTTGGAGGAGAATCATATGGCATGACACAAAAATTTTAAATTAGTGTTATATGTTGATAGGATTACTCCCAAAAGGTCTATTAGTAACTCACCTTATAATCTTGTGTATGGTAGAGAGGAAATATTACCAATATCCATTGAATTACAAGCCTTAGAGCTCATAAAACATCTTGAGATGGTGGAATATGGAACCATGGAAGCAATATATGCAAATATGATGGAGTTAGAGGAGTTAAGAGATCAAGCCATGCACACAATGGAAATTCATCAAACACATGTGAAAAGGTATTTTGATAAGAAATTAATGGCATGAAATTTTCAATAAGGATAATTTTTCCTCAAATGGGATGAGGATAGAGATAAAATAGGTAACCATACCAAATTTGACATAATATAGAGTGGTCCTTTTTCATTTCTAACTATAAATTGCATAATACTTTTCAGTTATCAAAATTGAATGGGGAGGAGCTACCAATCCTAGTTAATGTGAGATTTAACAAGCAATGTTATTGAGGTGAAATTACATCTTGTACATATTAGTTTTATATTTTAGTTTTCTCCAAGTGTTGTTATACACATATTCAATTTGTAGCTATAGTAGTTTTTAATCCCCTAACTTCTCTTACACAAGTATTATTGTTACTTTGAGGACTCATTATTAAATTTAAGTTTTGTATGAGAAAGGTAAAAAAATGTTTATAATGTTCATATCATATTTGGTGATGATTTTAAAGACTCCATGCCAAATGGACTTCTTAAGGCAGTTGGTCTTTTGTTTAGTAGGTAAGCATATTTACAAAGGTTGCCTAAAATGTTGACCTTTTCAGTCACCATTGTTTCCTTTGTTGAGTATGTTTAAGTTAATAAGGTATTTCATCATAATTTCCATCCTTTAATTAGTCAAAATATTATTAGTGAATCCATATTTAAGTCATATTGAGGTCACATTGATATTTTCCCACAGTCTAAGAGGTTAATTGCAAAAATTAAGCATTTATTGTGCACTCTTAATATTTTTAAGACTCTTTTGTAAAATTTAAGTTATTTTAGATAAAATTAACTTTAATTTTGTTTTAATATCTCCAATTCATGTAATTTATATATATTCTTAGTTAATTTTTGTCTTCATAACCACTTCTTGGTTAACCATCTCAAGCTTTTAAAGCATGCCTAGGCATGGGTGAAGGAAATTAAAGGAAAAATTGAAAATAAAATAATGATTACACATATTTTGAGGTGAGGAATAAGTTTAAAGCATTAAATTATGGATTTTAAGATTTAAATCATGCACTTATAAAAGTTTTGAACATCTTTTGGTGCTCTAACTCACATGAAAAGATGTAGGGGCAATTTTCATGTATTTTCAAATGCAAAAGATTAGAATTTTATTGGTTTCAATGTGTTTAAATAATTATTAACGTATTTATAAAATTAATTTATGTTTATAAAAAAAAATTAGTGGTTATAAACTCAAATTATTCTTGAATTATGCTAAAATAACTCAATCTCTCTCAAAATTGATTTTCAAGCTTAAAATTACCCCAAAACTAATGTTATATGTTGGTAGAGATGTTTCATGGATAATAATTGTTTATAGGATGGTTTAATATTTTATTTTAATCTCATAAAATAGTTTTAAGTATCATCAAGAAGGATGGATATTTATGAACAATTGTTAAGAAGCAAGATCACTCCAAGACCCTTTAAAACCCTATTTAGAGAACACGAACTTTGCAAATTTGATCTTTTAAAGTTTTTTTAAGATTTATAAAATATTATGAATTTTTTTAATTCCATATAAATTATATTAAGACACATTATACCAATTTACAAGAATTAAAAAAAAAATATAGTTGGAAAATGGACCTAGATGACAACCTTGCATGAGAAATGAGCACATATAGGCTTGTAGACCACAAAACACATTTTGGAGTGTTTTTTTACAATTTAACATGAATTTTAAATGATTTTAATATGTAATGGGTTTCCATAAAGTCATTTAAAAAAAATAATGAGCTATTGAGACCATGCATATCTCATACTATAAAAGTTTTACCAAATTGACATGCTTGTTGCCTTGGGAGAACCTAAAAACACAAAGAAGGACCATAAATTGAGATGTATTGATCCAAAACCAATGAAGTTTTAAATAAAATATAATGTAAAAATTTTATAATTTTTTTTTTTTATAATTTTTGTATTTTACCTAAAGAGAGAAATATTAAAATTGCAGGCCTATGCATGCAAAAATGTTGAAAACTAGTTATCAAGAATCCTATAAGTGCAATAACTCAAGTATTATTGATAAAAATGTATTTAAACTTTATATGTAGTTAACCCAAGGTTTTATAAATTAAATAAAGTTATTTTTAATATTTTTAAACCATTCATAAAGTAATTGAATAAGAGATATCTCTCTCTCAAGATCTTCTCAAGCACTAATAGAGCTCACACCTATAAGTTTGAACTAAGTCATCATCAAGAACTATGAAGTAAATTATAATAGGCCTCAAAATAGATTATATAATATATATGTTTTAATTTTTAACCTTTACTTTAAGTTTTTTAGGTTTTTAAGCATGCTCATAAAACTTTTAATACAAAATAAGATTGTGAACATGGTAAAAAAGTCATCAAATGAGGAGCTAAAGTTGTGCATCATCAATACACCATCATAATTTCCATTCAAAAGAAGACCTCAAAAACCTCAATAAAATCATATCTTCCATATACATTTAATTTTTTCATCATCAATGCACCATTATAATTTCCATTAAAAATAAGACCTCAACAACCTCAGTAAGATAATCTCTTCCAACTAACACAAAAAATCAAGGAGAACAAGTCAAATCAAATAAGGACTTCTCAAAGTGGATTTTTATCATGAAATATTATAGGATTTGGTTTAATATAAAATTTAAGTTCATCATGCAACTTTATCTTCAATAACCTAAAGCCTCCAACAAGGATATCCACCCCCCACAAAAAAAACTTGGAGACTTAAAAGCAAGTAATGATACATTGGAGAAGGTGTAATATGTTAATTGAAAGTTAAATTTATCTATTTTTTAGTTTTAAGCCTTAATGAGGGAATTTATGACAAATTTACATTCTTTCCCACTCATTAAGGACTCCTTTCACTATATGTGCTTGTATTTTTCAATTAATCTAAGATACCTCTAGCTGGTTATGGCTCAACACTACCAAATTTCAAAATTGTAAATACCTTATTTAGAAATAAATAAACTAATTTTACATTCTCATATGTTAGTTAATTATGTGAAATTAATGAATTGTTAATTTAATATTGTGATAATTAATCATATCCATTATTTATTTCTATTTTTTTGTGCTTTTATGTAGAAAACTTGATCCAATGCAAGTTTTAGTTTGTGTCTCTGAGATTTTATATAATTCATATTTATGATAAATGCTATTTGATCTTCCTAATACAAGTGTTAATCCTTATAAGGACTATTATAATCTGAATCCTTTCTACAAAACACTTATTCTCAATATTCATTGGTGAGTTGTGAGTTGTGTATGTGCGAGAACTCTTTGATCTCATTTTATGTGTCAAAACAAGTTGAGGTATTCAATATTGATGCATCACCCCATAGTTAGTCATATAAGTATAATAATATCTCTATCTTTTCATTTTCAAGAAGTATTTTAGGTGAGGATCAAGGTGATTCATCAATCAAACTAGACCTAAATGGAGGTTTACTTCCATTATAAGACACACAACCTAGAAGTTATCCCATTATGTCAATTGGGTGAGGAAACTTGAATACCTTCCTCAAGAGTGCAAGCTCAATTTGACAATAAAATTTATTGAGCCAGGTGATTCTTCCTCTAAGAAATACTAATGTGTGATCCATTATGATGGATCAAAATGTAATTTTTGTGTATGGGTAGGATTTATCATGATCTCTCTTGGAGGAAGAATCATGTCATTTGGCTTCATAATTGATTTTGAATGCACAAACATTGGGGTAGAATACAAAGGCTTATTATTAGGAATGTTCATTTCCAAGAGGGTAGGTGTTCAAAATATAAGAATTCAAGGTGAATCCTAATTAGTGCCAACTAGGTTTTAGATGTTTACCAAGTTAAATTTAAACACCTTCAGTGCCATAAAAATGTCATGTGTGAGATTTTCAAGGAGTTTAATTTCATTTTAATTGAGTTCATTCTTAGAGAAAACAACCAAATTGTTATTTACATGGTTTCCTCATATTCTCACTACCTAATGGTACCTAATTATAATTACATCATTTTAGTAGAGTCTAAACCACTTGTTAAAAAATTACTAAATGATCAAACTATTGCTCATATTAAAGAGGATGTTAGTCCTATCATTTTTGAATTTATATAAAATGATGATAAAATATTATAGTTATTTCAAGTTTATGATCACCTCCCATCACACCATAAAATTTGATTTTCACTCACATGTTACCCTTTATCTACCCTTGGATTGGAAAATTACTATTCAATTATAAGATTGAGGAATAAAATTCTTCAAATGAGGAACATGATGTTTGTTATGTGGATGATGAAGATCATGATATTCCTCCTGCCTCAAAATAATTTGAGGAAGAGAATGCTACCCTAATAAATAATATTGTAAACATCAACATAGGGACCATAGATTATCCTAAGATATTAAAATTTTGGTTTTCAATTTTTCATTAGGAAGTGGAATACGATAATAAATTACTCGCTAAATTTTCTAAATTCTTTGCCTTTTTGTATGTGGACATGATATGGATTTAACTTAAATTAATTATGCACAATATAGTCACATGCCTTGTGAAAAATCAATCAAACAAAATATCATTCCAATATAATATAAAGTTACATTGAATTTTAAATATGAGGTCATCAAAATAATGAATTAAGTTCATAAAACTTGTGTAGTACTCCAAGTGGATGTCCAATATTCTCCCTTTTCTCAAGAATAATGGAAAAAATAGGATATGCATATACTTCTATTATATGAATAAGGCATGTCTAAAGTATGGTTTCCCTCTACCCTCCATCAATATAATATTATATTGTATGATAGGTTAAAAAGGTTTATTCCTTATGGATGACTTCTCTAGATACAACCAAATTTATATTTCTGATGAAGATCAACTACTTTCTCCACACCATAAGGAACCTTTTGTTATGTAGTTATGCGTTTTGAATTAAAAATATTGGGTAAACATACCAAAAGTTTGTGAACCATATATTACATGACCTAATTCATAATTTAATGTAGGTATATGTTAATTATATTATTATAAAGGTAAATAATATATCTAACCACTTGGAGGTCATACATACCAACTTCACATGCCTGATTGACTATGGTGTCATGTAAAATATTGATAAATGTATATTCAAAGTTACAAGTTAAAAACTTAAAAATTAACCCTATTATTATTTTTGAAATATTAGACATGCCCCAAAACTAATTAATCAATAATTAGGTCATTATTTATAAATTGGAGGCAATTTTTAGATTTATACTAAACCTTACCTATGTGGTTCATCCCAATAACCACTTGATTAAAAATGAGATTAGTTTGACTTGGACAAGGTATTTCTAAGATGTATTTGACATGGTAAAATTATTCATCATGGCCCCACCAACACTTGTGCCACCCAAATAAAAAAATCCAATTATAATTTATTTAATTTAAATTTATTTATCTCTCACATGTTTGTTGGCCCACACCAACGATGATGGTAAGGAACATGTTATCACTTAGAATTATAACCTTGCAAGAATGTGTGAATTTTCTCACTCATATTATTAAAATGGAAACTCTACAAGGTATACTTCTCTATATACAACCAAATTTATATTTCTGATGAAGATCAACTACTTTCTCCACACCATAAGGAACCTTTTGTTATGTAGTTATGCATTTTGAATTAAAAATACTGGGGAAACATACCAAAAGTTTGTGAACCATATATTACATGACCTCATTCATAATTTAATGTAGGTATATGTTAATTATATTATTATAAAGGTAAAGAATATATCTAACCACTTGGAGGTCATACATACCAACTCACATGCCTGATTGACTATGGTGTCATGTAAAATACTGATAAATGTATATTCAAAATTACAAGTTAAAAACTTAAACATTAACCCTATTATTATTTTTTAAATATTAGACATGACCCAAAACTAATGAATCAATAATTAGGTCATTATTTATAAATTGGAGGCAATTTTTAGATTTATACTAAACCTTACCTATGTGGTTCATCCCAATAACCACTTGATTAAAAATGAGATTAGTTTGACTTGGAAAAGGTATTTATAAGATGTATTTGACATGGTAAACTTATTCATCATGGCCCCACCAACACTTATGTCACCCAAATACAAAAATCCAATTATAATTTATTTAATTTGAATTTATTTATCTCTCACATGTTTGTTGGCCCACACCAACGATGATGGTAAGGAACATGTTATCACTTAGAAGTATACCCTTGCAAGAATGTGTGAATTTTCTCACTCATATTATTAAAATGGAAACTCTCCAAGGTATACTTCTCTAGATACAACCAAATTTATATTTCTGATGAATATCAACTACTTTCTCCACACCATAAGGAACCTTTTGTTATGTAGTTATGTGTTTTGAATTAAAAATATTGGGTAAACATACCAAAAGTTTGTGAACCATATATTACATGACCTCATTCATAATTTAATGTAGGTATATGTTAATTATATTATTATAAAGGTAAATAATATATCTAACCACTTGGAGGTCATACATACCAACTTCACATGCCTAATTGACTATGGTGTCATGTAAAATACTGATAAATGTATATTCAAAGTTACAAGTTAAAAACTTAAACATTAACCCTATTATTATTTTTGAAATATTAGACATTCCCCAAAACTAATGAATCAATAATTAGGTCATTATTTATAA
The DNA here is from genome assembly GCA_037957365.1 of Torreya grandis. Taxonomy (NCBI): domain Eukaryota; kingdom Viridiplantae; phylum Streptophyta; class Pinopsida; order Cupressales; family Taxaceae; genus Torreya; species Torreya grandis. The sequence continues at coordinate 6,484,729 of JARHVA010000154.1, read as the reverse complement.
ATTGGAGGCAATTTTTAGATTTATACTAAACCTTACCTATGTGGTTCATCCCAATAACCACTTGATTAAAAATGAGAATAGTTTGACTTGGACAAGGTATTTCTAAGATGTATTTGACATGGTAAAATTATTCATCATGGCCCCACCAACAATTATGTCACCCAAATACAAAAATCCAATTATAATTTATTTAATTTAAATTTATTTATCTCTCACATGTTTGTTGGCCCACACCAACGATGATGGTAAGGAACATGTTATCACTTAGAAGTATACCCTTGCAAGAATGTGTGAATTTTCTCACTAATATTATTAAAATGGAAACTCTCCAAGGTGTGGGTGACATTATTTTATATATAATATTAATATTAATGGTTGTTTCCTTTTGGTACACTCACCCACTTCTCTCTAAACTCTCTCAGATAGTGATTTCTTGACTAGGAAAAGGGTAGAAGGAACAATGCTAAAGCTGAAAATAGAAATGAAATTTGAAAATTGGGGTGATTCACCAATATTAAGGATAATTAAGACTATAATTGACACATTTTTAAATCTAAATAACTTGTATACATTTAATTCATTCTCATATAATAAATCTTTCATCAGTATTTCGCACAGAGGTCTTGAAAAATACACACTTGCTTAGAAGGACTAAAAAATGGTTGAATTCACTTCTAGATAGGTAAAAATAGGACTTACACTATATATTACCTAAAATAATTATCATTTTCTACAAAAATGTGAATAATTCAGACATAAACTTAGGAAAATTAGTCATTCACTAAGTTACATTAATGAATATTAATCACACTTCATGAAAGCTTGAAAATGGAGGAAAATTTAGATCTTTATTTATTCAAAGGTGATATAGTAAAAATTTTGGAATATTTTTTGTAATCCAAAATCATATACTAGTCATTATCTCTCAAAAATAAATATACATATATAAAAAATAATCATGGAGAGAGGAGACAAGAAACTAGAGATGAGTCCTCATGCTAACTCCAATTCACTCTTACTTCATCCTATTCCAAATTAACCTTAAATTCAAACACCACTTCCCAAATTACATTGTACCACTTTTGGATTTTAAAACTTATTTAATGTAATATGGAATATTAGGAGAGAGAGAGAGATAAATTATTCTTGCATGTTTTAATGTTGTTGAAAACTCAAAGGTCTCATGCATGCTTGAATGGTCCTCAACTTGAAGAGATTTTGATCTTCACTTTAGTTAACTCTTTTTGATCTTAAAATTAAATCCTTTTGATCTTGAATGAATATTTAAGTTTGAATTCAATTACCTTTAATGCATATTAGAGTTTTACTTGACTTATCTTGACTTGTAACTTGGAGGTTGACTTGAGCTTCTTAACTTGCATCTTGAATGAATGTTTGACTTCTTAAATTTATAAAATTATCTACAAAGGGGGCATAGTATGAGAGATAAATCATGTTAATATTATTATGAGTCTAATACATGAAAATGGTTATTCAAATTTTAACTAATAATTCAACTCAACTTCTCCCTTTTACATGTTTCAAACTCCACCTTTTTAGGGTTTCTTGAAGGCTTCTTGTAATTGACTTGAATTATATAAATTTATACCAAATTGGGTGAATTATATGACATTTAATAACCCATATTATAATTCCAACCATTTTATATTCTCAAACAATCTTTTAAACCTCTCAAAAGTTGTAATTTCTGACTCTCTCCCTTGCTTGCTTAAAACCCTAATACTTGTACCTTTGAATTTATCCATTTTTTTCCTTAAAAATTTTATTTAGTAATTTTTATGAAATTAAATTATTCCATATAATATCTCACAAATTTATTTTTTTCAACAAATAACTCAAAAATGCAAACATACTACTTAAACTTGAGCCATTATCACCTTTTCTTATTAACAATTGTTTAAAATGTTAAGAACCTATAAATTGAAAAAAAATCATGTAATATTTATTTAATATGGTCCCTAATATTACCCTAATATCATTATAACAAACTCTCCTTCTCCTTTATGTAGTGAGCATTTGAAAATTGTCTTCACTAGCTTGCAACTAGCTAGTTAGAGGAATAAAAGAAACCTCTATCAAAATTTGGACCTGTGAGTTGTTCAAGAGAATTTTTTTGGCCTAATTAATGTTTAAAATAAAAAATTTATTCCTAAATCCATTAATAGAGTTTTCTTGAAAACTTGCACATAAGTAACTTTGACCAATGGTGGTAAAATTGTCAACATTCTTGTTGAATTTACTGGGATGTTTACCTACTAAAAAATTAAGATAATTATCCTTTTAAATTGGGTTATATATTTATTAAAATATCACTAGATATGAAACTAAAAATTCCCTCAAACAACTACAACCTTGTGCATAATCACTTATTGAATTAAAAACTAGAACAACTACCAACTGAAAAATGTGCAAGATAGCACTTAGAGGAAAGTAAAAACTAAAACAGCTTACAGAGCATGTGCATACAAAAAATTTGAGTAAATTTAAATCTAAATAATAATATTTATAAATAATAACTTATTTTTAATATAAATTCTTAAGATGATTCCATTTTACTAGAATTGGGAGCTCTTCACCATCCATCTTGGCTTGTTGGAAGGCATTGTGAGACTTGCATCTTGAGATCATGTAAGGACCACTCCAAAGTGTGTGAAAAAAAAATTATTACTAATTTTTCTCTATCCTTATCCCATTTTATAACAAATTCACCTTATTTTAATCTCCTTAAATATTCTCTTCTATCAAATTTTTTCTTTACATGTGTTGGATGCATCTCTATAACTAGCATGGATTAATTTTTGAGCTCCTCTAACTCCATAAGTTCAAAATATCTCAATTACATAGGCTCACTCTCCAAAAATTATATCTGATGCATTATCTCTAAATTAGGGAGTTCAAGTGAGATTGGAAATTTAGATTCTCTCCCATACACTAATTTGTAGGGTGAATTGGCAATGTACCTATTAAAGGTGATCCTATCAGCCCATAAAGTTGATTTTCACTTCAAATAAAAATTCCTTTGATTATATTAAATAATTATCCTAATGATATTCAACATGTTATTATTCATATACTTATCAAGTCCATTACATTATGTATAATAATTGGAGGAAGTGCTAAGATACACACCATTTTGGATAGCCCATTGAATAATTTTAGCCTCTATAAATTTCGTAACATTATTTGAAATTATAGTATAAGGTACACCAAAACTTGTGATAAAACATTCATATAAGTCCAAGACACTAGATTCATTTATTTATATCAAAGCCACTACTTCTGTCCATCTAGTGCAATAATCTATGGTTGTAAGTATCCATTTTTGACCCAAGATAGAAGGTTGATTGATGAGAGTAATGAAGTTTAAACCCTATTGGACAAAGGGATAATGTATTTAATTAGGTTGAATATGTAGGGAAACAAGCTTTTCTTTTCCTACAAACAATCCACACTTCTTTCACTTCCTTACCCAAACATGTCTATCTATGAATATGTTTGGCCAATGGTATCCACCCCTCATGATTTTAAGGATCTTTTTACTTTCTAAAAAGTGTCCTCCACATTATCCATCATGAAATTATTCAAGTAATCTTTCAACTTGACTTGGATTTATGAATATCAACATGCCATTAACATCATTTTAAATAACACACCATTAACAAATAGAAAAGGAATAGATTGCATAGTAAAGTACCTTATATTTGAACCACTTAAATTTGGAGAATACATACCACTTTGAAGGTACCTTACCATATTTTTAAACCAAAATTTTAAAGGTGTATGATTGACTGTAATATATTAATCAAACTACCTCTTTTATTTCCTACAAATCTTGAACCAAGTGCTCACATAAACCTTTTCTTTTAATTGGCTTGGTTACCTTTATTTACACATAAAAATTCCATAACCCTTATTATCCATCCTACTCTCTTTCACTTATGTCCTTGTTCAACAATAACTATTTGATTCTAGGATGGAAAACCATCACATGGATCTTATTTTTAGATGCTAGGTGCCTAAACTTCTTGAGACATGTGATTACAAAAATAACATGTTTCTCAACAAATATATACCTTGTTTCATATTCTTGAAAGCCTTGGATAAATAATAATATTAGATGATCGAAAACTTGTGAATTTTGTTATGTCAATATTCCTAAATTGTATAAACATTAGAATATGCATACAACATGAAGTCCTTTGAAAATTAGGATTGATAAGAGTGGGAGCACTAGAAATTCCTTGTTTGATCTCTTCAAAACTTTTCATACCTTCCTTGGTTCAAATAAAATTATAATTTTTGATGAGCATAGTTGTAAGAGGATTTGACAAACATGTAAAATTAGATATATACCTTCTTATAAAGTTAATATTTTCAAGGAAAATTTGGAATGAATTTTTATGCTTAAGTAATGACAAAACAAGAATACAATCTATTCTTTTTGGATCAATACTCAAACCATGTTTAGAAACAAAATGACCAAGTAGTTTACCTTTCTATACTGAAAACACACACTTAGTTGGGTTAAGTGACACCCCATATTGCATACATCTCTAAAATGAATTATGTGATCACTTTCATGTTTTGAAAAAACTATAACATCATCCAAATATACAAGAACAAACCTATTGATCAAACCTTGAAAGGCCATATCCATGGCTCTTTAGATTGTTTCTCCTGTATTGGATAGCCCAATTGGAATTTTTATGTATGAAAAGGTGCCCCACTTGGTGGTGAAGGATATTTTTAATTTATCATCTTCCTTCACAAGTGTTTGGTTATATCCACTATAACCATATACAAATGAAAACCTTTTTGAACTAGCCACTAACTGTAGTATTTGTTATGTTGATGGCAAGGGATATTGGTCCTTAAGTGAGTCTTTATTCAAGTCATGAAAATATACAAATAATTTGATTTTCCCATTCTTATTCCTCATTATAAAAATATTATCCACCCAAATGGAATGCTTGATGGGAAATATGATAGTTGATTCAATCAACTTGTGAATCTCTATTCTCATTAAAGGTTCCAACTTTGGGTTAATTGGACTTTATCTTTGCCTCATTAATTGTATATCTTCTTCTAACTCAATGTTATGTTGAGACAAACTAGGATCAAATCATTTTAAATAAATCTAATCTCAGGCAAACACATCAGAAAACTCTCTACATAGATCAACAAATGAATATTTTTTATCTTAAGAGTATACTTTACCAAGTTTGAGAGATTTTCCATTGACTATGTCAATGCTTGCATAATGTTCTTCTTTTCTAGATAAAGAATATTTTTCCATTCTTACCTCATCATCCCTAATAAAAATATTCTCAAGTATGACTAGACCCTTGAGTAAATTTTTGTACTTGAGCTGAAATATTTGGTCACCATACTACTACAAATGTTTTGACTAATTTCTAAATGAGAATTCAACCTCTTCTTGTAAGAAATGAACAACTTGATCATCATCTTCAAAGACTTTCCAATTAAAATTATTATCATGAGTAGATGGTATTACCACAATCTTAATGTATGGATGAGTTTTATCCTTCTTTAAATCAATTGAAATGTCAAAAAGTGCTCTAATTGCAACCAACCTATTTACATGCTTATTATTCTCTCTAGGCACTGCTTATATGTCAAATACATCAAAATATTCCACTATATCCCATACTTTGTGTTTGTATGATTTTAAAAATGTCTTTTTACATGCATTCAACCCTATTATTTTCTGTACCACAATCTCACTATCTCTAAATGCCTATAAGAGGTCAGCTCCCATCTTTCTAGCCCATTACAAACCATGAATTAAAGCCTCATATTCTACTACATTATTAGAGTATGAAAAATGAAAGTTTATAGAATTAAAATTTCTTTTTTTATAAGGTAAAATGAGAATCATAACATCCCCTGTACCATGTTTATTACATGGTCCATCAAAATAGAGTTTCCATAAACCATCATTTAGCTCATCTTCTTTGTATAGAGATGGAATTTGTACACCATCCTCATGAAAATAGTAAATTCAAAGTCCTTATTCCTATATAATATTTTAGGGATCATGCTCATGAATATTATTATCCCATTAATCAAGAAACAAATTAGGTAAACCATCAAGATATGATTTTGCTTCAACTTCACTAGTTTTTTCTACTTCATCTGAGATGACACAATTAGAATTAACAATACTAAGCATGTATGGTTCTAAATTAAAATGAGCAAATAGGATTTGAATGAATTGTAAATTTTATTTCATACCTTATTATGAAAATAAGGTATGTTTAATAAACTAAAAGATACCTGCCTATCTTTAAAGTGATGTCATGTGATAAGCATATATAAAAATATGGAGGAAGATCCACCACTACCACATCTTGTTAAATAGTCACATTTGGGCATGCATGAAAAGTTAATTTCATATTATTTATTATACCCACTATCTTGGTTGGAGATACATAAAATTTAAAAACACCCTTATTTTTTGTCTCATACATCAAACCCAACTTACCTATAATCTATTTGGTCATTAATGTGCTACTTGATCCACTATCAACTATGTAATTATGAACTAGTGTATCATCAACGATTAAGGAAATATAGAAAGGATGTGTCTTAATTTATTTATTATCCTCTTTTGTGATATTTACCCCTTTATATACCTATTATTCTTATTTTTTCTCTTGCTGATATAAATTTTCTAAAACCACATTTTCTATCTTTATTGGTTTTGTAGACAAGATAAGGCCTAAAAGATCTTGGATAAGTGTTTCATTTTTTCCTAGGATTGACAATGAATCCCACATAGTCATTATGATCTTAGTTTTATTCATATTATCTACTATGTTGAAGGATGATCCTTTAATAATTTTTTTTCACCTTTAGAGCAATAGGACACTCTTATTATTGAGTCACTTGGTGAACTTTGATTGCTTTACCATGCTAATTTTTTTAGCTAAAGGGATAACAATCTAATCAATAGTAATTTTATAAAACATATTAGGAATATTTGAAGCATGTCTTACCTCTTAGATCTCATCTATATCCATTCTCTTGGCTCTTTTAATATTTGAAACAAATTTCTTAGATTTTTTAGGCTCACCAATCTAATTTACTACCACATGATCATCAACTTGGAAATTCACCAAGGTTTCATCTAGTTGTACTTGTCCATGGTTCACTTCCCTTTATTGCATCACATATTTATTATGTTGGCCTTCTTGAATAATATATTCCTCTTGTGTCATTAGAGGAATTGCCATATTTTTTTCTACTAAAGCTTGACTTTGCATATCATTGGAATTAGATGGCTTACAACCTAAATCTTACATGAAATTATTTTGTATTGGAATAAAGGTCTTGGTTGAGGAAGGAACATTAGGATTAATTTCAGTATATGTTTTAGATGGTATAATGGCTCTTTGAGCTTGATATGGAGGCCTATTATATTTATAACCTTGGTAGGGAGGTCCTTGATCTCTATATGGATGATCTGGAATCTAATTAAGTCTTTGATATGGCCTATTGGCTTGATATGATTTCCCCTTTAGCTGAACTAATTCATTGCCAAAATATTTCAGCACACCTTTTAGTTCACTAAGCTCACTAGATTAACTATGAGGAGCTTGAAATTGATCTTGAGGGGATAATTTGTTTCTAATGATGGTGTTTGAGGAGGTAGAATAGGCTATAATTATATATAAAATGGCACTGGAGGCCTAGGTACAAGTTTACTAGTTTGAATCAAACTATTTTTAGCTCTAATGGCAACCTCATAGGTAATTATGAGTGTCCTACCACCCATGGACTAGATCATAAATAAAATATTAGAATTTAAGGCTCTAAAAAAGTATAGGAAAACATATTTAAGAGATGGAATTATCATGGGAGTTATTATATTCCATGTTTTTTGAAATCTAAGATTGAAATCATTCATAAATTCATGTGGTGCTCTCTTAATGGTAGTGAGATGCTTAACAAGAGATAGATAATTTGATTTGTCTTCAAATTTCCTATAAAATACTACACCTAAATCATCCCAAGAGATAATGGAGTTAAATTTAAGGTTAATATACCATTGTAATGCCTTTCCTTTAAAGGATGCAACAAGTAAACAAATAAAAAAAATTCTCTTGAGTAACATGGTGGAATGAACACAAGTTGGCCACATATTTGATATGTTTTATGGGTGTAATTTAATCTTCACATGTAAAACATGGTAAAAATTTAAGGGTTGAGGATAGAATATCATCATATTGGGCCAAATTGAGAGGTCTTCCATAATTTAAGGGAACAAGTACCTAGTTCCTTGGGATAACCACATTAATAATGGGATTTAAACTTGAATTTATTTGCACAATAAGCTAATTTGGCGACTAAAATAACTTTGTAGGATATGGACTTGTCAAAAACCTTCTTCTTCTATTAGAATGCTTAGAAAATTCAACAAATTAAAATGGCATACATATACCTAAATACCTTGTATCTACTTTATACATGAAATTGATACTTCTTGCTACTATAAATATCTTTTTTTAGCTTCAATTTGTGTCCCAGCAGGTATGTAAAATATTGTTATCACTTATAAGTGTACCCTTCCAAGAATGTATGTATGTTCTCATTATTATTGATACAATGGAAACTCTCCAAAGTTTGTTTAACCTTATTTTGGAGATAATATCTATATTAAGTACAATTTCCCTTTGGTACACTAACCCACTTCTCTATAAACTCTCTTAGATAGTGATTTCTTGAGCAGGGAAAGGGTAGAAGGAGCAATGTTAAAGCTAAAAAATAGAAATGAATACTAAAAATTGGGGTGATGCACCAATATTAAGGTCAATTATTCCTATATTTTACATGCTTTTGAATCTAAATAACCTACACACATTCACTTAATTCTCATACAATGATTCTTGCGTTAGTGTTTCACACAGAGGTCTTGACAAACACATACTAGCTTGGAAGGACTAAACAATGGTTGTATTAGCTTATAGACTTGGTAGTGTAGACACCCAAAATTGGCCACCAAAAGCTTCATACCATAATTTAGACTAATTCTTACCAAACTTTACAAATCTAGCCTAAGAATCACTAAATGTCTCAAATTTGGCTTCATAAAGTATAATTTGGCTTATAAAACTATTAAATGGGGTAAATGCACACATACAATTAATTCAAATCTTGAAAAATGCTAAAAATACCTAAAAATAATTAATTAACATCCAAAACCTCATCAAATGCCTAAATTGAATTAACCTTGAGCAATTAAATGAATTATCAAAAAGGCAGTTCAAAAATCAAAGAATACCCTAGGAATTCATAATTACCTTTTGTGATTTGTCAAATATCCTAAAATATCCCACCCATGAATATTCATTTATAATCATGACCATTTGACACATTTTAAATCTACTGGGGTTAATTTACTCAATAAGGTAAGGTTTAAACCCATTCCAAGCTCTAACTACACTCTTACTCACCTTGGGTTGGGGTTAGTTGCTAAACCTATAAATACAAGCCTAGACCTCTTCATTAAAAGAGATTAGACATATTAATGTTATAATTTTTGTGTTGGAAATATTTTCATTGATTTCAAATGTCTAGCATTATTGGTGATAAAGGCCCCATTGCATTTAATGGTGTTTTTAATATTCATATCTTGGCTAATGTGTGTTAATATTTATTTAATAGTAATGAATATATTTTTAGTTGCATAAAGTCAAAACAGGGCCCATGGAGAAGTCAAAGAGTCATGAGGTAAAAGATGAAAAAGGAATGGGATGAATTTTCTCATGAAGAGTCATCTTAAGGAATTCCAGAGTCACCATGTGAAGATAAAATAGGTATGGTGCATTTTTTCATGAAGGGCCTTTTTTTAGGAATATGAAAAGTCACAAAGATAAAGACAAAAGAGGAAAGGATGCTTTTGATTATGAAGGGTCACCATATGACTTTTCAAATGCAAGGATACGAAGGGTCATGCAAGTTTGGTACCATTTTCCATGAGGATTGAAGGGTCACAAAGGGTGAATGCCAAAGGTCATTTAGAAAGATATAAATAAAGGCTTGAGAAGCCATTTGTAATATGCGAGAGAGTGCACGGTTTGTACTTGTTTTCAAAAAGAGAAAAATAAGATATATAGTAGAGTTCTATCATTTTTGGGGTAAACAACATTGAGAGATAATTGTGTTTTATCTATAAGAGGGGTTGGTACTCCTGTGGGTTAGTCCAAATGAATCTTTATAAGGGGTCGGTGCTCCTGTGGGTTGGTGCTCACAAGCTCGGCAAAGGGGTTGGTGCCCTTACCAGTTGGTGCTTACAAACTTTGTATTTTGAGTTGGTGCTCATTTATATACTTGATATTGTTCTCTATAGTTTTTTTCACTTTGAGTTTTCATGTAAAAATATGGTCTCTCTCTCTCTCTCTCTCTCTCTCTCTCTCTCTCTCTCTCTCTCTCTCTCTCGTGTGTGGTGTAAATTATTATTTCAATTTTATTGCATATATTAAATATATGATTGAGTGGTTAAAGAAAAAAAATTAGATTAAATAAAAGATATATAATATATTGATTCACCCCCTCAGTATATTTTGTGATTAATAATTGGTATCAGAGTAGGTTCCTTTTGAAAAAGTTTTACATCTTAAAGGAAGATCGAGAAAGCACGATGATTGGATCACATGAAAGATTTTCTACAAATAAGGTGCCTTTGTTTGATGGGATGAATTATATTTTTGGAGCATAAGGATGAATACTTATTTGATGGCCCTTAGATTAGACATATGGAAAGTAGTGGTGGAGGATTATGAAGAGCCACAAACACTTGTAACTACTCTGATAGAAAAGAAGGCAAGTGAAAATAATTCTAAAGCTTTAAATGCTATTTTATGTGGGTTATGTGAATCATAATTTGTTAAAGTTATACAATGTAAATCTACTGATGAAACTTGGGTAAAACTTGAGAATATTTACAAAGGTGATGGAAAGGTTCAACAATCTAAGCTTCAAACTTTCATAAGATAGTTTAAATGTTTGAAGATGGAAGAAGAAGAAAATATAGCAAATTATCTCTTATGAGTTGATCAAATAGTCAATTAGATTTAAGGTCTTAGAGAAAAGTTAGAAGAATTGACTGTGGTTCAAAAGGTTTTGAGATCTCTACTGATGAGATATGATACAAAGGTTTTGGTAATCAAGGAGATGAAGGATCTTACCAAGCTAAATATGGATGAACTACATGGTATTATTACAGCATATGAGATGTATACCAAAGAAGAGACACCCTAAAAATGTGAAGATACTTTCAAGACATCAAATAAAGACAAAGATAAGATTCGAGAATCAAGTGACAGCTCTAGCAATGATAAAGATGAAAATGGAGCTCTTTTCATTCATAAACCAAAAAGGGGTATAGGTAAATATCAAGAAAAAATGTCATTTAAATGTTTTAAATGTGGCAAGATTAGTCATTTTGTAGATAGATGCCCAAATAAGAATAATAATGACAATGAAAAAGGAAAGTCTACATACAATAAAAACTTCAAATGTAAATACAAGAAGAGATTCAAGAATAAGAGTTTACATTCTTAAGATCTTAGTTCAATCGAAGACAGTGGAGTCAGTGACTCAAATGAAGAAGAGAATATATTCATGACCATACATGAAGATGCCTCTGTAAGCAAAACTATAGATGATCAAGAAGAAGAATACAATGAAAGTGAGGATGAAGCCAAGGTAAATATAGAAGGAGAAATCATTTGTGCCTTAAAAGAATTAGAAGTTGTTGAGAAGAAGAATCAAAGATTGAAGCACCAGATCAAGAAAATGAAAAAGAGTCAAAAGAAATAATCGATGATCTACAAGCACACTTTGAAGAAGCTAAAAGGATTGAAAAAGATCTAACATCACAATTAAAAAAATTAAGTAAATAATGTGAAAGGTATGATATTTAAATTTCCTCCTTAAAAGAAGATATTAAGAAAGCAGTCAATGATAAAGTAGTTAGTGATTCAAAATTTGAGGATAGCACTAACATGTTGAGTAAGATATTATAAAGCCAAAAGGAAATATCAGATAAGACATGTATCAAATTTGAAAATAAAAAGAGCTATGTTGAAGATCTTACAAAGGAGGAAATAAAAAGGGAAGAAGTGAAGAATATAAAGGATATCTCAAACAAAGAAGGTTGGAAAAAACAAAGTCACAAAATACAATCAAGTTAGAGATACACAAATAGATTCTATTTTCATGGTTATTATTTTATTATAATGGATATGGTCACAAGAAAATATAATGTTATAAAAGAGCTAATAATTTTAGAAACAAGGAGAAGGAAACTCATGCAAAATCTAGCAGAAGTTATAACTCTTTTGCTCCTCTATCAAGCTTTGATGAAGAGGCCATAATATGTTACAAGTTTAATAATTTTGGAAACATAGCTTTGTATTATATAAGCATTATTGAGTTAATAAAGAAGGACCAAAGTTTCAAGGTTCCATTCATCAAGAAGAAGGTTTAGACATGTTCATGGCAGAAGAAACAACTTGAAGATTCTATGCTAGTTTAGATAGCTTTGCATGCAAGAAATGAAGAACAGCCATGGTTCGTTGATAGTATATGTTTGAGGAACATGATAGGAGATAAGATCAATTTCATAACCTTGAATAATATCAATGGTGGCACAGTGTAATTTGGAGACAATACTACTATCAAAATTATTGGAAAAGGTACACTAAATTTGGATAATGGTATAACTAAAATTGAAAATGTTTTATATATAGAAGGTCTTAAGTATAATATTTTGAGTGTAAGTCAAATGTGTGATTAGGGGCACACACTAAAGTCTTATGTAGAAGGTTTTGAAATTAGAAGAAAAGATTCAGATATGTTGGTTGTAGATGCTCAAAGAACAAGCAATAATTTGTATATGATATTAGACATCAAAGATCAAAGATGTTGTTTGAGTCAAATTGAAGAAAGTTGGCTATGTCACAAGAGAATGGGGTACATAAAATTTGAAAATCTTGTCAACATAAGAAAGAAGTAAGTATTCAAAAATCCTCCAAAGATTACAAAGCCATCTAACATGTTTTGTGAACCTTGTCAGCATGGGAAGTAGGCTTGAAGGTGGTTCAAAACAAAAGAGTAATCGACTACTCAGATGTTAGATATTGTTCAAACTGATCTATGTGGACCTATGAGAACTCAAAGTACTTAAGGTGAGAAGTATTTCATGTTTCTTATTGATGATTTTTTACGTATGACTTGGGTAATGTTTTTAAAAAAAAATTAGAAGATTTCATACATTTTAAAGCATTCAAAGAATTAGTTGAGAATGAAAATAGTTTAAAGATTAAGTGTATAAGATTAGATCAAGGAGGAGAATTCATGTCAGATCAATTTATTGAGTTTTTTGAAGACCATGGAATAAAGAGACATTATTCAATATCTAGAACTTTACAGTAAAATGGAGTAGTTGAACAAAAAAATAGAATAATTCAAGAGATGGTGAGGACAATGCTAAATAAATCTAAGATAGTAGATAAATATTAGAGAGAGGTAGTTTTTATAATAGTGCATATTTATAATAGAGCATTATTGAGAGTCAATAGTGATAAGACTCCTTATGAGCTATGGAAAGACAAACTAGCAATAATTAGTCATTTCAAAGTTTTTAGCATCAAATGCTTCATAAAGAGAACAGATAAAAAACTTGGTAAGTTTGAATCTAGAGCAGATGAAGGTATATTTATTGCTTATTCTTGCAAAAGTAAATCTTGTAAATGTTATAACAAAAGAACCAAGAAAATTGTTGAAAGTGCAAGTGTCAAGATAAAAGAAGATGGAACACAAAGAATCAGTGATCCAATAGACATTCCTGAAATCATTGAAGAGGAAGGTTTTGAAGAATCAAATGAAGATGAGAAGGAGAAAAAGGGCACCAAAACTCCATCCAGATATGTTAAAATAAATCATAATGAAAGTGACATTATCAGGGACATAAATGAAGGAATTCACACTAGAAGAATGATGGTAAGTGAATATGAGGAAGTTAATTTTTATTTGTTATCCAAAATTCAGCCTATAACTTGTTTAGAAGATAGACATGATAAGCATTGGGTTAAGGCTATGGATGAATAATTAAATTAGATAGAAAAGAATGATACCTAGGAATTAGTTCCTAGACCAAAATATCACAATGTGATAGGAACAAAATGGGTCTATAGAAATAAGTTGAATGAAAATGGAGAAGTGACCATAAATAAAGAAAGATTAGTATGTAAAGGTATGCTCAGATTAAGGGAATAGATTTTGAAAAAAAAATTGCACTAGTGGTAAGGTTAGAGGCTATTAGAATGTTTATTTCATATGTAGTGTTTAAAATTTTCAAAGTGTTTTAGATGGATGTCAAATGTGCCTTCCTAAATGGGAATCTAGAAGAAGAGGTCTACATTGAGCAGCCTAAGGGATTTATTCTCTCAAATATTAGTAGCCATGTATGTAGATTGAAGAAAGCATTGTATGGATTGCACCAAGATCCTAGAGCTTGGTATGTAAGACCTGATAAGTACCTACAAGATCAAGGTTTTAAGAGAGGATTTGCTGATAGTAATCGCTACATCAAAATAGAAGGTGAGCATTAATTAATTATTGTGGTATATGTTGATGATATCATTTTTGGAGGAAATATTGAAAAGATGACAAAAGAATTTTTGATAATATATAAAAATAATTTGAGATGTCTATGCTTGGAGGATTGTCATTTTTCTTAGGATTGTAAATATTTTAGTCAAATAAAGGAATTTTTATATCTCAAAGTAAATATGCCAAGGAAATATTAAATAAATTTGGTTTTGAGGATTCTGCACTAGTTGGCACACCAATGTGTATAGGAAATAAGGTGAGCAAGGATGAATATTCACCTATTACAGATCAATCTTTGTATATATCTATGATTGACAGTCTTTTATATTTGATAGAATTAAGGTCAGACATCATGCATGTAGTAGGTATGGTTATAAGATATCAATCATCTCCAAAAGATAGTCATGTTAAAATGGTGAAGAGAATATTTAAATATATCAAGGGGACATTGGATTATGGATTATGGTATTCCACAAGTAGAGATTTCACTTTGGTTGCTTATACAAATTTAGATTGGGTAGGGTGCTTGGATGATAGAAAGAGTACAAGTGGAGGAGATTTCTTCCTTGGTGATAGCTTAGTATCATGGCTAAGTAAGAAGTATAATTTAGTATCACTTTCTATAGCTGAAGCATAATATGTTGTAGTAGTATTGTGTTTTACTCAAGTGCTTTGGATGAAGCAAACTTTGAAAGATATCAAGGTAAAGTATGATGAACTTATTTCTATTTTTTGTGATAACACAAGTGTTATAAATATTTCTAATAATCTAGTGATGCATTCAAGAAAAAAACATATTCTTATTAGATATCACTTCTTGAGAGAGTAGGTTGTAGATCAATAGGTTAAGATACAATATATTATTACTACATAGTAGATTGTAGATAGTTTTACAAAGGCACTACCAAAAGACATATTTGAGTATCTGAGAGAGAAGTTGGGAGTAATTTCTTTTACTTCCTACCATGGAGGTTCAACATCAGTTGAGGGGGAGCTAAGTGTTAGCTCCAGGTAGGCCCTTTACCATTGATGTCAAAGGGGGAGAATAATAGGTACAATTACAAGTGTAAAAATAGGTATAGGAAATAGAAACAGGTTGATACAATAAGGGGGAGTTACTGTATGTTTTTTAGATGGTAATATGTGTAGGTTTTAGGATGTGGTAGTTTTAGTTTGAGGTTGTCATCAATGAAAAAGGGGGAGATTATTGGAAATATTGTCATTGATGTCAAAGGTCAAGAATTATTGGTGATAAAGACCCCATTACATTTAATGGTGTTTTTAATATTCATATCTTGGCTAAAGTATGTTAATATTTATTTAATATTAATGAATATATTTTTGGTTGCATAAAGTCAAAAGAGGGCCCATAAAGAAGTTAAAGAGTCATAGGGTAAAAGATGAAAAAGGAATGAGATGCATTTTATCATAAAGAGTCATCTTGGGGAATACCAAGAGTCACCAAGTGAAGACAAAAGAGTAAAGGTGCAATTTCTCATGAAGGGACACTTTGAGGAATATGAAGAGTCACCAAAGATAAGGACAAAAGTGGGAAGGACGTTTTTGGTCATGAAGGGTCACCACATGACTTTTCAAATGCTTGGAAATGAAGGGTCATCTAAAATTGGTGCCATTTTCCATGAGGATGGGAAGGCCAAAGGTCATTTGTAAAGTTATAAATAAAGGCTTGAGAAGCTATTTGTAATATGCAAGAGAGTTCATGGTTTGTATTTGTTTTCAAAGAGAGAAAAGTAGGAGATATTGTAGAGTTCTATCATTTGTTGAGTAAGTAAGATTGAGGGATAGTTGTGTTTTATACACAAGAAAGGTTGGTTCTCCTGTGGGTTGGTGATCTTACAAGTTGGTGCTTGAAAACTTTGTTTTTTGAGTTGATGATCATTCATATACTTGAAATTGTTCTCTGTGGTTTTTCCTACTTTGGGTTTCCACATAAAAAATTTCTCTCTCTCTCTCTCTCTCTCTCTCTCTCTCTCTCTCTCTCTCTCTCTCTCTCTCTCATGTGGTGAAAATTATTATTTTAGTTTTATTACATATATTGAATGTGTGATTGAGTGGTTAAAGAAAATAAATCATCTTAAATAAAAGATATATAATATACTAATTCAGCCCCCCCACCCTCTCAGTTTATTTTGTGATTAAAAATCTTGCATAAATAGGTATAGGGAATAGATAAAGGTTGCTACAATAAGGGGCAGTTACTGTATTTTTTTTAGATGGGAATATGTATAGGTTTTAAGATGTGGCATTTTCAATTTTCCATCAATGACAAAGGGGGAGATTGTTTTAAATATTGTCATTGATGTCAAAGGTCTAGCATTATTGGTGATAAAGGCCCCATTGCATTTTATGGTGTTTTTAATATTCATATCTTGGCTAATGTGTGTTAATATTTATTTAATAATAATGAATATAGTTTTGGTTGCATAAAGTCAAAAGAGGGCCCATGGAGAAGTCAAAGAGTCATGGGGTAAAAGATGAAAGAGTAATGGGATGCATTTTCTTATGAGGATTCATCTTGAGGAATTCCAAGAGTCACCATGTGAAGACAAAAGAGGTATGGTGCATTTTTCCATGAAGGGACACTTTGAGGAATATGAAAAGTCACCAAGATAAAGACAAAATAAGAAAGTATGCTTTTTCTTATGAAAGGTCACCATATGAATTTTTAAATGCAAGGATATAAAGGGTCATGCAAGTTTGGCACCATTTTCCATGAGGATTGAATGGTCACAAAGGGTGAATTCCAAAGGTCATTTGGAAAGCTATAAATAAAGGCTTGATAAGCCATTTGTAATATGCAAGAGAGTGCATGGTTTATATTTGTTTTTGAAAATAGAAAAGTAGGAGATATTGTAGAGTTCTATCATTTGTTGAGTAAGCAACATTGTGAGATAATTGTGTTTAATACACAATAGGGGTTGGTGCTCTTGTGGGTTGATGCTCATGAATCTTTTTAAGGGGTCGGTGCTCCTATGGGTTGGTGCTCACAAATAGTTGATGTGTTGGTTCTCGGCAAAGGGGTTGGTGCTCCTACAAGTTGGTGCTTGCAAAATTTGTATTTTGAGTTGGTGATCATTCATATACTTGAGATTGTTCTATATGGGTTTTCCCACTTTGGGTTTCCACATAAAAATTTGGTCTCTCTCTCTATCTCTTGTGTGGTGTAAATTATTATTTCAGTTTTATTGCTTATATTGAATGTATGATTGAGTGGTTAAAGAATAGAAATTGGATTAAATAAAAGATATATAATATACTGATTCACCCCCCTCTCTCAATATATTTCATGCTTAATAGTTGGTTTTATGACAAGAGTGAAATATATAGAGTTATAATGTCAAAATTGTGAATCACAAGCCAAGCCATCAAGTTACATCAAGTAAGCATGAGCCAAACCATGGTTTAAGGGAAAAAGGAGACACACAACTCCATTTACTAAAGACCTCTTGAGCATAAGCCAAGAAAGCCAATGAATAAATATATTTGATGATTCAAGAAAGGTAAGAAAGGTTGTTTTTCTTGGATTTTAATTGTGCTTTGTCAATTGGTTTTCTTCACTAAGCTCCCCCCTTTAATCTAGGCAAGATAGTGTCTTGCAAGTTAGTGTGTTTCCTTTCATTTTAGTTTCATTATGAAGATAACACATTATATGACCACCCTTATTGGATTCCTTGATCATAAATGACATGCTTAGTGGGACAATAAGCATCCCACATAGAAAGGATATGAAAATGCAACTCAAAATTTGATAAAAGAATGCTTGAATTCCTTCAAATTTGCAGTTTTAGCTTGGATTTTTCTACATTTTTAATTCTTGAACTAACTTGGATCTACATAAAGACCAACATCGATCAAGCCTAATTGGCATTGGTTTTACCCAATCAGTACTCATTCTACCCAATGAAGCTTAGTTCTATGAGACCATCATCAGTCAATGTACAGGGTGAAAAATGGCTAACAAAAATTGCATTTTGAATCTTTCTAATGTTCCAAATTATTATTTCTTGGTTTTAGTAGCTTTTATACTTTCTATCTAACCTCTATGTTGTAGGTTTTAGTAATATTTTATTTGGTTTTGAGTTAACCTAACATATTTCATCTTATTTGGTTTTGCCTTCGAGTTCACAGGTGACCAACATCAGTCCTTGTCAACTAGTATTGGTCTTTGACTACCATCATTGGTTCTCTTTAAGGTCAATTGGCATTGGTTGCCTTGAAATTAACATCAATCAACTATGATCTAACAAGGTCACTATGTTTTCAAAAATAAAACTTGAGAGCTAATTTTCTAAAGTTCATTTACTCACAATTAAAAGTGTTTCTAAGCAGGAGTAGACTATCTAACAAATGTAGGTCTAGGGTGTGATTTGAACAGAAATTTACAAGTTTTGGTTAGATAACATTTCATTTTGGGATTTTAAAAGGAATATAGCTAAGTCATTCACATTTCATGTTGGTGCCTAAAATGAACATGTTAAATCTTGAACATTTGGTATTTGGGGTTTAAAAGGAATTAGAATGCCTAAATCTTAGAAACACTTCATTTTTATTACTTAAAAGGAATGTTTAAGTCTTAAACACTTATTTTTGGTGGTTAAAAATGAACTTAGTCTAAATCTTGAACATTTTGGTTTTGGATTAAAACAAACATAGATGGTTTTTGCTTAAGTTATGTGGTGCTATTCTTTCAATATTTAATACTTAAGCCAAGGGGTCAAGTAAAGAACATAATCACATTTTAATTTATTGTCTAAAATCAAACTTCAATCACAATTATTTTTAAACTATTTGTTGATTGTTTGTTTTTGTAAAAATAACAACACATGTATGATCTCCCTCATCCCCTATAGGGAACTTGGGTGATCAAAAGTTCCTTTTGATTACATTTATGCCTAATACAAGGCATAGAAATAAAGTTGTGGATGCTCTCCCCAAAACCTATATAGTATTGGGTAATCTTAAAAAAATCCTAAAGTCTTTTTGATTAGTCTTTCATTTTCATGCAATTTAGCTTGTGAAGGGAATGTCATTACCTCTCATGAGTTTTTTAGGGAAGAATTGAATTGGGGCTTCATCTCCTAGTATTATTTAAACCCCACTCCATGGTGGGGTATATAAATTAGGTTATGCATACTACTAGAGCCAGGAGATTGAACAACTAACCTCTCCTTTAGTAACGAAGGCTTGAGTCAAGTCTAGTCAACCAGGAGATTCCACTAAGTATTCCATAGATGAAATCATCATGCAAATGAATAGACCCTTTCATGATAATTTGATTGGTATGAACTTAATTAATGTGATGCTTCTCTTGTGTTATCCATAGTTGGGATCAATCTAGATAGTTGTAACTTATAAGTTTTAGTCAACGCCACTTGCCATACCTTGATAAGATATATGATGAAATACTTAGTTGTATTTTTGTCATTTATTCCTTTATTACTTAGTGTTTTGTGTCTAAAACTTATGTTTATTAAACCACATCATAAACGATTTTTTTTCTACACTATTCCATTGTTTGAGGAGGCATTATGCCATCCATTTGACACCTTGATTTAAAAACTTAGAATACTTTTTGTGTCAAAAACATTGTGTGTATCACTTTATTGAGATGGGTAACATTATGCTACCCAAATTAATTCAAGTTTTTAGGATTATAATTCTTTGAAATAAAACATTGTTTATACCTTTTGATAGCACTAACATCATTACACTTATCAAATTATTTTAAAATATTTATTTTGTCTTTTGACCAAATTGTCATTGTTTAAACCAAATCATGTGTCTTGTGGGATCTTTGTTATAGTGCAGTCATGCTATTCAAATTTTCCTAACTTGTTTATCAATAAAGCCTAAGTTTTCTTAAGTTAAGTCTTTGATTAAATTTTATAATTTATGGTCCAAACATTGATTGATTTATGTTTACGCCTCATTTCATAGGTTTTGATACACATATTTCTCTTTTAGGTTGCATAACTTAGGTTAATTTTTGACCCAAAATTTAAAAATTATATCATTTGTGCCTTTGTTTTTAATAATCAATCTATCTTCAAATAACTTTTGTTTAGTGCCTTATACCGATTTGATCATGTTTATGTCTAGAATCAAGTACATTGTTTATGCTAAAGTGTTCAAAGTTTGTTTAGATTAATATCATCTCTTTTATTTTATTTCTATATTTTGAAGCTGAGTTTGGCCAAAAGACCTAGCACATGCCTTTTTTTTGCCTAGATTTTGATGCCACATTTAGCCAAAAGACCTAGCAACCTTTTGCTTTCCTAGTTTAGACCTATTTGGAACATATTTGGACCTAGAGTTTGGTATCTTATTTTTAGTTCATTTATTTGACCTCATTCATGTGAGACATTTAACATTAGACTTTTGATCCTATATTGTTTTTACAAAATCTTTGCATAGACCTTTTAGAGATACAACTCCACTCCTTTAACCAAGTTAAACCTAGTTGAACCTTTTATATTTTTAGACATTAGTTTTTCGATTTTGTATAAATCTAACCTCTATTGTCACAAAATATTTTCCATTTGATTTGACCATGTCTCACTATACACATAGTGGAGAAATGTATAATCCAGGATATGGAAATGTTGTCACACAAGAGGACTTTGTTCAAGACCCTTATGGAATAGATGTTTTTTGGGAGATAACTTTTTATCCACCATAGAAAAATTGAATAGGGGAATGGATTCAATATCCTTTGGCCAATTATTTTGTTACCATGCCTCCATACATATAGCAAGACCAAGAACAAATAGCCCAATATTTGGCTAGTGTACCTTCAATTTTAGAAAATGTTAAAAAATAACCATATTATATTAAAATTCCATTAGATTATGATCATAATAGATATACATAGGTAGGGAATGAAAACTTACCAAGTCTAGTAAGAGAGCCTTACAACATATTTTATAGTCAGAACTATGAACATGCCTCATCTAGCAACCCTATGCCATTATACCAATGATGTATCAAGATCCATGTATGTTTGTCACACAAGCCTCATGGAAGAACACTTCATTAAAATATAGATAGCATATCATAAATATCAAAATCTAGCACGTAACTATAATAATATTGCCATGTCAAATGCACTTCTCATTAAATCACTTCCTTCAATAAGAGTCTTCCTTGGGTTGATAGGTTAACAAAATTAGGGTTTTGACCCAATTACATAAATTAATTTAGGAGATAACATGTTCAATACCCCAACCATTAATTAAGTGTCTTCTATTTCTATTCATAATAGTGAGACAAACATAACGGACACTACACAAGTAACATCCAATTCAAACCAAAGTGGTGTTAGCACATAAACAAATAGTTAACATAAAAATGTGCATTTAAACAACACCATGAGTGGTTCAAAAAGTCAAGGGTTAGTATTTTATACTTTCCAACCTTAACCAAATATCTCTAATCCTCAACTAGCTACTCATTTGAGTACCCAACATCAAGGATTAGGTAGTCAACTAATGACCACTGCTACACCATAATAAAATATGATGAATCTTACTTCACCCCAATAGGTGATGAGTAATATTCCACAATAATAGGTACTATCAAACATACCCATGAAAATAAGGGAAAACATATTACCACCTCAACATGAAACAACCAATGCTTCACCTCACCAAGTAGTATCAAACATACCTCTTTAGTCATAGACTAACATGTTAATCTAAAACCAAATGATGTCTAACCAACAACAAAAAAATATTGGTCAGTGACAAATGTTAAATCTCCAATATGCATCCACTTCCCAACAAGGATTCATGTAACCAAGAGGTTCCCATGTTCCTCAAGTACCTATTAGGTAACAATTTCTTTTTGTGAAAAACCTACCACAAGTTCAAAGGTAGGGTTTTGGTTCACAAGTTCCCCTCTATAAATAAGGTATGATTAGTTGACAACATGTCCCTATACAACCACAACAAGCATAATATGGATAATTACCTCCATCTCAACTATAGTATTCACAACATCATGACTACATACCCAATCCTAATTAGAATATTGCACAATCACATGTGCAATTTCAATAATTTCATCATAATCCATGTATGCATATTTTTGGTCCATTCCCTAACCAATCCACATTTTCCAAAAAATACCTCCAATATATCCCAGTCAAAATAATCTAATTTTTACCACTCAACCTCTACCTTAGTCCAATGATCCCACTAGTTTCCTTGCACAGGAACTAAAAAAAATGAAGGATGCAATTACTCTCATTCAAGTGAGAAAATAGCCTTAAAAATTCAAGTTATATGACGTGTATTCTTACCCTTTCAACATGGATTACTTTAAGATACCATTTCCTCCAAGGCATGAGCTACCAAATTATGATAAATATAAGGGGAAAGGTGACCCCAAGGCCTATTTGATATAATTCTTTGTTGTATGCCAACCAGTGGCCTATAGTGGCATATACTTATTATTTTTGTTTTTAAGAATCATAGTATGGAAAGCATTGGAGTGGTTCTTACAGTTACCTAGGAATTTAGTATCTAATTTTGATGATCTTTTGAACAAGTTTGTGCAACACTTTTCTTACAATATTGAACACAAGATTTCATTAGCAAAATTAACTCAAGAGAAATAAAAATTTGGTAAAATCTTCATAAGTTATTTGAAATGATGGATAACCCTTGTAAGCTGATTTACCCATAGTCTACCAAGTAAGAAACTCGTTGTTGTGTTTACCAAAAACCTACATAGTGAAATATCTTATTATTTTGATTTGTAGTGTGTGTACACATTCAAAGAGATCATTGACAAAGGTTTTATAATCAAGAAAGCCCTTATTAACAAGGGATCATTAAATTATCCTCATCAAATAAAAAATAAAACCAAAATTAGAATAATGGCCAAAATCAAAATCTAGTCCAAGCATAAGCACAAGCATCAGAACAAACCCAAGCCAATAACTATGACAAACCAAAGCAATTCAATCATAACAAAAATGTCTTAGGGAATTGAATAATTAATTCAAGACATTTTTAAACAATCTAATCATCATATGCATAACCTATACCACATATGCACATACCTCTTAACCAATAACAATAGACAAATGTAACAAGCACATCAAATGCAACAAATAAAATAATTAATGACTTTGAAAAACCTTCCTCCAAGAAGAATTGTTCCTATGCATCACATTTTTAGTAACCTTGGAGAACCTATTGAGACTATGTTTCATAAGCTTACTATAGCTAACTTTATTAGATGGACTATTCCAAAGGGATTTCCTAAGGGTGATGACTATCTATACTGGTATAGGCCAAATGAATTCTATGAATATTATCAGGTTAATGGCCATAACTTACAACATTCTGTGAAAATTAAACATGTCATTAAAAATATGTAATAAAATGGAGAGATCAGATTGGATCATGGAGATTCCACATCCAATCAAAACTTAGGAATCTATCAAAATCATTTCCCCAACATAACAACAAACAATAAAAATAACAATGGCTATTCCAACATCAAAAATAATAATATCAATAACCAATCTTGAACTAACTATTGATGCAATTGATTGCACTCTCTGAGGAGAGGCTCAACTCTCTTCCTCCATGCGACACAATGGAGACATTCTTCTTGTTGTGGGTTGCAAACATGAGGGATGAATCTCTAGATTAGGGGCTAGTTCCCCTTGATGCACCTTTAGGCCCTAGATTTCCTACTACTAACAATGGGAGGGATGAAAAGGGAGATAAATACTAAAATTAGAGCCTAAACTAAAGTAATGATGCGCTAGAATGGTTGGTCTACTAAGCTTTGACATACACTTTACACCAGAGAGAAGCAAGCCTACACTTCATTCAAATGAGAACCTTTCCTACATCAGTGTTTCAACAAGGGATCCTATGGAGATATAGGGAGGAAGAACTACCAGAGGTGTTCTAAGACACACTATGGATAACATATTCACATGTGCCTATACTTTGAGTTGGACACTTATTGTTGACTTGTAAGAGAAGAACTCACAACACACTAGATATGTTAGAATAAACTTATGAAACATGAAAATAAAATGACTTAACACAAGATAAAACCATAGACATATGAAAAAGTACAAGCTCAAATGGAGGTAAAAATGCTTCTTTTGATTCAAGGTAAATTCCTTCAAGGCTTTGCCATACAAGCTGATATATATCTTCTCAAAATGATAAGTTACAAATATATAGAGAATTAGAAACAAGATAGCTAAAAAATCAAGGAATGAAAACCCATGCTAAGTTAAACACTTCTATAGAGACCAAAAGACCACGTTACTATCACTTTCTTTGAACTACTTAAGGGAACCATGATATAGACTATCTAAACCATTGTTTCTACTATCCTTGGGCTAAAAAATCATGGGAGACCATCCTCAACAACTAAAAATACCATTCTAAGTTATTGTGACTAATTATGCTCTCTTTAATACCTAGATGTGACTTGGATGCACATTAATGTTGAAGCATGAAAACATGGTATGATGGTCTCTATAGTTCAAAAACCAATCTATTTTACTGGTTTTAGGTAGATATATTTCACCAAATGTATTAATTATCCTTATTGAGTCATCTATGCCACTTATCTTGGTTTGAGTGGTCATTTATTCTATTTTTTTGTCTTTGTTAGCATCTAAAACTATTCCTTATTTTTTCTTTTCCACTTTGTCTTTGCCCATGTCTTATCTCCTTCCTTCAACTTCTCCTTTGCCTTGGCCTTTTATTTACTTGCTCTTTGATTTATCAGGCCTTCTTCATCTCGATCTTTTTGTCATGCTTTCCTTTAGACATTTTGTCTAAAGGAATTTTTTCTTTTGATTTCTTCTTTTCTCAAAGGGCACATGCCCCTCAAGCCTTTTGTCTTTATTCTTCACTTTCTCAAAGTACCCTCCACAAGGGTACTTTATGCCTTGAAATACCCCTTTGGAACTTTTAATTTGGTCCTAATACTGACCAAGGTGCCTCTGTGAGGGCACATACCCTTCTAACTTTTTTCAATCATCATTCAAGCCATCAAAATGCCCTCCAAAGGAAATCCATTACCTTTTTTGAACTACTTTAGACAACTTCGGGTTCTTCAATCACTTCTACTTATAAAATTAGACAAGTAATACACTTGCACAAACCTGATTTACACTTGGCAAAGTAGAATGAGGGAAACACCTGGCTTTTTCGTGAGAAAGGTTTGGTAGAGAACATTTTTACACAAGGCAGTAGAGGGATGACCTAACCAAAAATGGATTGGATGAATTCTGTAAAGAAAAATGAGGGGGTGCCCAATTTTGGGTTGTAGGACCAAAACTTGGTCAACACTAACATAACCAATAAAATTAATAAAACCAATAATATAATCAATAACATCAAAAAATTAGATAGAACCAAGACCAAAATGGTGCCAACAACCAATAGACCTACCATGTAATTGCACATGACTAAAAGATAGTTGTAGGCCATATTTTAGGAGGTCATGTTAACACCATTTCAATCAATCCAAGACCAAATACCAATCATACAAGACCATTTATAATCATACCCAATCAACCAACCTACATTGATAATCATTCCTTGACATGGGATTGCATACAGGTGAACCAAAAAGTAAGGATTCCCATGTTTGGACCTTATACTGATAACTCATTTTTATCTTATGACCATGTACAAGTGCACTAAAAACTAAGATTTCTCTTATCCGGTCCCCTTACACCATCATTTATTAGAAAAACTAGTCTTATAACTAATCCTAATTATGTAATAACAACTTAGTAGTCAAGGATTACCATACCAAGCCCACAACGATCTACCACTTCACTCATCATCCAACCAACTATTGTAGCTTGGAATAATCCATTTAACACTATGCCAAAAAATATGTTTGGCATTGTGGAATAATTATAGAAGACACTATCATAAATCTTCATTTTATATTTGCTACATACATCTACCATCCACAAAAACATCTTGATATAATTCTTTGGCCAATCCAAAGTTCAAATGACATATCCCCTAATAAATTTCAAGCTTTGATTTGACACCTTTCTCTAGGCGAACAATTAACTTTCAACAAAAGTGATATGTCATCCCTTGGACAACATCATAATAATCCATTATACATCAAGGTTTACATAATGTGGCATAAATTGAAGTGTGTCCTCAGAGATAATGGATCAAGTCTTATGTCTCTAAAGCTCATCAATATTTTTGTGTACTTGATAACATATCTCCAATAAAAAACTATGACAATGAAGAATGTGAATCATAAGGCACCATTAGCTTGCTAGTTATCATTAGGCCTTTAACCCATGATACATTATGCCATGTGTTAGATCTTGATTTGTCATATAATATGCTTTTGGGTATACTGATACATGAGATTTATGCAATCCCATCGACATTGCACCAATGCATCAAGTTATCCCATTCAAGAATGGAGGTTACTATATCAAGAGACTTGCATCCATACAAGATTTTAAGCATTTAGAGGCTGATTTCAAAATCTATAACTACCATTTTGGCATGAATCCATTAAATAAGAAGGACAAGGGGAAAGTAATACTTGTTGATTCACTAGAGGCCAACTACATTAAACTTGATGTCCTTGATTCAATTTTCCACATACCACCTCCTAAAATGTCCAATCATTATAGCATCTTAAATAATGACCTAGGAAAATACTTGACTCATGACACCTTTCACACTATAAATATTTCACAAAATCCCAAGTCCTTTTGAAGACCAAAATCCAAACCACTCATGTAATGGAAAAGAAAGGGCAAAAGCCACCTACATAGTCTAGCACCTATCACTTTCATACTAGCATATGTCCAAAAATAAGACCTACTCAAAGGTGATGAATCATGGTTTTATAACAATAAATTAACTAATTATTATATAAATTCTAAATACACCATTCCTAATTAGATTATAGAGAACCAAGACTATGAAGGAGGAGGGTTCGGGCCAAATCAATAAGGGACACTTGAGCTAATTTATATGACTAGGTACAAAGGAACCTATGGACTTGGATTTGAACTACCTAGGGGTGACCCCACATATCTTATTCTAATTCCATCACCAACAACTAGTGATGATAAAGCTGGTAGTGAAGCAGAGTCTGATCATAACTAGTTCGATGACCTAAGTCACACTAATTTGTTTGATAATAATTCCATTTTTACCATTTGACCTATTATTCATCATAATCCACTTCCATTATATTATCCCCAATTGATATATTAGGACAAACAATAATCCAACATGATAGTTGATGAGTTTCAGAACAATGAGGTCTTCTACAATTTTTTAGGCCTTAGGGACAATGTTTCATTTGGATACCACAAAAATGGATTCTCAATCAAGTTGGATCCTGAAGCTTATTTTGGAGAGCGGTTGAACACCCTTAGCCATAAATAATTAAATAAAACATTGAGATCCCCAAGTTAAAATCTCTTTGAGACACTTTTAGACTAGGGAAAAATAAAGATAAAATCTAGTCTAGTGGTGAAAACTTGTTTCAGGCACCATGATATGGGGGTGTTCAACCTTCTTCAAATATAGACCAAAAGACCACCAATGTTGAACTTGTATATGGCTATAAGTTTATTATTGAATAAGAACATGATTTTTATTAAATCATTCAAAAAACCATTGATGATGAACTTTCATATGGGTCTGAGTTTAATCTGGTATTTGATTGCATAATCTAGGAATTTCCAACAATGTTTGTTACATGGACATCCCTCTCCTTAGGGGATTACAATTCATCATGCCTATGAGAAATTTAAGAACAATCCCTAATAAAGGACTCTAAAATTTCAAAATAGCTCAAATATTTTCCCACTATTCTTGAAGATGGTTAGACCCTTCTAGTGGAAGATATAACAAAGGTAAATATTGGGACTTCAGATGACCCTAAATGGATTAAATTAGGTTCATCTCTCACTGAGGAGGTTTATGAAGTCCTTACATCCCTTTTAAGTGAATTTATGGATATATTTGTTTGGGTCTACTCTGACATGCCTGGTATAGACCCTACCTTGGTCATTTATCACCTTATGGTGCATCTTGATGCTAAACCTATTAAACAAAAATTATGCAATATGCATCCTTGTATTGTTTTATTGGTAAATAAAGAGTTGTAAAATATCTTGGACTAGATATGTATTAGACCAATTGACTATTATGAATGTATTTCTAACATTGTGCTAGTCATCAAAAAACTACAAGGAATTAGAATTTACACTAATTTTAGAGACATAAACAAAGCCTACCCCAAGGAAAAATTACCACTACCAAACATTGACATTATTGTCAAATCCACAATGAGTTATGAGATGATTTATCTAATGGATATATTCTCAAGCTATAATCATATTTAAATTATACCAAAAGACCAACACAAAATATCATTCACCACTCGATGGGAAACATTTTGCTATTAGGTTATGCCCTTTGGTCTTAAGAATGTAGGGGCCACCTACCAAAGATCCATGACCATCATATTTCATGATATGGTGCATGATATTATTGAAGACTATGTTGATGATATACTAGGTAAATCAAAGACCAGGGTTGATCATCCAACAATACTGAGGAGGATATTTGAATGATTATGTGAATATAAAGTTAGGCTCAACACTCAAAAGTGTGTTTTTGACATCACATCAAGAAATTTTCTTGGGTTCATTGTGTTTTATATGGGCATTAAAGTTGATCTAACCAAAGTACAAGCCATAACAGAGATGCCACCATTAACAAACTTAAATTAACTTCATAGTTTGCAAGGCAAGATATAATCCATCAGATGCTTCATCTCTCAATTAGACAATAAATTCCATAAATTCCATAAATTCACACACATATTTAAGAAATCTTTCACATTTCTTTGGGATGATGATTGTCAGACAACTTTTTAACTAAAGGACTATCTAGCAAATTCACCAATTTTATTTCCTCCTATGCTAGGAAAACTATTCCATCTATACCTATATGTGATAGACAAAGCCTTGGGGACACTTCTAGCTCAACTTAATGATAATGTAAAATAGCATACCATGAACTATCTAATTTTTACATTGTTCATGTATGAGCACAATTATACACCCATTAAAAAAGACTATTTAGTTATGGTCTTTATAACTCAAAAATTGAGACATTATATGTTGAATAATAAGACCATGGTCATTTCAAAAGTATATTTGCTCAAATATATACTATCTAAAATATCTTTACAAGGTCGTATGGCCAAATAGATCATGTTTCCTAGTGATTTTGAGATAGATTATGTGAACTACAAATCCATCAAGGGGTAAGTTCTTATAGATTGACTTGTTGAAGCACCCCTTGTAGATAAAGAACCACAAGCATTCTGATTTCCTGATGAATCCATCATGACCATCATTAAAATAGCTCTTGAGGAATAACACTAGAATTTATATTTTCATGGATCATTCATAGCACATCAATTGGGGTAGGCCTTTTGTCTATAACACCATAGGGGGGATCTAATCCCTAAGTCATTCAAAATAAGTTTTACTTATACCAACACCATGGGTGAATATGAAGCACTCATTATAGGGCTTTGATAGGAAGTATAATGGAATATACATCATCTAAAGGTTTATGTTTATTCTTAGTTAATCATCAATTATTTTATAGACCACTTTTAGACCAAAGATGACAAATTAGTTCCCTACAAGACCATGACTCAATACTATCAAACAACAAATCATCAACATCTAGTTTGAGAATATACCAATGGCTATTAATAGAACAACAGATGCTATGGCTACCATTCAATATTTGATTCAACATATAGACATGACCAATGAATACCATTTTCTCATTTAAAATTTTCTAGTGCTAGCTCATAAACCTTCAACCATCATAATAACTTGTGATATTATTAGTCCTAGATCTACTTGGTATTTAGACCTATATGCCTATCTCCAAAACCATATTATGCCACCATACTTATCCCATAGACAATCTAAAGACTTCATCAATAATTCCTAACATTATACCTTAATCTAACCAATCATATACCATTACAGTGTTGATGGAACTTTGATTCATTATTTAAATTCTTTATAATCTATACTAGCATTATGGGAAGCTCATGAAGGGGTATGTGGAGCCCACACCAATGGGGTAGTCCTATCAAAAAATATCTTATGTATTTGGTATTATTGGCCAATGATATATGTATAGGTAGCTACACATGTCAAAAGATGAGATAAATATCAATGAAATACTAATTTTATTCATGCCCTAGCCAAGACTCTAAAACCAATGTTGACACCATGGTCATTTGCTACATGGAGCCTCAATCTCATTGGGAAGATAAAACCCACCTCATCCAATGGCTATAAACATATCTTTACTGCCAAAAAATATTTCACTAAGTGGTTTGAAGCTATACCCCTCACGTGATTGGAAATCAACTTTCCAAATTCATTTTTAATCATCTCATTTACCACTATGACATTCCATCTGATAATGGTAGCTCATTAAAAAACAAGGATGCCAAATAAATATGTGCCAAATATAAAACTACACAAAATTTTTCCATAGTTTATTACCCTCAAGGTAATGTCCAAGTAGAAGCATATAACAAAACCATTATCAATATTCTTAAAAAGATTGTCAATGATGCCAACCATAATTGGCACCTTCAGATATTCCATGCCCTCTAGGCATACCATACCAATCACTGCACTCCCATAGGTGCCAATCCATACTCACTTGTTTATGACACTAAGGCCATTCTTCCCATTGAGGTCAACTTACCTTCTTTATGCATCTCTTTGAAGTATGTCTTAGACAATGAATACTATTGAGTAGCTCACCTACAAGAGTTAGAGTTACTTGATGAGAAATGCATGGATATAGTAAACAATCTACAAGCATATCATGACTGACTTGATGGCCACTACAATTATCATGTGAAACATAAATAATTTGAGTTTGGTGACATCATTCTTAAAGACAACCAAAAGAATACCATGACTGAGAAGAAACATAAAGTCAAGTTCAAGCCCAACTGGGTAGGTCCTTTTAGCATTATTGTAGACTATGGCGTTAGAGCATATAGGCTCACCACACTAGATAGGGATGGATTATTATGTTGATGAACATTATACACCTCAAGTGGTACTATGCTTGAGTGATCTAGTGTATTTTTTATGAGGACTATCTCAATTTATACCATATTATCAACATTTTTCTTTATACCATTAACATTATACCATATTATCCCTTTGTTATTCCATCATTCTATTCTACCATACCTTATCTATCAACCAAACATGTTTTGATACCTTATCCATTGCTTCTAATTTTAGCATGCAGATTTAGATCAATTTTAGTAGTTATTTTAAGCATTCTAGATAGAGGCCATATTTTCAAATAGTATGATAGAATTTTTGGTAGTACATCCTTCATTTATTGTTAAGTTCTATACTATGCTTTGTTTATGTGGGCCTGATTATAACTTCCTTTGTGTAAATCAGTGTCTCACTAGTCTTGATACTAATTATAATTTGCTATGGTCAAATTAATATCATTTATCTATGCCATTATTTCCTAGTTATAACTACCTATGGGAAAACTAGGGGCAGCACTTGTTTATTTTTCCTTGACATACCAACTTTTCATTCTTATGTCATACTATGTCATTATTCCAACTATGCCTATTTTATTTAGATTAACTACTACACTAGTTAGATTCCTCTATTATAAGGTGGAAACTACTATGACTTGAGGTCCTATTAAGACTATGTAGGCAGTGATTGATTCACATTGGGGTCAGCTCAGTCTCCCTTTTCCACATGCTCTTGCCATTTAATGAGCAACCTAAGCCACTTCTCACCATTTTCTAATCCTTAACCATTTAGTATCTCATCATTCTTGATCAATTTGAGATACTCCAAAATTACAAAAACATTTATAAGATTGATTTATAAAAACCAAAAACATTGACCTCTTCTTTTCTTTAAGGATTCTAGGAACCTTTCCTAAAGAAACCACTTGTCATTTACTTTCCCAATCCTTTTCAGCCTTATCCCATGTTGTCACCATTTTGGGAGCTCATTCCCATATTATTATAAATCATTCATTATGTTTTCTTCCTCATCATGTTTCTTCTATCCCATATCCTAGGAGAACTACATTTGTCTTGAAATTTTTGATGGATATTACATCCATGGAACTATGTAGGTAATGTCCACTTGCCTAGTGCATATGGAGATATCTTCGCCACCCTATTATTTTTCTTCTATTCCCCCATCTAGTTTGTATGTTAAGTTACTGCCTATTTTCTAGGGGCAATGTTCATCATCTTATTTATGTCATGTTGTTTGTACTAACATTGTGACTAACCATTATTTATTTATTTTTTATTTGTCTTTGTTTTTTTATCTTTTGTTTGTTTTGTTTGTTTTGTTCGTTTGTTTGTGTGCTTGTTTGTTTTATGTTAGTATTGTTATCTTGATGCATTCTATGCGTATTCATTGTGATTCCTTTCACACTATTCTTGAATCTATCCATATTCATATGTCAACATTGCCATCATGGTTTTTATCATTGGTGCATAGTTTTCAATTGAGTATTGGATTAGGAGTTAGTCCTTATGAATATTTTGGCCAAGTCCTCATGGTGTTATATCATAATGCCTACCATCACATACTACAACAAAAACCAACTTTGAGGAGTCTATATGGTAAATTTAGTAGTGATATCTCCTTGGCACCAACAATAACAACATTCTCGATATAATTCAAATCATATACTAAACATAATAATTAAATAATGAAATAATTTCTTCCTTTCCAGTTCAAATGAACATCTCCTTACTAGTGGGTTATCTAATTCATCTGTATCCTCTATACCAATTTTCCATCATGTTTGCCACTATTGAGATATAATTATTATAACTTCCTCTAGGTAAATCAGTATATATCATCCCATTTTCATTTTTCATATCATATTTTCCACTATTAAGGTGCAATGCTTATAACCACCTTTGGACAAACCATTGTATACTATTCCACTTACATTTCTAATGATTCTTATTGCCTTTGGGTAAATCATTACATTTCCATCAATTTGAGGGTTAATTATTATAACCACCTTTGATCAAGGAATTCCCTTTCTTCTACCCAACTAGGGCATGCATTTATCCTACCTATGATAATGATTATAACTACCTATGGTAAAATCATCATGTTTATCTATCCTAACTAGGGTAGCACCATATGCCACCTATTATAACCATATTTGGGAAAATCAATTCATTCCACCTCATCATTTCATCTATTTGGTCCATTCATTTCCTTATTTCAAGGGACCATTTTCTAACCCCTTTACCAACTACTCCCTTGAGGGGGAAACTACAGTCCATCCATTACTATAGGAATTCATAAACATACAAAACCTTTTTATTATTTGAGAAGACATTACTATGATTATAGCTTGCAATGCATTCCCAAATAGGGACAAAATGTAGACACAAAATTGGCCACCAAAGGCTTCATACCAGACTTTAGATGGATTCTTACCAACCTTTGCAAATCTAGCCTAAGAATCACTAAATGTCTCAAATTTGGCTTTATAAAATACAATTTTTATTATAAAAATATTAAATGGGGGAAATTCACATATACAATTAATTAAAATTTCAAAAAATACTAAAAATTCCTAAAATAATTAATTAACATACAAAACCTAATCAACTACCTAAATTGAATTAACCTTGAGTAATTAAATGAATTATGAAAAAGGAAATTCAAAAATCAAAGAATATCCTAGGAATCCATAATTACCTTTTATGAGTTTTCAAATATCTTAAAATATCCCACCCATGCCTATTCATTACTAATCATGGCCATTTGACACCTTTTAACTCTACTAGGGTTAATTAACTCACTAAGGTAAGGTTTGAACTCATTCCAAGCTCTAATTACACTCTAACTCACCTATGGTTTGGGTTAGTTGATAAACCTATAAATACAAACCTATACCTCTTGATTTAGAGAGCTTGGACATAGTAATGTTATAATGTTGGTTTTATGACAAGAGTGAAATATATAGAGTTATAATGCCAAAATTGTGAATCACAAGCCAAGCCATTAAGCTACTTCAAGTAGACATGAGCCAAACCATGGTGCTAAGGGGAGAAGGAGCCACACAAATCCATTTTCCAAAGACTTCTTGAGCATAAGCAAATCAATCTAATGAATAAATATCTTATAGAATTCAAGGAAGCTTAAAAAGGTTGTTTTTCTTAAATTTTAGTTATGATTTGTCATTTGTTTTTCTTCACTAATATCCCCCCCTTTGATCTAGGCAAGATAGTGTTATGCATGTTAGTATTTTTCATTTCATTTTGATTTCATTGTGAAGCTAACACATGATCTAACCACCCTTCTTGGATTCTTTGATCAAAGGTAGAAATTAGACTTATACACTCTATATTACATTCAATAATTCTCATTTGCTTCATAAACATTGATAATCTAGACCAAAACATATGAAAAATAGTAATTCTCTAAGTTAAATCAATGAATATTAAGCACACACATCATGAAAGCTTAAAAATGGAAAAAAAAAAAATCTTTATTTCTTTAAAGGTGATTTAGTAAAAAAAATGGTAGATTTTCTATTATCCAAAAGTATAATTTGATCATGATCTCTCAAAAATAAATATACATATAGAAAATAGAAGTAAGGAGAGAGGAGACAAGTAATTAGAGATGAGTCCTCACGCTAATTCCAATTCACTCTTACTTCAACCAATTTTAGATCAATCTTTAATTCAAACACCATTTCCCAAATTCCAACATAGAACTTTTTGATTTTAAACATTATTTCTTAAAATATGGTTTAATATATGAGAGAGAGAGAGAGAGAGAGAGAGAGAGAGAGAGAGAGAGAGAGAGAGAGAGAGAGAGAGAGAGAGAGAGAGAGAGAGAGAGAGAGAGAGAGGGTTATTCTTGCATGTTTGAATGTTTTAAAAAAGTTAAAGTTCTTATGCATGATTGAATGATCTTAAAATTGAAGAGATCTTGATCTTAAATTAAATTTAATAATTTTATTATTAAACTTAAATATTTTTTATATTTCATGCATATTGAATTTTGACTTTAGTCACCTTTAGTTCATCTTGGATTTTGACTTGACTTATCTTGACTTATAACTTGGAGTTTGACTTGACCTTCTTGACTTACATCTTACATGCATGTTTAAATTCTTTACTTTCTAAAATTATCTCCAAGGGGGGAGTATTAGGAGAGAGAGACAATTTTAATGTTATGAGTATTATCCTCCATGAAAATAAGGCTTCAAAGTTTAACTAATCAACTTCTCCCTGTTGCATGTTTCAAACTCCACCTTTATAGGGATCCTTAAAGGCTTCTTGTAGTTGACTTGATTTATCTAAATTTATCCCAAATGAGGCATAATATTATATGGATATTATTTATTTTTTGTGTTATTTAACCCTTCATGAAATATTCTTTATGATTATACATTTGATGATGACAATAATAGCTCTCCATACTGGTTCTCCTTGGATCTATACATCTTATGTGGTTTGATAAGCTTCTTGAATACACCATAAGAGCCTAGAACTTGATTAATTTTTATTATTTTAACAAATAATTAGTTTAAATATTATTTTAACATCATAAATATTGTGTTATATACCTTAAAAAAAATCATCTCTAAAATCCACTATAAGTTCTAAAAATGCCATTTTATGCTCTTTAGGCCTTAAAACCCCTAATTTGGATTATGGGGTATAAAATTATTTATAGGAATCATAATAAAATAATAATATTATAATTTAATAATTATTAATGGGTTATACATATAAAATTTTGAAAATCTTAAAAATTCTTCACCAAACTCCCAAACAAAAATTCATAAAAAATTGTTTACTTGTTGCCCACAGGGTGATGTGGAGATATTTTTAAATGATTTGAACCTATTTTGAATTAGTTTAAATTTAATTATAGTTTATTAATACCTTTAAATAAATTATGCACACTCTCAAATCATTTATTTCCCTTAAAAGGATCTGTAACACTCATACTAACTCCATTTGTTAGTAAATTAGTGAGAAAACCTTGATTTCCTTCATGAATATACCTATGTTTTTCCATTTTATATATCATAAATTATAGTATGGAATTTAAAAAAATTTAAAACATTAAATTACATCAAAAAAACCTCCATGTCAAATTTCAATATATTTCATTTGACAAAACTCAAAATATGCACTTTTTGGTGTTTTCTAGCTTGCACAATTTCATTTTTAAATGTTGTAGGTATGATTTTTTTTAATTTTATTGAGTTTTATGAGGCATAAATACCTAATTATTTTTTAATTATTATATTTAATAAACCATCTCATCATTTTAACCATTGGATATGCTCAAATAATCTCTTAAACCTCTCAAAAATTGCATTTTATGATTATCTCTCTTGCTTGCTTTAAACCCTGATACATGTACCTTTGCCTTTTTCTATTTTTTTCCTTAAAATTTTGATTGATTAAACTTTATTAATGTTATTTATATCCTATAAGATATCACACAACTTTTTTTTTCAACAAAGATCTCAAAAATGGAAACATATTGCATAAAATTAAGTCATTGGGGTTTAAGAAGGGTTTTAGAGCTCCTTTTATTATTAACTATAGTCATAAAGTTAAAAAAATATAACCTAAAAACAATTAATGTAATAGTTTACAAAATCTTACCCTAATAACATTTTAACTAATTATTCTTGTCCTTCATGTACCAAGCATTTAAAAATTGCCTTCACTAGCTTGTAACTAGATAATTAGAGGAATAGAAGAAACCCTACCAAAATTTTTACTAAATCACATTTAAAAAAATAAAGATATGAATTTTATTCCATTTTAAATATTTCATGAAGTATGTTATTAATATTCACTGATATAACTTAGTGAATGACTGATTTTCCTATGTTTATGTTTGAATTTTTCACCTTTATGTAGCAAATGAAATTTTTTATAGACCATATAAAGTGTCTAAGTCTAAGTTATCCCTAATATGGAAGTGAATTCAACAATTTTTCAGTCCTTACAATATAATGTGTGTTTTTCAATACCTCTACATGAAAAATTTATGCAAGAGTCATTGTATGAGAATGAAGTGAATATGTGCAGGTTCTTTAACTTCCAAAGTGTGTCAAGTATAGGCATAATTGACCTTAATATTGGTGAATCACCCAAATTTTAAATTTTCATTTCCATTTTAATCTTTAACATTTGTCTTTATACCATTTTCTTAGTCAATAAATCACTATCTAAGAGAGTTTAGAGAGAAGTGTGTGAGTGTACTAAAGGGAACCAATCTTTCATCTAGAGATTATCTCCAACATAAAGTCACCCACACATTAGAGAGTTTAAAATTTATCAATAGGATTTATAATAGGTACACATTCTTAGTAGGGTGTAATTATAAGTGATAACATAATAATCCATCTACTTTATTAACCACGCCCTTTTTATTATGATACTAGTTACACAAATTTATAAAATGGGTGCTTGACTATTATCTTTGAAACTAAGTGGTTGAGGAATTATATTATCAATAAAGAAATAAGGATCATAATAAGGTCCCAGGACTTACAACATTCTTGACCCGACCAACCCTCTTGTAGAAGGCTAGTCATTTGATCAAACTTTTGAGAAAATTTAAACTTACCTATGTTAAATAGAATTTGATCAAGGGACAATTCATTATAGATTGGTTTTCAAATTATGATTTGAAATTTGGTGATATCCTTAAAACTTATTTATATTATGAAATAATATGTTACATAGATAAAAATGTGACTTTATCTTCCCCATGGTATGCCAACATTATAAACTACTTATTCAATTATAGTTATCCATAAGGCATTAATTCATAGTAGAGGTGATTCCTCCACATAATTTTTTCTAAGTATGTCATCTTTGACAATTTTATCTATTTAAATATTTTTATGACATGATCCTCAAGTGTGTTGATCAAGAAGATTCATAAAAAGTCATTTTTCACTATCAGAATGACAATTATTGTGGTAAATTTGGTGTTTGCTCATAAAATCCATATGATGGGATGTTTCTATCCCAATTTTAAACATGACATCATTGAATATGTGAGGAAATGTGATAATTTTCATCATTTCTCCCATAATATTCATATTCCTACCAAGGAACTTTATCCCATTATCACCCATGGCCCTTCGCTACATGGGGGCTGGATTTAGTTGGTAAGCTTTCTCCCACTTCCTCTAATGAATATCACTTCATCATTATGACCACTTAATCACCAAAATCATTTTAAACCAATTTATTTTTAGGTTTAGGATTCCACAAGTTATCATAATGGGCAATGGGTCCCCCTTTAAAACCATTAAGTTACATGAATTATGTAATAAATTTACTGTATCCCACCACATGATCTCATTTTACTACCCATAGGCCAATGGTCAATTTGAGGCCACAGATAAAAATTTTCAATAAATATTGGTCAAAATCTTCAAAGATAACCAAAAAAATGGCACCTTCATCTCTATATTATGTAGTGGACTTATAGGATGAGTATTTATATGCCCATAGGAGAAACCCCATATTCCCTTGACATTTGATCTAAATCAATTCTACCTCTTGAGGTATAAATTATTATCCTTCATGTTTATCTTCAAGGTCTCCTTGATCATGAATAATATAGAAATAAATGGATAACTAAGCTAGAAATCTTAAATCAACACCAACTTATAGAAACACAAAATCAAATTTCTTCCATAGACTGTATGTGCTAAAAATTACGTTAAGATTTTCCGTGAACACCTAATTCAAGTAGGAGACCTTATCTTGAGGATTTAAAATATAATAACTAATAATAAATGATAAAGTCATAAATTTAAGCCTAATTGGTTAGGCCCATATCTAGTGACAAAATATTATAATAACATATCCTTTTGATTGTGCACTTTATAGGGAAACAAGTTTAATGAATATATAAACTCTTTTCACCTCAAAAATTTATTCATATAGATATTTAATTTTTAATTTCCCTCTCTATGTTAATGAATATTCCATTATCTTTGTATTATTTTTCATTTATATTATCTTGTTTATTTATTGTTTAGTCACATCGTCATGTGTCAATATATTTAAAATTCAGCATATCATCCTAATTTACTCTTTCATATCACCATAATCCAATTTACAAAAATATTTTAAAATCATAATAACCTATAAGTTTTATCTTAGTTATTACAATACCTACACACTTTATCCCTATACACCTTGTAGATTTATAAAATATAGCCTATAACCTATTCTATAAGATTTTCCATGACATAATCCCTTTTTATGGTCCACCCTAATCAAACACACCAACATGATATAAACTAGGTAAAATTATTCACCTGTATTGTTCATTGGTAATGATTCCTTGCATCTTACTAGTTGTATGGGGCCAAGATTTGGGTATAAACACCCAAAAACAATATTAAAGAGACATTTTACACACCCAAAATTATGTAAATTAAAATCAATTACAAGTCTCTTTCCCTTTGCTAATCTTTGGTTTTGATCCCTCACATATTACTAGTTTCATGAATACTTTTTGAACTCAAGGAGACTGATGCAAGAACATAGGCTTAAAAGACTCATTTCATTTTATTTTTTTGTTTGGTTTTTTGGTAGGTATAGGAAATAATTTTAAGTTGTTATTAAGGTTTTAAAAACACTATCATTCCATAATTTCATCATTTGTGCTTAATAATGATTTCTGACCAAAACAATTTATTTGAAAATTTGAATTTATAAAGGACATATGTAGAGTCTTTTTCATTTTTTAGTGAAACCAAAGGTCATAATCCTTATTTTATGGATAAAATAATTTATTAGGACATGTTTTGAATAATTCAAATGTCTTAACTCATACCGACGTCTCAAACTCAACTAAGGTTGTTATTTTTAGTAAAGACATAGGTTGAGTTTATGAGTTAGTTATGAAGTTTTGATAGTTTTGGAATGAAGGAGAGATAAGGAAGAATATAGGAGTAAATTTTAAGGATTATAAACAAATATATAATAATAAACCCTAATAATTTAAACTATTTTAAGAAAGGAAATAGAAAAGTTCTATAAAATAGGGTATTGGTTGGGCTATGTAACAAATTTACACTAAAACAATGAAAGATTACTTAATTTGAGTTTTCTCTTGAAAATTCAATCTAATGATTCATGTAAGTGATTAATATTTTTTTTTAAATAATATTATTTATTTTGGAAGGTTTTCATTCACTTTTAAAGTCTCAAAACATACTACAGGTTGGATACAATCAAGAAAAGGTGTATTTACAGTCAAGAAACATTTATTTTATTAATATTTTAAGATTTTTAAGGTTAAAAAATAGTTTAAAGAGTTATATATACACATTTAATACCTTATTAAATTTAAATATTTCCAAAAAAAATGTCTTAAATTGATATTTCACTTGATTTAGTGCTCTCATCGTATACATAGTCAACTAGGGTTTTAATGTATTAAAACCTTTATAAATTAAAAAATAACTTTTAAAATTGTATGAAATTTTGTGGAGATGTGTGTTAGGATTTTTTTGATTTTTTTTAAAGTATTTTAATAATTATATATATATATATATATATATAACTCAATATATTCAAAAATATCAGTCTGCAAGTCTAAAAGAAGGCCTATTTAGAGCACTAGAAACACTAAAATCATTATAACTCAAAAACAACAAAACAAATCCATTAAATGTTTTTAGAGAGGTGATTTAAGGTAAATTTTAAATTTTAAAGGTGTTTTTAATGTTTTATGACACCTAAAGATAATTTTATTAAATAAACTCAGTTTACATACCTAATTTTAATGTCTAGAAACCCTATTTTCACCTTCTCTTATGTTTTTAGGTTGGGATAAAGGTATAAATCAATATGTTGAGTTAATTTAACATCAAATGAATGTGTAAAATAATTGTATAGAATAAATATTTAATTTAAAGTATCCATTTTATCTTAATAAGACTTATAGTTCTATTCTTTCTTTAAACCCCTACATTAAGAAGATAGTCTCACATTTGTATTAGGTTAGTTGATATAGAAAGGGAATGGTGGACACACAAAACATATGATATTAGCCTAGTTGATACCATAGGATATAGGGAAGGTATTAAATATATATAATATACATATAAGATAGGTGAATGGATATATACTTAGAGGAGGTCAAACTGATAATAATAATGGTGTAATTAGGATAGAATAACATCTCTTATAAATCACTAAGAGCCTTTCCCACCCTATTCTTGGTGCACCATTTAAGGTATGGGATCATGTATATTGATGAATCAATAAAATTATACAAGATAAAGTGTCAATAATTGATAAACTGAAAAATATTATGTGTATACATATGCCTCATCTAAAGCTTGTAACGTGTCACAATAATGTAATACAGGATCATTCTTTGGGAAAGAAGCATAACAACACACTAAAGAGCACAACTAAATAAATATTAAAAGAACTAAAAATAAATGCAAGTAAATAAAATTAAAATGTGTATCTTCACTTAATTTTGTGATTGTATAAAGTGTTGTTTATGTTTTAGGTGATGGAAGGCGACCAACGAGAATATTGAGAGGTAGACCTAAAAAATAAGATAAATTTCCAATTTTTTGCAAAAACAAATTTTTATCACCTAAAAATTCTCTACCTCACCAATATTTTAATTTTATTTGGATTATTTAAAATGACCTATAGAGACAAAGATATTGGTAAAAAATGAAAAAACAAAATCTCATGGTAAATAACTAAATGATACAAATTTGAAATATTTACTACAAATAGGTGAAAACTATTCATTTTAACATTTGATATTTTTGAAAAATGGAGCTCTAATTATCCAAATTTATAACTATAATTTATAACATATTGGGGGACTTATCGTAGTTTTGGTTGGAGTAGTACAAGAAATATTTTGCATTAATTGTATGTTTTATCATTTTTGGGATAAATTGAACTAGATTAGGAAATCTAGTCATCGAGTCAAATCAATGTAATAGAATTTACCATAACAAGCGTCAATACAAATCTATAATTAGGATAGATAATGGGTAGCTGAAAAAAAATAAAAACTATATCCAAAGAAATTTATTAGGGCCAAGGAAAAAAATATCCACCCTAGTTGAATTATATCATCCAGGCTGATAAAGTTTGTAAGGGGGATGAAAGATTCCTAGCCAATATTAAATGGTATAACCAATGTAATTAGGAAAAATGCTAGCTAATATCATATGGTACAGCTAATGTAGTATAAAATTATATAATTATTTAATACCATATGATATGGTTTGTGTCATTATAAAATAAGGATGGTCAGTGTAATTTAGTAGTTGGTTGATAAAATATAAGTATTTGACCTTGGATGATATCATGGGGTATGTCCAATGAAATTAGATAAAAAAGTGGTCAATACCTTAGTATATGGATGATACAATAGACTATTATGCTTGGTAATACTATATGGTATGGCTGGTATAGTATATAAATGGGCATAGATGGTGTAGTTAAGTGCCTAGCTGATGCAATAGAAAAATGACAAAAAAAACTATTTTTTATTTTACATTGATTTTAATTTTTTTTTTCATATTCTTGGATCAAAATCTAATTGTCATTTTTTGTTTCATATTTTATCTAGGTGTAGGAGACTCTGGTATAACATAGGTGAGATTTATATTCTATATCTACTAGAGATATTTTTAACAATCAATCAATCAAAAATCAACACTATAGGCCTTGAATTAATCATGGAGATGTGTCATGTGCATTTGAGATGAGAGATCATCCCCATGTTTTTAGGGTGATGGGAGAGGCTTAGTGATACATTTAGGTGGGTGGTGGATGGGGATAATATCAATGTAAAGATAAAAATGTAGGGAATTATGTGATATTTGATATTACTATCATGATCACACCTATGGTGTGAAATATTCTAGCTTAGTAAGCCATAGGATTGGATAGGTAGAATGGGGCTATGCTCATCATATAATTATTTGAGGTGTATATTTTGGGTATTCTATATATACATAAGGATTTGATTTAAATTATGACCACACTTGTGTTATATAATAATAATAATAATAATAATAATAATAATAATAATGTGTTTTTCTTAATTTTCAAATTCACCTTGATCTCTTGATACAAATAGAGCTCTTTGTACCAAATCAACTTGCATAGTGTTTTTTAGAAGCAATTCTTCTTAGCCAAATCATGATCTTTCTCTCTAAAATTTTCATGATGATATTACTATGTGGGAATAATTTGAAGTTAAAAAAAAATGTATAAAATTCACTCCCACATGAAATATGTGTAGAGTTAAAAATTGGCTTCTACACTGATTTTTACTTAGGCATTTTCTTTATCTTTCTAGTTTCTAAATCTACCCAATGTGTACTTAGGCATTTTCTTTATCTTTATAGTTTCTAAATCTACCCAATGTGTACTCTTCAAGACCTAATTTTGTAGGGCTAAATAACATTTTTTTATCTTAGAAATTTGCATGGATATAGGAAAATTTAATGGGAATACAATGGTGAATAAATTAAAACTAATTTTTTCCTCATTTGAAATATGCACAATCATGAAAACTTCCTAGTGTGCATATTTTTGTCTTTCCAACAACCAATTCTAACTAGTGTGTACTTTTCAAGATTCATTTTGCATGACCAAATGAGGTTAAA
Organism: Torreya grandis; assembly: GCA_037957365.1. Classification (NCBI taxonomy): domain Eukaryota; kingdom Viridiplantae; phylum Streptophyta; class Pinopsida; order Cupressales; family Taxaceae; genus Torreya; species Torreya grandis. The sequence goes on along the minus strand of JARHVA010000154.1, from coordinate 6,440,237 downwards.
TAATATTAAAAATTTATATTATGGTGTAAAAATGTGGGAAGAATTTAAATGTGAATAAATTCATATAAATTCCTTAATCAAAGGGTAATGCACAATGATGAAAACTCATTTATGTGTTATTTTCTACATATTTTCAATTGCCAAATCTACCCAGTGTGCACACTTCAAGACTCATTTTATAGGGATAAATTATATCTAATTTACTTTATAATTTTCATGGATATAGAAAAATATTATAATAATATAATGGTAAATAAATTCATATAAAATTCCATCCCATGTGTGAAATGCATAGTATTCAAATTTGGTATTTGTGATGATTTTTTAGTTGATTTTTTGCAACCCATGTTCGCAAGACCAAATGAGGTAAAAATTAATTAAAATGTTATATGGTATCACCTTGATTACATGAAGAGGTAATGCATTTGGTTTTCCATCTATTAGAGTTTTTAGTGAAAAGATATGATGGTGTGAAGTGACCCTTTTGGGAAGGTTCCTCACTTAGCCAACTTTTGACCATAAAGAACTAAAAGGGTATTTCACAGGGATTAATTTGGTTATTTATAAAAACAAAGGATATTTTTTAAGTGTATTTTAAATATAATTATCTAAATATAAGATATGATGGGTTTTTCTCATGTCTTGTTTTATGAATTTCTATTTTACGATGTTTTAAAGGTGTTAATGCAGCTACACACAACTGCATGTTGTTTTTTGAGCCATATATTTTGATCCACAACTCCATTTTTAATAAAAATTATTGTGTTGGAAATTTTTTTCTCATTATTTACAATGATTTTAGTTTTAAATTATATAAATGTAGGATTCAAAAACATGTCAATATTTGCAGTTGGCTCAATACATAGAATCAAGGTACAACCTAGTTATAGTTGGCATAGTGTATTGCTTTTAGACCAACACTACATAATTTAATATAAATGTGGCTAATGACATTAGGCATAAATTCTCAAATGTAAATCATGGTAACACCTTCACTTCTAATAAAAATCTCAACTAATTCCCCAATCATCATTAAATACTGTAACTACTTTAATAGTGGATGAGACTGAGTAAAGACCATGAACTCTTCAATTACCTATATAAGCAAGTAGATTTGTCATTGTAAAGGTGTACTTTTCTAAGCATAGAAATGATATGAAAATTTTCCCTCCATAATTCCTTTAACTTCTTGAACCTTACATTTAATGATAATTGAGTTTACCTTTCTTCATTTTCTTACATTATGTATCCATTTTATAGCTTGTTGATCTCTATTTATGGATAATCTTCATCCATTGTATTGTTGTCCACCCCTTCACACCTCTATAAATACACATTTTATATTATACATTTTATTTCATGTGTAATTAGGTTATGCAAAATTAGTTATGGATATCCTTCTTCCATCCTAATGTTGTGTTATCTCCTTACGCTCATACAAATTATTTATTCAAGAGTGATGTCCATTTTGGGGGTTATGTATGTTCTCAATTTTCCATAATTTTCTTGTGTTCATAATGGATTTAGGGGTGATATCTTAAGCTTTGGTGCACCACCATTATTTTTTGTTTTCAACTTTCTCCTTCTCCCTTTTATTAGAGAAAGAATAGTTACAGTTGTAGGTAGTTATTTTAGTATTATTATAAGCCTACAATTGATCTTATATCAAGTACACTTAGTTTATAAAGGAAATTGGTCTTATCCAAAGCTCCATCACAAGGATATAATGTCCCACACCTTGGGTATGATCCTATTGTTTCATCAAACCATACTTCAATTTAGTAGGTGCAATATTTGAGTGAAAATAATTTTAGGCATGCTTGATAGGACCGTTTGATGATCCTTATATCATCCATTAAATAATTTTGGTGTGTTCTTCAATGAATCTTGCCATTTAAGTTATTTTTTTCAAACCTTACAACCATGAAATTGACTTATGGTTTGGTGAAATAATGGGATCATCCCCAAGGTGTGGGACCTTAGATTCTTGGGATGAACCTATGGATAAGGCCATACTGATTTATAAACTAAGTTCATCTGATATAAGATCAATTTCAGGCCTAAAACAATACTAAAAGAACTATCTATAGCTATAACTATACTTTCTCAAGGAAAAGGGAGAAGGATCAAGATCCAAACAAAAAGAATGGTGATACACCAAATCTTAGAGAGATCATCCCAAAGGTGTGGGACCTTGGATCCTTAGGATGAACCTCCAAAGAAGGTCAAATTCATTTCTAAACTATGTCCACCTAATATAAGATTAGACACGGGCACAAAATAATACTAAAATAATTAATTATAGCTATAAATATGCTTTCTAAAGGAAAATGGAGAGGGATCAAGATATAAATAAAAATAATGGTGCTACATAAAATCTTAGAGAGAGAACCCCTACGACCATTAAGAACACAAGAAAATTGTAGAAACTTGATAACATACACAATACCCAAAGTGGAAATAACTCTTACATAAATAATGTGTATGAGGGTAAGGAGATAACACAACATTATGAGGGAATAAAGATATCCAAAACTAATTTTGCATAACCTATGACATATAACCTACAATAGAAAATGTTTATGCATAAAGGTGTGAATGGATGGAAAAAAATGCAAGGGATGAACATTACCCATAAATAAAGATAAAAAATACAAACAATTCACACAAAATTTAATAAAATAAATAAATTTAAACTTAGTTTTCATTAAATGTAAGGCTCAAGTAGTGAAGGACACATGGGGGGTAAATTTTTGTATGGCTAAATCACATTTGTTTCTCTTGTAACTTTATATGTATATAGACAAATGTAATGGGAATATAATGGTGAATAAAATCACAATAATTTTTCCCTCATTTGAAAGATGCAAAGTCATGAAAATTTCCTAGTGCACAAATAATTGTGTTTCTAGTGACCAAATCTAGCTAGTGTGCACTTTTCAAACCTCATTTTGCAAAACCAAATAAGGTCTAATGCTATTAAAAATTTACATGATGATGGATAAATTTGATAAGAATGTAAATGTGAATAAATACATATAAAATTAATTCCTAAAAAGGTATGTGCAACAATAAAAATTTACTTGTGTGTTATTTTCTACATCTTTCGAGTTACCAAATCTACCAAGTGTGTACCCTTTAAACCTAATTTTGAAAGGCTAAATTGTAATTAATTTCCTTGAGAATTTTCATGGATATATCCAAATATTAGAATAATATAATTTTAAATAATTTTATATAAAATTACATCCCACATTTGAAACTCACAACATTAAAAACTAGTATTTGCACTAATTTTTTACTTAGTCAATTCTCTATTTCAAGTTTTCAAATCTTGCTTGTGTGCACTTTTGTAAACCGTGTTTGTAGGACTAGATAAGGTAAAAATGGATTGAAAATTTATATGGTGTAAATTTCTAACATGAAGAGGTAATTTGGTTTCATATCTATTGTAGTTTCTAATGAAAATATATGACCATAAGAAGTGGCCCTTCTGGGAAGGTTCCTCACTCAGCCATTTTTTTACTAGAAGGCACTAAAAGGTATTATGTAAGGATCAATTTGATTATTTAAAAATAATAATAATACTATTTTGAGAATATTTTCAATGTATTTATATAAATATAATATATTATGGGTTTTTATTAGGTCTTGTTATATGAATTTTCATTTTACCATGTTTTGAAGGTGTTGATGCAACTGTGCATGACTGCATGTTAGTTTTTGAGCCAAATATTTTGATCTATAGCTCCATTTTTGATACCACTTGTTGGTTTGGAAATTTTTTTCTCCTTATTTATAATTGTGTTAGTTTTTTTACATAAATGTAGAATTTAAAAACATCTCAATGTTTGTAGTTGGCCCAATATGTAGAATCAATACACAACCTAGTTATAGTTAGCATAATGTATTCTTTTGAACCCAAGTATGAAAAATTTAATACAAATGTATCTAGTGACATCAAGAATAAATTATCAAATTCATATCATGAGAAAACCTTCACTTTTTATAATTATATCAACTACATACCCAATCATCATTAAATATTGTAACTACCCCAATAGTGGGTGAGACTGAGTAAAGACCATGAGCTCTCTAATTGTATATATAAGCAGGAAGATTTATGATTGTAAGGATGGAATTTTTTAAGAACTAAAATTATACTAAAGGTTTCCTCCATAATCCCATTAATTTCTTGAGCCTTACATTTAATGAGAACTGAGTTTACTTTGTTTCATTTTATTCTATTCTATGTGCATTTTATGTCTTTTTGATATTTGTTTGTGGATAATATCTATCCCTTACATTATTTTCCATCCCTTCACACCTCTATGCATAAATTTTTTCTATTTTATATTATATTTCATGTGTAATTAGGTTATGAAAAATTAGTAATGGATATCCTTCTTCGCTACTAATATTGTGTTAGCTCCTTACCCTCATACAAATTATTTATGCAAGAGTGATGTCCATTTTGGGGATTATGTATGTTCTTAGTTTTATGAAATTTTCTTATGTTCTTAATGGCCACAGGGGTGATCTATCTAATATTTAGTTCATAACCATTATGTTTTGTTTTTATCTTTCTCCTTCTTCATTTTCCTTTTGAAAGTATAGTTATAACTACAGGCAATTCTTTTAGTATTATTTTAGGCCTATATTTGATTTTATATTAGGTGCACCTAGTTTAGAAAGGAAATCAGCCTTATCTAAAGGTTGATACTAAGGATTCAAGGTCCCACACCTTGGGTATGATCCCATTATTTCATCAAACCATACTTTAATTTATTGAGTATAAGGTTTGAGTGACTAACAATTTTTGGCACACCCAGTGGGATCATTTGATGATCTTTATATCATCCATTAAATATGTTGGGTGTGTTCTTTATTCCATATTGCCATTTAGTAGTTTATTTAACACCATGGTGGATCCAAGTATCAAATATACTAGTTTAAGAAGTCTGAGTGATTAAATATATGTCTTTTCACTCGTCCCCATTTCATGAAAATATTATTGTTAAGCCTTCTTATTTCCCATATTAGGTTGAAAATACTCTTGGTTTCACCCAAAATAGACCCAAACAAATAGGATACCAACCTCCTCATATGTTTACCTTACTCCCACCCCAAATTATCCCTTTTGGTATTTTTTTCATGCTTATAACCAACTTTTTAAAATTTATGTTGCTCCTACTCAGCCATAAAAACATTAATGATTATAGCTTAATTTTGATAAATAGATGATGGATATTAATAGAGAGTTGGAGTCTAATAGATAGAAGGGATAAATTTCTCACCAATAGTACACACATTAGTAAGAGATGATAAAATAAGTGAGTTATGCTGAGTAATTCTTGGATAAACCAATTTTAGCTAAGGAGGATTAGATACGCCTTCTTATACAAACACAAGAGATTGAATCTGTTATGACCTTAACCACTGGTGTGTTTAGGGATATGTGTAGCTAACTTGTGGCTTATAGAACCCTTTTGCATATTATTTTAAATTTATATATGTACTCATATGATTATTAGGTCAACCTATGGGTTATCTATAGCCTTGGTAGACTATATATAAGAGGTAAGGTTAGTTTTTCATCATCATATCAGAGTATTCATTTCTTATTACAAGCATTTGGGAGGTTTCCCCCTCAAAGTGGATTATATATTATTCATATTTTATTTTATATTTCCTTATCATTGTGATCTATTTCTATTATTCTTCTTATTTGGTGAATTAATATCATGATAAGTGGTATCAGAGCATCGATTTGGGCCATAATCAGGTAAAAAACACTAGATATTATAATTTGGATATATATCACAAATGATTGTGAATTTCTCTACAATTGTCTTTTACTGGGGGTGAGAAAACATTCAAGTAAACTTCCACTAAAATTTTAGATCATTTATATCCTTTTTTGAAATGTTATCTCCATTTTGGATTTTTTTCATAAATTTGCTCCATATCTCACAATTTGTAGAATTTTTCAACTTTACTTACATTTTTGGAAATCTTGGAAAAAAATATTTGGGTCTATTATTTGTTATTTTTTATTTGAGGTGGACATATTTAAAATATATATGTTCAAATCTGGGTCAATGGGGTAAAATAAGGTTCACCATCAAGCTTTTTATGGCTGGTCCTAACACTCATGGATATGGGAAAAGGGAAAGACACCCTTAAAAATATATTAGGGGATGACATGGAGTCTAAAACCTATGATATTATGTCTTCAAAGATGATTTCTCAAATTTAGTTGAATCTACAAGGCTTGATGTATAAGGATGTGCAAGTCCAAATTCAAATGTCTATAATGCAAGGGAGCTTAATGGCATGAATAATCAGCTGCAGTAGTTCACAACACAATTGAATACTATTTCATATCATTTTCCACTCAATGACCCTCCACTTTTTCCTTCTCATCCCGCTCCTCTCAACACTAACACCAACAATATGGGGGTGAAACTAATTTTGCCAAAAGTGGACTTGTGTAAGTCTGATGGTAAGGATCCACTTACAAGGATCACTCAAATTCAAAATCTATTTGATCTACACCAAACTCCTATATCTTAAAATGTGGTTGTGCAATCTATGTATCTTGAACCTAAACCATTCATTTGCTATCATTGGTTGTGTTCTCAAAAGAATAATATTGGTGCTCCTATTACATGGTCAATATTCTTTAATAAATTAATGAATCACTATTGGGATAATGTTTCTAAAACTACTTCATCCAGTTAGCCAATTTGTGATAAATAGGAATAGTGAAGGATTATATTCATCAGTTTCAAAATCTATCATTACATGTGGAGGACATCACTAAGGCAAATCTGACTAACCTTTTTCTAGGTGGATTAAAATATATTATTCAATTAGATGTTTGCATGTTTAACCCCAAAACTATATCTAAAGATACACCAAGGGCATGATTAGTAAAAAGAAGAGTTGAGAAAACATCATCCTTTCACTACTATCTAAGGACACACCTTCCCAAATCCATCACTACCTCAACCTACCAGATTAACACCACGAAAAATTGAGGATAAACATTCCAAAGGGTGTTATAGTTGAGATAATAAATGGATCAAAAGTCATTGATGTGTTGAAAAAAATTTATTTTACATCAAAGGGGCTGATGAGGATGAAGAATATGAGGAGGTGTATGGTGAGGGTTTTTAAGGACCTAAAGACAAATCTATATATTCTCAACCTATTATCTCCTATCATGCCCTTGTATGCATTTCTACTCCTTAGAATCTTAAGGTGGTGGGTTTCCTTAAGAAATAAAAGGTCACAGTGTTGATTGACTCAGGAACTACACATAATTTCATCAATAGTAATTTATCTACTTGTTTGATTTTTTTCATCTATTGAGTACTAGAATTACAAGTCATGATTGTATATGGTGGTATAGTTAATTGTTCTAGAAATTTCCATAGTATTAAGTTAGCAATGGGGGACTATTTTCTAGATTCTCATATGTTTGTATTCTTATGGGTGAGACTGACATTATTTTTGGAGTAAAATGACTCACCACATTGGGTATTATTGAGACAAATTTCCAAGAACTATTCATACACTTTCATTCTAAAGGTAAGCCAATAGAACAATGGGGATGAAGATTTAAATCTCCACAAGTGGTTAGTTCACATCAAATGACTAAGATGCTAAAAAAAGGCGATGAAAGATTTGTGGCATTATTATTTTCCATTAATGTTCAAAAAACTAAGGATTCTACCCATATTAATTTACAATAAATATTGGATGAAAATTTGGTTGTTTTTGACCCCATGTTAAAAGGTCTTCCTCTTAGCCGTACCCATGACCATGCCATCAGACTCATTCCTAGAAGTATGCCATGCAACATCAAAACATATAGATACCCTTTTGCCCAAAAGAGTAAAATTTAAAAAAAAGGTACAAGATTTATTAGATTTAGGAACCATTCATCATATCCAAAGTTAATATTCTTCTCTAGTAATCATGGTGTGAAAGAAGGATGAAACATGAAGGATATGCCCATATTATATAGAGCTCAACAAGTTCACTATCAAAGATAAGTTTTGTATTCTTGTAATTGATGACTTGTTATATGAATTACATGATGTTGTTTATCTTACCAAATCATATCTTCTCTTTGGGTATCATCAAATTTGTATTCATGAGGTAGACATTATTAAAATAGCTTTCCATACTCGTGAAGGCCATTATGAATTTTTAGTCATGCATTTTGGTCTCACTAATGTACCATCCACCTTTTAGAGTTTGATGAATACATTTTTAGGCCAATTTTGAGATTTTTTTAAAGTTTTCTTTTTGATGACATCCTTATTTATAGTAAAATTTGAGAAGACCACTTGAAGCATGTGAAATAGGTACTCTTAGTTCTTGAACAAAATCATTTGTATGCTAAACCATCCAAATGTTATTTTAGAGTATATGAAGTGGAATATTTGGGTCATATTATATCACATGAGGGATTAAAATTTGATCCTAAAAAATCCATGCCATCATGGAGTGGAAAATTCCTAAGACACTCAAGCAACTAAGGGGATTTCTAAGTCTAACTAGTTACTATCATAGGTTTGTCAAACACTATGGTAGTATTGCAACATAATCACTTATTTGTTGAATAAACACTCCTTCTAGTGGAATGATATTTCTACCAAGGAATTTTAATAGTTTAAAGTTGGATCTATGCACCACTCTAATATTTTCTACTCTAGATTTTTCTATAAAACTTTTGTGGTTGAATGTGATGCATGTGGACATGGTATGGGTGTCGTAATCATGAAATAGAGTAGGCTCATTACCTTTTTAATTCATCAATTTAATGTTTAAAATAAGTTCAACCCCATCTATGAGAAAGAGATGATGGCTATTATACATGCATAAAAATAATGGATACCTTATCTATTAGGTGATCACTTTCATGCAAATACTAATCATGATAGCCTTAAATATTTTTTGTAACAATGGTTGTCCTCTGAAGAGAAACAAAAATAGGTGAATAAAATGTTAGTACTTGATTTTTAAATAGTATACAATAAAGGAAAATAAAATGTGGTGGCCAATGCACTATCTAGGTGAGATGAACCAATTGAGGCATTATTATATGCCATGACCATTTGGCAGGCAGACTGGGTCAAAGAAGCAAGGTTAGAATGAGAGAATGATAGTGCCACCCATTCATTGATTTATAATATACAATAGGGTTTAGATTGTATTGATAATTTTACATGGAAGGGGAATACATTATGTTACAAAGATAGATTATATCTATGTCATAATTCTCTTCGCAAACAAAAAATCTTTCAATAACATCATGGGTCTCCACTTGGCAGTCACTTAAGTTTTTTGAAAACCTATCATAGAGTCAAGAAGGATTTTTTTGGGAAGTAAAAAGGGTATGTATAGAAATATGTGGTCAAATTTATGGTCTATCATAAAAATAAAGGTGAAACAATTAAATCCATAGGTCTTTTATAGCCCTTATCCATTCCTAGTCAATGATGGGAAGAGTTGTCTATGGATTTCATTATGGGGTTTCCATGATATAAAGGTATAAATGTTATCATGGTTTTTGTGGATAGACTCACAAAGTATGATAATTTTTTTATTTATCTGAACCATCGATGGTAAATATAGTAACTTATATCTTTCTTAATACAGTTCAAAAATTACATGGTACTCCCAAGATTATTGTCAGTGGTCAAGATCCCATAGTAATTTTTGATAGAATTATTTGTGTGTTTTGGAACCTAATTGGATCATAGATTTTCTTATCATCCTCAATCTGATGGAGAAACTAAGGTAGTCAACAAGTTTTTGTAAGGGCACCTTCATTGATTTATGTTAGATAAATAGGATAAATGGGTTTAGTGGATACCCCTACTTGAATGGTGGTATAATAATTCAATGCATATTTCATCTAAAATGTCTCATTTTATTAAATTTTATGGATACTATCCTCCATCCCTAACTTCACCCTTAAAGGCCCATCCAAAGGTGCATGCAGAGAGAAACACCTTCAAAATCAATAGGAAGTCTTTGCTAATTTGTGTGAAAATTTACCTTTGGCCTAAAATCACATAAAGCAACAAATAAATTAGCCTAGGATTGAGATGAATTTTGAAATTGGTGATTGGGTATTTTTTATCTTGCATCCATATAAGTAGATGTCCTTGAAGTAATAGAAAAAGGATAAAAATTTGTCTCCCAAGTATTATGGACCTTATTATACCTTGAAGAAAATTGGTAGTATGGCCTCCAAACTAGAATTTCCTCCATCCACTCACATCCATCAAATATTTCATGTTTTTGGCCTTAATAAGGTAATTGGACATAGATTTTACACTCAAATAAAGTTACCTAAATTATATGAGGAAGGGAGAGTTATTCTTGATCTTGAAGCAATTCTTAAAAGCACACTAAACAACTATGGTCCAGAATGATTATAGAGTACTTGATCAAATAGAAGAATATACCTTGTGAATATGCTACTAGGGAGGATGAAGCCTTCATGAAATAACATCCTAGATTAGTTTAATGTTTATGACAATGTTATTTTTAATGGGAGGGGCATGCTACACCTTTAACCATTAACATGTCTATGGATATATGTAGCTGACTTGTGGCTTGTACAACCCTTTTAAATATTATTTTACATTTCTCTATCCATTAATATGATTATTAAGTTTACCTATGGGTTGTACATAGCCTTGGTAGACTATATATATGAGGTAGGGTTAGTTTTTCATCATCATATTGGAGTATTCATTTATTATTTCAAGCATTTAAGAGGTTACCCCCTTGAAGTGGCTTATATATTATTCATATTTTATACTATATTTACATATCATTGTGATCTATTGCTTTTATTCTTATTATTTGGTAAAGTAATATCATTATAGCATCCCAAGCAATCCCTTCCACCCCTAATTTAAAATAAGTGTATCCTAAAACTATAGACTAGCCTATGAAAAGGGAAGCTTCTAAATTCAAAATCCCAAGCTTTAAGCAAAGTAAACCCTTTTAACTTTCAAGTAAGCCTCTTTGTTTTAAAATCCCATGTTTTAGAGGTCCCCTTTATTTTAAAGAGCCTATAATTATGTAAACTCATCCTATTATCCCTCAATAACAACCCTCTCAAAAGCCTATTCTTCCTCAAGAACCTCAAACTTATCAACCATGGCAGCCTTTTTGGACCAAGCATCTTGATTTCAAGATATAAAACGTTGTTAAAGCCACTCCTCGCATACCAACTCAACTACATGAGGAATATTTGTTAGATAAGGAAGTAGTCCTTGAATATGAAAGGTTATATTTTCATCATGAATATATTTTTCAAACTTATCATATGCTTGGGGAACTCTCTTTCTCCATTGGAGAATATGTAAGTGCATTTCCTCCTACTTCAAGAAAAGAATTTAAAAAGGAGAGAGAGGTTGGAACTACCAACTTGTTTGATGAGCTTCCAATTTGTGTGATGGAGGAGGACCTTGAGGGTGAATAAAACTTTAAATATGAGTACATTATTCAATAAAAAGGCCCTGATTAGTGAAATATCAATTTGTAAACACAATAATAATATATCACTCATCATGAGATTGTTATACTAGCTAAAGAGACTTTTGATTGTTCATTTAAGTAATAAGCCAAGGGATACTATGATTTTAGTTCTAAGAACTACGTAGGGGGTGAGGATTCAAACATTAATTATTCTCAAGATGAATACCCCTTCTTACTTTATCTCTTGAGGCCATCACATAATATTTATGAGACCTAGTAGGAGTATTTTGGCATAATTCAAGATTTTGAGGCTATAAACCAAACAATTACTCTTAAGATGAAAATAAAAACATAAAATAGGTTAAAATAGGTAAATATTAGCATGATATCATAAATAAAAATATATTACATATCCCATTGGATCCAAAATAAGGCTTGGATCAGGCATGGTGGAAATACCTCAAAGTTCTATAGGAATTTGAGGCACCAAGTAAATCAATGGAACTTGAAGAGTAGCCTAAGGATGCCCATGAAGCTGTAAATGCCATATCACACTTTTATTGGTCTAAGTACACCTTGAAGGACCATAAAAAAACTTTTTATATTAGACATAACATCATTTACTCCAAATAAAGAGGTAATTGGGACTAGTCTTAATGAAGATTTCATAATCACTCATTTCTTCCTAGAGGGGGCTAAACCTTTTTTAGGAGATCAACCAAAGTTTCTATGTGAAGATCACAATAAATTTGTGAATTTGAGTTCCAAAGGGTCACTATAATATTATGTCCATAAGTAGAAAATGTTTAGTCTAGTGTAACAGTTAAAGGACCAATAAATTAGGTTGATAATCAAAAAGATAAAAAATGGACTGATTGTTATTACCAAGGAGCCATTCTTGGATCTTGACATGTCAAGAATATAATTTAAAAAAAATAGTTACTAATAATATCTTTCAACAAAATTATTACACCCTTGCATGGAGTGGAAAAGATCTCAAAGGATTCTACTTTGATCTAGGTGGAGTGAGGTCACTTTCTGACCTTTGTACATAGTAGGTTAATTGTCTTTGCTTCATCCAAGTGCTAGTTCCAAATTATATCATTGATTTTCTATTTCCATAAGTGATGTTATGAATTTTTTTATTGTTCCTTATTTTTATTGTGTGTTTGAGGAAACTTTAGTTCATTCAAAGGATGGTTGGGCATATTTTAGTCATAGTTTAGTTGCACCTTCAGATTTAGTGGTTTTGAGCTCTTAGTGACTCCATACCCAATGGACTTGCATAACGCTATTGGATATATACTTAGAAATAAAATAGACCATGGAATTTGTAAAAATGTTGACTTTTTAAAGTCACCTTGATCTCTCAATATAAATAGAGCTCTTTGCATGAAATTAGTCTGCATAGTATTTTTAAAAGTAATTTCGCTCAGCCAAATCATGTTCTTTTCTCTCAAAAAATTTCATGATGGTAGTCATATGTGGGAATAATATGAGGGTAATTAAAATCATATAAAATTCACTCCCATATACAATATGTATATAATTAAACATTGGATTATGCACTAATTTTTGTTTAGGTATTTTCTACATCTTTCTAGTTGTTAAATCTGCCCAATGCACACTCTTCACACCTAATTTTGTAGGGATAAATCACATTTGTTTCTATAGGAAATTTTCATGGATATATCCAAATGTAAGGGTAATTTAATGGTGAATAAATTTACATTAATTTTTTACTAATTTTAAATATGCATAGTCATTAAAATTGGCCAGTACATAGATTTATGTCTTTCCAGTGACCAAATTTGGATAGTGTGTACTTTTCAAGACTCATTTCACATAACCAAATGAGGTCCAATAATATTAAAAAAAAATTTGATGGTGTAAAAATGTTTTAATAATGTAAATGTGAATAAAGTCATAGAAAATTTTTATGGATTTGATTTTACATTGTGTAAGTTTGAGTATTTACCGAGAGGTAAATAATATTTGGTTAGTTAGTATTTGGTAATAGTTAGTTATCAAAATATTATTATCTAAAAATATTATGATAATAGATAAGAACATATATTTGTTGAGATTTATTGTTATGATTTATAATAATATATTGTATTTAGTGTTTGTATAATCTATGAGGTTTTGGGTGAGAATTTAATCGAGGGATAATCTCCATAAATATAGGAATGGTTTTCCTATATATATATATATATATATATATATATATATATGTAACACCCAAATGTTGTAATATTTAATGAGAGAGAATATTAATTATTTTGTTTAAAATTTTATCTCTATGTTTAGTTATAATATAAAATGCATAAGGTGATTTGTGTTGAGATATGAACCAATGTTATCATCTAGTATCGGAGCGGGAATAGTTATGACATGTTAATCTGTTAAGGGGTTAATTTGTTGTAAGATTTGATTGATCCACCTATGAGCTTTTTTCATAGCTATGAGAATGAAAATTTAATATTTAGATTCTTTGTAGTCTATGGCTTTGAAAATAAGTATGGTTTATTTACTCACAAATTTATAGAGCTATTTGGAAGTTTGAAGTAACTGTACATGTTTCTCTATGTAAGATTTATGGATCTGCATGCACCTACATTCACACCTTTGGCACTATGTTTCAATTATTTAATTTGTTTCCAATAGGTTAAAAACTTGTGGAAATATTGATGGTGTTGGCATCATTGGAATATGTTATCCATGTGTCTATCCAAACTAAAAGTTAGTGAAGTGACTAGTGATACTATTTTAAAAAGAGAGATGTGCTTTAGAATTTGAGAACTTAATGCAGATATAGGACTTAATGCCTATAATATAGTACTCAGATATTAGTTATATTATGCTATGTTCATTTCTCAATGCATGTTGTACTATGTATCTGATTGAGTGTGCAATTTTCATTGAGCTTCTTTTGTTTCTTTGATCTTTCCTACAGTGATGTCTAAGTCATCCTCTACTTTATTCAATATGATTGAGTGTGAAATATTATGATTGAATTTACTATTGAATAAGAAAACATCATTGGTAGATAAATGATAGTGGATGCATTTTACAAATATTTATAACTTCTAGTGCAACATTACCAATGTTTTATTGTTTATACCTGTACATCTTTTCTGTTAGATTACTTTTATCCATTATTAAATTATGTGGATTGATGGAATTGTTTAATACACCAACCACTCCATTATTCCAATCATATTCATTACAAATCTACCACATTCCTTTAGGTGCCAATTCTTTGCTTACCTACTAATCTACCTCACTTTTGTGAAGTGTCAATAGGTTTTGTAAGTGGTGATTTGGAATGTTTATAGCTCTAGTAAGTTTAGATATATTATGTGAGTCATGTGATTATATTAGGCATAAAAATATGTGTTTAATGATATTCAAGTCAAAAAGTAAAAAATGGGTCATATTTTTGAGTTGAGAATTATCTTTTTTTATTTTATTTCTTTTGAAATAAGACTTAATTATAGTCTATCTTTTATAAGTGTGTGTTTTCATTAAAAGTAATAAGTTTAGAGTCAATTATATCATTTTATATTATCAAAAGATTAATATTAAAAAACAAAAGTGTTGATTTATGTCTATTTATATTGTCAAAAAATGAGTCAAGTGTTAAGAGTCGATCAGTTGTCAAAGTCAAATCCTTTCTTGTAAAGGATGCATTATCGCTTGTATATGATGTCCTGAGTCAAATGTCTTAGTTTGTATGGATAGGTATTATTTTCAACATTGACATGAGCCTCATCAAAATATTGGTTGAGTAAACATCTTCACCCACTAGAGTTTGGAAGTTACACAGAGGAAGGAGGTTTCCAAAGCCTCTAGTCAGTCACCAATGATGGGGCCCAAAATGTTTTGGTGACATTTTGTGTGGTTTATTTTTCATTTACACTATGTGTTTGTAAAATAAGAATAGAATAAAATGCCTATTCATGTAATGTAATTTATGTGCAAATTCCAAACATAATTCCCTAATTTGAGAACATAGTAAAAGGACAGAAAGCACCAATGTAAGTTAGTTCATGGATCTTGAAAGAGTTTGTGGTAGAGATCAAGAAAACCATAAGAGGTGAACAATGTTTTGGTAACAATTAGGAGAGTAGATACTATATAGATCATATGACTATCTTACTTATTTATGGAAAGAACCCCAAATAACACATATGTTTTGATCACATAAAGTAAATGTGGGATGCGTTCCTTCACATAGTAGTGGTCATGTGCAGTAAGATTGCATCAATAATATGCAGACCTAAGAATATGCGATGGCATATAATTTTGTTCATATTGTTCATGTCAAGGTTTGTGGTAAACCTATAAAACCATGGGAGGAGTGAGACTCTCTTTATATCAAGGTCATGAGCCAAATAGGTCATGCTACAATGGGTGAGCATACTACAAGTAAGAGTATGAATGTTTTTTCACCATGTAAAAACTAAGGGGGAATGTTAGGGATTAAATTTTGCATTATGTAAGTTTGAGTATTTATCGAGAGGTAAATATTATTTAATTATTTTTATTATTTTGTAATAGTTAGTTATCAAAATATTATTATATAACAATATTATGATAATAGATATGAACATATATTTTCTCAGATATATTATTATGCTTTGTAAAAATATATCATATTTAGTGTTTTTATAATCTAGGAGATTTTGGGTGATAATTTAATTGATAGATAATCTCCATAAATATAATAATGTTTTTCCTATATATATGTAACACATGAATGTTGTAATATTTAATGAGACTGAGAAGATTAATTATTATGTTTAAAATTATATCTTTATGTTTAGTTTAAATATATAGTGTATGAGGTGATTCATTCATAGATCCACACCATTTTTAAAAAAAAATCCTTCCTCAAATGGTAATTATCAATGATGAAAACTCATTTTTGTGTTGTTTTCTACATGTTTCTAGTTGCCAAATTTGCCTAGTGTACACCCTTCAAGCCTCATTTCATAGGGATAAATTGCATATACTTTCCTACATAATTTTAGTGAATATATCCAAATATTATAAGAATACAATGGTAAATAAATTATCATAAAATTTCATCCCATGTGTGATATACATAACTTTAAAATTTGGTATTTACACTAATTATTTAATTAATTTTATGTTTCTAGTTTTAAAATCTATCTTGTGCACACTTTTGAAACCCATGTTTAAAATAATAAATGAGGTAAAAATTTATTTAAAATATATATGGTATCACCTTGATGATATGAAGAGGTAATAAATTTGGTTTTGCATCTATTGGAGTTTCTAGTGAAAAGATATGATGGTGTGAAGTGACCCTTCTGGGAAGGTTCCCCACTTGACCAATTTTTGACCAAAAGGCACTAAAAGGGTATTGTATAGGGATTAATTTGATTATTAAAAAAAAACTAATAATACCCTTTTGAGCATATTTTTAATATATTTATATAAATATAATATGTGTTTTGCTCATGTCTTTTTCTATGAATTTCCATTTTACCATGTTTTTAAGGTGTTGGTATAGCTATGCATGATTGTGTGTTGGTTTTTTAGCCATGTATTTTGATCTAAAAATCTTTTTTTATGTCTCTTGTTGTGTTGTAAATATGTTTTCTCCATATTTATAATAATGTTAATTTTAAATTATATAAATTTAGGATTAAAAAACATGTCAACATTTGTAATTGGCCCAATATGTAGAATCAAGATGTAGCTTAGTTGCAATTGGAACAATTTATTAATTTGAGTGAAATTATATGTAATTCAATACAGATATGACTAATGACATTGATTATCACTTCTCAAATTCATTTATGGGGATACCTTCAATTCTAATAAATATCTCAACTACTTACCCAATCATAATTAAATATTATAATTACCCTAATAATGGATGAGGCTGAGTAAAGACCATGAGCTCTCCAACTACCTATATAATTAGGTAGATTTATAATTTTAAGGGTGTAATTTTTTAATCACAAAAATTCTATGAAAAGTTTCCCTCCATAAGCCCCTTAATTGCTTGAGCCTTATATTTAATGAGAATAGAGTTTACCTTTCATAAATTTCATACATTTTATATGAAATTTATGGCTTTTTATCTTTGTTTGTGGATAATATTCATCCCTTGCATTATTTTTCATCCCTTCACACCTCTATGCATAAACATTTTCTCTTATAAGTTTTATGTCATATGTAATCAAGTTATACAAAATTATCTATGGATATCCTTCTTCCCTCTTATTGTTGTGTTATCTCCTTACCCTCATATAAATTATTTATGTAAGAGTGGTTTCCATTTGGTGATTGTGTATGTCTTAATTTTATACAATTATCTTTTGTTCTTAATGGTTTTAGTTTTATCTCTCTAACCTTTGGTGCAACACCATTATTTTTTGTTTTTATCTTGCTCCTCCATTTTCCTTTAGGAGGTATAGTTATATCTAGAGGTAGTTATTTTAGTATTGTTTTAGGCCTATATTTGATATTATATTAGGTATACTTAGTTTATAAAGGAATGCAACCTTCTCTAGAGGTTCATCCCAAGTATCTAGGTCACACACTTTGAGGATGATCCTATTATTTCTCCAAACCATAATTCAATTTAGTGGGTGTAAGGTTTGAGTGATAATAGGTTCATGAAACTATAAATTATAGATATATGTTTCTTAAATTTTAGAGTAGGCACTTTTTTTGATAAGGTGTCAGTCACCTGGGTGTAACTCATGTATAACTTCTATAAAATTTGGAGTAGGGGCTAATATACTATGGGCCCAATTATACTCTTTTATTATTATATTTATGATAAATTATTGATGTATATAACTATGGGACTTCCTCATGTTATTTATGATCACCTCCCACAATTTAGGAGGTGGGATTAGTACCATGTTGTCCAATTGATTCAATGTGTATTAATACTACATACCATAATATCAGATTAGATCTTATGATAACCATACATGGGTACTGTGGATGGGTGTCCTTCATGTTCAACCATAATATAATAAATGTGTTTGATTCACATCACTAGGCACTATATATAGTGGGTATATCTACATTTATGAGATCTCATCTGGGGAAAATTAGACTTTCACACTTAGTGGCTATTTTAGTGGTCCTAGGATTATAAACTTTACACACTAGAGATACAAATGGTGTAATATAAAAAGGATTGATATTTGTGATTCACATCATAGATTTTACTAGCCAATTATGGTGAGACATTAGTAAGTGGTAAAAGAAAAGGAAGGAAGAAGAGGTAGATAATTCATAGATGCAACTCTAAGACAATTGGGAAACCCTTAGGCAACTCCAAAAGATAGTTAGACCATACATTGATGAGTAATCATATATGATTTAAAATTTATAGTGGTCCCATGAGGGAGATTTATATTATTATCACCACCATGAAACCATTATAGTTTTCATGTCTTGTTGATGGAGGTGATGGTACTACCATTAGTAAGTAAATGCTCTTTTTAATTTTTTGTTATCATTTTCATTTCCTAGAGGTAGAGATATACATGCTAGGTATTAGCTATAGATAGATTATAGATTTTTATATCCACATGAGATCATATTTTATTTTGGTTTATGTTTTATATCTATGATACTAGAGGAGGAAACATAGTGGAGGACTCTGGCAGAGATTAATCACCATGATTTTTTGGTCACTATACTACCTCAATATGACACCACAGGGATGTTTTATCTCATGGAAATGATGTCCAAATTCCATTCTATATAATTTAAATTTGGAAAGTTTATCATGAAAGTTTAAATATGATATCATGCTACTACTCATCTGGAACTACCAGTAGTTGTTAGAGTGGTAGAAATGATAACATGGTAAGAGTTATCCACATAGAGGGTTTCACACATGGATAAAAATTTGATATCTACTAAGGCTATGGGTTTAGGTGGTGTATCTATAAGGGTATGTTCAATTCCTATAGTAATAGATGTAGACTCTTTGGTGGAGTCTACATGGTGTATAGTATAGAGCCTCTATGGTGAGTGTGGCATCTTATCTATCTAGGGGTGAAGGTGGATCATAGGCCCAATGCCTATTTTATAATGTGATGTATTTTGATTTTTCATGGTGTATCGATATTTATCATATAAGGTTAATCCATCTATATATATATATATATTTACGACACATTGATGTTATATAAATGTATGATATTTGAATTTATTTTATTTCTAGCATGTATTACTATTTAATATCATATTATGATAAAATGTTACAAAATATAATGTAAATTTTAATATTTTTAGTAAATGTGAGAAAATTCATGGTCAAAAAGAATAAAAACTAAAAATGATAAAATAAAAATATCAAACATGTGAGAACCTATGAAAAAGTATTTAAAACATTGAAATGAATTACAAAATATCCAATTCAAGAGAATATAAAAGATAAGATTATAAGGATATGCAAAAATAATATGTATTCTCATGTAAGAGAATTCATGTCTAGTCAAACATGAGGAGAAAAAATGATTGTAAATAAACGTAAAAATGTAAAACAAGTCAGGTCAAGTCAAACATAAATAAAAACACAGATTATTATAAGAAAAATGTCATAGGTGAGAAAAATGAAATCCACAAAATCAAACAAGAAAATGATGTAAAAATAAGTAAAATACTCCAATAAGTAAATAATATAAATCAATGCTCATTTAAAAACATGATGTAAGAAAACACAACCACTTGATGACATGACAATGATGACTAAGACTATGTGGATATAATATGATGAGATTTTTTAAGGAAGTTCTAGATATATTTCCTAGGTCTTACGATACAACTCACAAACTTAAAAACTCAAAAGGTATCATAAATTATGAAGGGAAAATAACTCTAAAAGTAGATGAAATAATATATTATTAGCTACAATCAATATCCATCAAGGGGATATTAAGAAAAAATATGTAATGATGGATGAAAGGTACCACACATATGATGTATAAATCCTTAACAAAGATGAGACACTCTAGAAATATGGGCAATGTTAAAATATTTTGACATCGAGGACCTAGGAAAATCCACTTAATAAGCATGAAATTGGGATAATAAATGAACTACATATATCATCCCATGAAGGCTATATGCATGAAAATAAAATGGTCTTACATTCCCACAACATTTTCCCTAGTCCTCAAGTTTTTTTTATATCCATTGGCCTACTGTGAATATTGGGTATTTGTGTGATAAGATAAGTGGAACTATAAATGTAGAAATATATAATGATATATTGGTATAAGACCTATTACCCCAATATTCTATCTAATCATACCCAATGGACATTTGATCTATCATGAGGCCAATTTTGGATTTTTCACTTTAACTAGAATAAGAGATATGCTAAACAAATATCACTTATTTTGGTTTGATATAACTTATAATATTTTACTTTTGACTTTTACCTTTGCATTTTATTATGATATGGATTTTAACTCTTCTGGATTTTTCTATTCCTTAATTGTATGGATTTTTAAAATCCAAACATGGGTGATATATAACTAACATAATGGATATTATTCATAACCACTAGAGAAGATAACATAAATACCATGGTGCCTAAAATACTCCTATACTTTTCCCATGTGAAAGTGTATAATCTCAAAATTAAACTATGTGTGCCTCAAGTGAAGCAAAAAAGATGGTTATATGGGTATTCTGAGATATCTACCCATGTAATAGAAAATGTGATACAATGATTAATATGCTTATAACTAACCATGATAAAGGAGAATGGTGATTATAAAATGACAAGGATATGTGGTGAAAGTTGATAGTCATGTAACTAAAAAATCTATGCTAACCTACATGGTCTCTATCACAAGCACTGATATACAAAGTCATCCCAAAAGAGAGGGAAGTAAAAGTGGGCTCAAATAATCATAAGGTGACTAAAAAAAACTAATAAATGGTGAAAATGTGATATACAAAACTTGAAGGTGAGACCTAATATTCTTAGGTGAAGTAAAGGTTGATGGTAAAGTTATTATAAATTTATTAAAAGAAGACATATAAATCTAAAATAATAAAGTGATATCATACTCTAACATACATCATCTATAACTTATTATAAATCTTATTATAGCTGATATTATGATCTAATCATGGTTTCCTCTACTCTTTCTAAGAACCATGCTATGAATGCCTTATGTATGAGCTCTAAGGAGAAGGTAGACACACTAGAAGCAAGAGGTCATGAGACCTCCTAAGAAGGATACTCAATATATGGAAGTTGTATTGGTAGGTCACATACATACTTTGATCTACTATATGGATTTGGTCATGTGGAATGTTTTTCCTTCATATTAGGTGAACCATGTGAGTTTTTTTTCTGAACTTTGAGGTAAGTCCTTATAAATTCTTGAAAATGATACTTTAAAACTCTACACCTATATATATGATGTGTAGTGTACTGATTCCAAAGATAATACACATCTCATTATTTGGGATATAATATAATGTAATCTTTAGTTAGCATGTTTGTAAAACTAGGATATTGAGTTATTTCAAGGTGAAGAGAATCAAGATAATATCAAATAACATAGAAAAAATTCAAATAATTCATGATCATCCCATGGAAAAAACAAATGTGCTTAAGAGTATCAGATTAAGATGGTTGACCTCTATGGTGGGATTTGGCCCTTGTAATTTCTATTGTGCTAAAAATATTTGGTATGCTTGATAATATTTGTCATGATGATCAGTTACCTTATGAAAATTATAGTATGGTTTTTCTCCTTAGGTGGGTGGGTGTGGTACTGGATCTAAAATAGGCGGATAATCATATTAGGGTATATATATAACCTCATAACATAGTTAATCATTATTGAAACACATAGTGGTAGACTCTAGAACTTGGTTGTGTTTTAGATATATCTAATACCCTATACACTAGTGTCAAGAGTGACCATAAACTATATGAAAAGAAGAAAATTTGTTTTTACTTCTTTAGGATTCAAACTTATCATGGTTAATATTGTTTTGGACAACATATCAAGAGGAATCATACTCAAAGGATTAGATAACCTAGAAAATTTGTATGCTTTAATCATGACATGGTCATTGAGCATGCTTTGAAGATGCTCATAAGGAACAAAAGAGGTATTCATATTAGAATATATAATGTGATCCATATTTGAAATATGTAAATTAAATGAAGGAGGAGTATTGTTAGGTAAATTAGATGGATGGAAAAATAAGTCAATTATGTTTACACTATAAGAAGATGTAAACTACTCATATGAATGTTGAAGGGAAAAAAGATACCAAATGACTTCTACATCCTTAGTTTGGGAATAGTTAGATAATTATGGGTCATCAATGGAATGTCCATCATTTTAATTTGAAGTATTAATATAAATAAAAAGTCCATAAACCATGATTTCACTAGAGGATGAGTGGGAAATAAGATTTTAGGGATTGCCACAGAAGTAGAAAGCTCATGAGTTAGCTTCCATCAAGAATGAGGTCACAATTGAGATATGATACTATAATGGAGGTATATATTTCTTATATTTAGGTTGATCTCATTGAGTTCATAATAATTATAATTTAATAGGTTAGGTCTAATATTTTCCACAATCTTGATATGTCCATTATAAACTTAGTTAGATTTTAAGGGATAGTTAAAACATTGGTACTCTTGAAAGGGGATGTTAGGCAAGGGTTAAAGTGTAGGGGTTTTAAATACACCATACTCTTTTGATTATTTTAAATTCCAAGGTTAAGTATCATCTTAAATATTTTATATATCACCATTATGAGATATTTTGACACAAAAGTATGTAGAGGAGGCCACCACCTTGATGTGACCAAGCAAGATTTTATATGATAAGGTAAATTTAAATATCATAAACTTAACTCTAACTTGGATTCGTGGGACTATGATAGTAATATAAATGTGTCCAAGTGGAGGCATTTTTATTTTATCATATCATTGGCATGTCATTTAGGTACACTTATATTACACTTAGAGAAAAAGTGTTTTGATGAATTCAATGAGGTAATGTAGGTGCCAAATAATTTGTCTATCAAGGCATGTTTAACTTTAATATCACCAAATTAGACACCAAATGAATAAGGGAGGATCATCATCACGTAGTAGATCATATAGGTAATAAGAAACTTTATTGAAAGAGAATAATTTGTTATTTTATCAACCCAAATGGAAATTTCTTCCCATTATTATAAAATATTATCCTTAAACCTAGGCATGGTAGATTTTTGCCCCATAGGCTAGGGTATATTAATGTTCAAGTCAAATTGAATTTGCATCAATTGGTTGTGATGATACAATAAATTAATCATAATCACAAAGAACAAAATTTGGGAAGGGAACTTATAAAGTTATTCTATGGGGTCTTATTCATCAAATCTTACATGATAAAAAGAAGTATGGAATGTTAAATCAAATTGGTTAAGGAAGGAATTGATCTAGAATAAAATTGATGAGAAATGGAGTTGTATGGTCTTGGCATGCCTAATATATATGGAAAAATTGAGCCAATAGTATTGGTATGGTTATGTTGTTATTTGCATATAAACATTAGAATCATACTATATCAGCCAATTTGTATAGTAAATTTAGAATGATAAGTATAATTAGATTGTATCATATAGGATACTATAGTAGAAATAGAGTTGGTTAAGGAAAAATACTATACCAGGTTGGTTGATGTAGTTTGTTTAGATTGATTGATATAATATTTTATCAGGTTGTCTCATACAATTGAAATAAAAAGTGGTAAAAAAATATTTTGCATCGATAGGTTGATGTGGTTTAGAATATAGGAAACTATATCATGTTGGCCAGTATAATTGTAAAGGAATAAAAATAAAACAAGTTGGGTGGTATAGTTTGGAAATTAGGAATAATGAATGTTATAATTTCATCATGCTTGATATCCATGAAATGATGTGGAGGACTATCCTAACTTTTTCTATAAGCAAGATAATAAATACTAGTCTAGTGAGCATAAGGATCAATATAGGAGATTTTATGATTCATTTTTTTCATGTTGACCATGCTTTTTCATCATTAGAGGAATGAGGGTTACTTGTGCTTACAACAACATTAGTAGTTAGAGGCTGATTTTGATTATTTATTTGTTGAATTTGACCATGGTTAGGAAGTGGATTTTAATATATAAAAGGTGAGCATGATCTTGGTAAATATTTTCATGATTAAATTTGGACTCATGAGATTTTTATACCTTCTCATAAGATTGTTTCCATTCTCATATCATAGCTTCATGATCAAATTTTTAACTAATTAGGAATTCAAAACTAAGGTGCTTAAGTAATTTATAGGTCTCATGGAAATTTATTGAATTTTCATAGAACAAGCAAAATTGTTAAGGCTAACAATAATAACTAGGTTGGGAAGTATCAAATTATATAGTTGAGGGCTTAATAATGAATTTCCTAATCTTAACTATATAAATAGGGTGATGAAATACATAATTCTTAACTTGTGAGAAAGGAGGAGTAGGCTAGAAGGAACATCCCTTAATAGAATAAGAAATTTTCACTTCATCAAAGCTTCCAAGTATAATAGCTATGATAGTTATCATGGACTTATATGTGTCTGAGACACCATCATTGGTATAATTTTTATTTTTATTCTTTATGAGTAGATGAGTTCTCGTTTTGGTCTGAGAATGTTCGAGTTGTTTTATGAGGAAGTCTTATCTTTTATGTTGGTCAAGGGCTTATTCTAATGATTTTGAGAGAGTATTAACTTTATATTAAATTTTTATATGAAGATTATTGGTATGAAAATGGAATAGGTTTTATTCTAAAATGTTATACTTATATTTGTGATTTAAGGCTTTCAAACACTTGATGAAAACTTATTCAATCTCAATTTTTGCTTCCTTACAATTAATGAAGTGGTATAAGGTATTTTTAGGTATATATTTGTTTTGAAATTATTTAAATAGTGTGTTAACTAATTCCTATAATCTGGATATATAATTTGTTTTGATTTATTTTTACCAATCCAAATCATCACCAAAAAAGGTTTTAGCTAGTTGTTTGGTAACTACAAAGGTGCTAAGATTAATCTAGTCTTTGTAGATATTTATAAAGGATTTAAAATGGAAAGTGGGATAAGTGGATCCAATATAGGTTATATGAGTGATACCACTTATGTATATTTTAAAATTTTAGGAATAAATGGTTCATTTTAAATTATTTTGAAGGTGTTTAATGACTTTATTATCAAGAGGGGTTGCAGGGTGAGATTACCATGAGCATATCTAAGGGGGAGTGGGGGTGAAATTGGATTTTTCTCCTCATTGAGGTATTTTAGGATTATTTTTCATTTTCAAAACATATTTTTTAATTTTCACCATTTGGTAATTACTACTAGTTTGAAATCTAGCCAACTATTTCATGTCTCAGAACATTATTTAATGACGATCAAGATTAATTTGACTAGCTTGTTAGGATGCATGAGATGTGGTATTGGAATTGGTGTTTATGTGGGTACTTTGGGTTGAAAAATTAATCAAAGGACCTATTATGTTAGTATCAATACTAGGAATGGAGGATAAATAATGAAATGAAGAAGTCACATACTAACTTACTACAAATTTGGTAGAAAAACTAAGATTGGGGGGAGGATGTATTTAAACATGGGGATATATAATGATATGATATATCCTCATAGGATACATAACCTTATTTTCAAGATACTCTTGGATGTAAATGATCATTTTATTAGTATATTCAAGATAACGCTCATCCTCTACCTCTCTCATATATTGAGGTGCGTAATCTTGTTGGGTAATCTTGGGATTGTCAAGTGGATTATAACTCTTAGATAAATTTTAATTCACAAGACAATTATTGTATCATGGTCTTCAATTAGGTTATAAGGAAAATAAATTTGATTTAATTTAAGGGTTTTTTTTTGTTCCATTAAATCCTATTAGATTTTTACTTTGGATTGATAAAATATGTACTCAATAGTGGAAGAAAAAATATTAAATGAACTGAGTTGGCTAATGTAATTAAAATAGGAAAATTAAAATTAAAAAATATCAATTTTGATGATATAGTTGATAACTAGTTCTAAAAAATCATATTGTACTGTGTATGCTAATACAATTTGATGATTGTAAATAGTTGTATCAGGTTGGATGATATAATTTGTTATGATCCACACTTATAATAATTTTAAATATGTAGAATATAATGTAGATCAACACCACACAATAGATATATGTGGGCCAAGAAGCCCAAATATTCAATATATGTATAAATAAAATAATACCCTTAAGGTTGGGAAATACTATACAATACTCCTTTAGGAAAGAATAACTCCATAATATCTCTTTAACGGGACAACCTCAAATATAATCTTATAATAGAAGACTATATGATTAATTGATTGATATTCTTTACAATGATATTCACCTCTTATTTATAGCCCATTAATAACTAACCATGGATAGTGTAGTCATATAAAATGTGAAAATTAGTAAATTGAGCATGGCTAATGAGACCCAACCCTTAGGTTCCTCTTTCTTGCTCTCATGACCCTCATACACATCATTTTCATTGATTCCCAATCATTTTTAGCCTTCAAAAACTAATCCCAACTAAGCCAAACTCCTCTTTCCATGATAAATAAACCCCCCCCCCCCAAGTTTCATTTGGAAAGGGTTGGAAATTGTCACTAAGAAATCAAGAATATAATTAAGACCACTCAAGCAATCTTCCCTATTCTCTTCATATAATAGTCCAATATACTTACAAGCTTATCCAAATCCTTACACCAGTCCCTGTCCATCTCAAACACATCTAGTTTAGCATTTTGCATCTTCATACACACTATTGCACATATCACATCAAGTGGGAGAACTACATATGTCTTGATCCCTCTTCAAAGTATTGGTATGTAGGTAGTGTAACCACACAAGGGGTGTGGATACATGTTTAATAAATATTACACACATTAGTTCCACCATATTTCTATAAATTGGTTAAATCATAATGGAAGATAGGTTTTGAATAAAAAATATACTCTATAGGGAGCTCTATACACTTCCAACTATCAAAACTTCATGGGTAGGGTCACATAGACCTAGCAAACAAAAACTAAAAAGCTTAGATCCTTAGGAAAATAGTGGTAGAGGTGGATTACAACACTAGTGCCACTCTTATCCATTTTTTATGCTCATATCTAATCATAAAATGAAAGTTAGATCTTAGTTTATGATAGTGTCCTAGTCCTACATAGTGAATTCCAACCTCTATCTCAGTCAGATCAACCTGTTTCTAGCTAAGTTTTATTTTCATTCCATTATTACTATTTTTAGAAAAGGTCAAAATTACAATCTAATTTACAAAAATTACTATTTGAATTATTACATATTTATTTACTCATTTTACTACTTAGACCCTTTAACTAAATTAGGAATAATACACCAATATTCCCAAAATTGTTAAATCATTTAGTGAACCTGACTTACTTCATTTACGCAAAAAAATACTAGAACCCTAGGGTAAATTTCCTACTAATTTTTCTTATTTTTTAACCTATATAATAAACTCATAAATTATCTTTAAATATTAAAATTTTGTAGTAATTTCAAAATAAATTTCTTTCAAACCCTAGTTGTCCATACTATGTCCCAGTATTTTCTCAATTTTTTTCTAGTGATTTTTTTATTTTTTACTAGCATATTAAAATCATAAATTCACTTCAAAATTCAATAGTAATTCTCAAAAATATTTATTTTTCTAAACCTTAGTAGCATATACTAGGTCCCATTAAATAACAAATTTTTCTATAATTTTTTTATTTTTTACTGCATATCTAACTCAAAAATTCACTTTCAATTTCAAAATTTCATATTATTTTTCAAAAATATCATTGTAAAAACCCTAGATTCATGTACTATCTCCTATTTTATTCTTAAGTTATCACCTTACATCTAAAAATTAGATTGCAAAAATGGAGCTCACTTATTTCCAAAATTTTCATACATTTCCTACAAATAATGAGACCATAAATGGTCCTATCATGTACATGAATGATAAAGTTTACGATATGTTAATGCAAAGCTTAATTATTTCACTTTAATGTTTATTTTTTATAATAAGGGATGATATTAGAAAATTTATTGCTAAGAATGCAAAAGATTTCAATATTTCATTTGCATACTCTCTCTCTCACACACATGTGGAATAATTTCCAACTCTATTTTGCCAAACATGTTAGAAATGTTATGTTACAAGTCAAAGTTATTTATGTATTCATCACAAATTACATGATATCTACCCTTTTTTTTCTATCTCTCATATGGAAATTTTTTTAAGTTCATCTTGCTAAACATATTAGACATATCATAACACATGTAAGAGATTTTTATGCATTCATGCACAATTCCATGCTCTCTATCCCTTGCTTTCTATCTCTCATGAGGAATTTTATTTATAAATATATTTTTATATAACTTATAACTCTAATTTCATGAATTTTATTCCATATACATGGTTTATACCTAGATGTATCTACCTCCTTGGCTACTTTTTTTTCAATGTCATATCTTATGCAAAGGAAAGAAATTCCTTCTCCTCCTCTCCCCTAAGAGGGTGAATCTACTTTATTTCTAACCAAGTCGATAGTATCACATCTCCAAAAGGTTAGTTACATTATAATATTGTTCTTAAATCATACATTTATCCTATAACTTCTTTAAAACCTCTTCAGCATATGTGCTTACATGTTCAATTGGAAGCAACTAGGGTTTGCACTTTTGAGACTGTAAGGGTTCAAATCACCAGTATGAGAAATTTAATTTTAGATATACAAATACAAAATTATTAATTACATGAAAATATCACAACATTGTAAAATTAGATATAATACAAAAGCCTCAAAGGAAATCTAGTGTTAGTCATGTATATACACCTTCACATAGTCAATTGGTTGCAAACAATGTTACATATCAAAACAATAAATCATAGCAAATTAACTCTAAAAGTAGTGATTCAAAAATCATTAAAAGATAAAATAAGAGTTTAAGTGAGGTACTAAAGGAAATGATTAAATTTAAGTTGATCAAACTACCTCCTCTACATCCAATGATGAGATCTAGATATTATTGTGCATATCATAGAATGCATAGGCATCATACAGATTCATGTTTGGCATTGAAACAACATATATAATAGATAATTTCTAATGAGGACCCTATACAAGGTAAATTATTACATAAATACATAGTGACACAAGAACAAATTCACAAAGGGTCAAATTTAGAAATAATACAAAAGTGGTTACTAAAGCATAACTCAGAACAACAAAAGGATCAAAAAGAAAAACTAGAACAAGAAACAATACCATAATCATAAGTAAAGAACAAAAAATATGTAAATCTACCTCTCCAAAATGAGGCTCAACTTCCAAAGTATTATGGATTTGGTCAAAAATACCTATGATAGTTTTATTATCAAGGTCAAGGGTTGGGCAAGCATGCTAAAGGCATCGCTACTCCTATTCTAGCAATTGATAATGTTTTTCACCAAGGTTTGAGATTTAATGAACATCCTAAGGAAAATCAATCATAGACACACTTTATCAAAGGAAAATATCTAGATACAACAAAACTCAACACTAGCATTCCATTGGTTCAAAATCAAGATGATAATGATGAGTGGAACAATATAGGTTATTATGATTTTCAAGATACCAATAATGAATATAAATATTTAGAGTCATATTCACAGTCATTCCCTCATGATTTACAATCACACATGATTATTTTGTTTGATATAGAACACCATGATAGAGAGTCTCCCATGAGACTCTTATATTACTATCACTTATTCTCAAGTCTTACTTGTATATAGCTTCTTTTCAAATTACTTGTATATAGTTTCTCATTATTTCTTGTACTTAGTATCCTTACAGTTGATTATACATATATTATATCAAATATATATATAAAAAACATACAGTAATTTACAAAATCCAAAAACATTTAGATATTTTCAAAATATAAAAACATTCAAATATGTCAAAACAACAAAAACATTTCAATTTTATGCATCATCCATGATTTACATTGATAATACTATGTTAGACTTACATTTTCTATTCTATGTTATTGTTTGTTGATTTATCTCTTTTACCAGGCTTTACTTAATCTTCTTTGAGTGTGTGTAGTGACATCCAGCTCTTTGATTGCTTTACTCTACCCATTGAGGGGGCATCTTAATTCTACATCGAGACACACATCAATATATATACCCACTGGGGGAATCTTCTACATGACTACACCATCTAGGTTATGTCATTCCTACACTACACACTCTAGTTATCATGTTGATGTACATTATTTACTAGCTTACATAGATTACTCTATTGACACTCACTAGTATATAACACTTGTGTATTTCTTAGCATATATAGAGTCTTGTACTAACATGTCTTACATACTTTACCTCTTGATTTGATTAGTTAGATGCGATTGTATTTCCACTTATTACATGCTTTCCTTTATTACTTTATGTAACTAGATATGATTACATTTCTCAATTCTTGATTGTCTCTTGTATGTGCCTTAGGACATTTGTTAATGTCTTTTGCCTCTATGTCTTATGTGTGCCTTAGGACATTTACCAAAGCCCTATGCTTGTACTCATCTATGTAATTGTGGCTTCCATGCCAACCTTGCTTGTTTCAAATGTACGTGTATGTGGCATTTGAAAATGAAGTGTATGTTTGCCTTCTAGTATGAGTGACATGTTCCCATGTCCCTTGTTTGTGTGGCCCCTTTGACACCCTTGTATGTTTATCAATTCTTGCCTTGTGTGCTTATTTCTTTTTTATTTTTCATTATTTTCAATGTCATGATCCACATCAATCATTCATCTTGATTTATTAGATGCCATGATGGACATCATGATCCATCCCTCCAACTAATAACTAATAACTAACTAGACTTTCATTTCTAGTTCAGTACATTGCACATGATATTACATTGTTATATATATCTAGACATATACCTATTGATCTAACAATTTCTCAATACAAATCATGTTATATCTTGAGATATCTTGTCAATTATCATTACTATATCATGTATCTTTGTAGCATAACATACTTGTAGATATCTTTATTTTGAGGGTATTCATTGTAAGGTCTTCATTCCTACCCTCATAAGAGGGGGAAACAAATAGGGGTTTTGTCATAGAGATCAAATCTATTAAATGTTAAAAAAAACATTCAAAACACCCAAAACAACAATTGGACATCAAAATAATCAGAATAAACTAGGTAGATAGTGAGAATATTAGAGCAGTTATAAAATTTGGCCCAAGATAATAGCACCCAACTTGGACTACAACACCAATGCCACTAGTGTCTACTTTCAGCACTCCTATCTAAACAACAAAAAAACCAAACTTATAGAAGTAGGTAGAAAAGTAGGTTTAGCTACAGTTTTACACAACCAAAATATTTTAGAATCAGAAACTTATAGTATATTTTTTCTTAGAAAATATAGATATAAGGGGAATCATGTGCAACATGATGTCTCTCACTTCTAGTTTTAGATACAATAGTTGATATGACTTCCATATTTCAAGCACTAGTGATTGGGTGCAATGTTCACAACACATTTATTTTATTTTATTTTTGAGTGTGGTTAGCAAAATTTTAGAATGGCTTTCATATAAGACTAACTTCCAAATTCTAAAGTTCTAAAGTCTATAAGTGGATTTCATATAAGCCTAGTGTACCAATTCTGGGGTGGCTTTCATATAAGCCTAATCTCCATCTTTTAGAGTGGCCAAGAGTGGCCTAGTTTCTAACATACTTTTAATTATCCATGCTAGCATTGTCAGATCATAGTATATTCATGGGATTTAGGAGTTATCTCATACAACACACATTTCATACCAGTATCAGTTCATACCTTTACATCATGGGGTAATGATGGATCCAAAGGACTAGATAGCCTTTGTATTATTGAGCCACCTATCTAAATGGATTATACACATAGTCTAAACATTGTTTAACACATGCATGATCACCTAGCTTCACTTAGTGGGAAATGATGGAGCCAAAGGGCCAGCCTTATTATTTTTGAGCCACTTATAGGGAATTGAACACTCAACTCCATTCATGATATTACTCTTGGTTTAGCACACATCCAACATCACTCAACATCATAATATGTTTTGTATTGGTTCATGTACTTGGTGAGGTGTATTCATTACTTTCTCTTCCTTTCTCTCTTACCCAAATTTTTATGATCTTATTTTAGATATAGTGTATCTATTAAGAACTTATGTACTTTTTGTTTTCTCGTGCATATTTACCCTGCACAATGTGCTCTCTCTATGCACACCCAACATCACATAGCTTCATGAGCTTCACCCTTATATGTAAGTTTAGGTACACTTTCTATTTTATTTTATCCTGGTATTTTTTTTGTTGCATCACTATAATAAAGGGGGGGAAATGTAGTCATATAAAATGCAAAAATTGGTAACTTGAGCATGGTTAATGACACCCAACCCTTAGGTCCCTCTTGCTTGCTCTCATGACCCTCATAAACATCATTCTTAATGCTTCACAATCATATGTAGCCTTCCAAACCTGATCCTAACTGAGCCAGACTCCTCTTTCCATGATAGATCAATCCCCCTAGGTCCCATATACTCAGGACAATAGCAAAACACTAGGACTATAGCATCAGTGCCACTCCTATGTATTTTTGATGCTCTTATCCAAGTCCATTTCTATCCCCAATCATCAATTTATTTTGATTCCCCATCCTTCTCTTTGTTGGCCTAATGTGAGCACATTTAACTGATGACCAATAGATCCATATAAAATCCCATTCAAAGATCATTTGGAAAGGGTTATAAATTATCACTAAGCAAGAAAGAATACAAGTAATACCACTCAATAAATCTTCACTATTCTCTACATATAGCCAACCCCTATACTTAAAAGCTTATCTAAATCCTTACACCAGTCCCAAGATATCTTAAGCACATCCAATTTAGCATTTTGCATCTCCATACACACTATTGCATAAAGCACATCAAGTGGGAGAACTACATATGGCTTGATCCCTCTTTGGAGTATTGGTATGTAGGTAGTGTTCCCACACAAATGTGTTACATGTTTATTGATTCTTACACATACTAACCCCCCCTATTTTTGGAAATTTATCAAAGCACAATGGAAGATATAGTTTGAAGAGAAAATTTTCTCTATAGGGAGCTTTAAAAACTTCCAACTATTAAAACTTTACATATGGGGTTACACATACCTAGTGAACAAAACCTAAAAATATTAGATCTTCAAGATAATAGTAGTAAAATTGGAATACAACATTGGTGCCACTTATATCCACTTTTGGTGCTCTTATTCAATCATAAAATGAAAGTTAGATCTTATTTTGTGATAGTGTCCTAGCCCTACACAGTGAATTCCAACCTTTATCTCAGTTGGATCAGTTTGTTTCCAGCTAAGTTTTGTTTTATGTCCCTTATTAATATTTTTAGAAAAGGTTAAAATTTTAATATAATTTATACAAATCAATAGCTTAATTATTACATATTTATTTACTAATTTTACTATCCATATGCTTTAACTAAACTAGGAATAATACACCAATATTCCCAAAATTGTTAAATCAAATAGGTAACCTCCTAATCCCAATGTATGTTGACTCATTACCCAATATACTAATTCTATAAGTTACACACCTAACCTATATAATTACCTATGCCACTAACTAAGGAGGATATTTATCATATGTCAGCATATCTATCAACCCATATATATTAATATATCATATCTCTAGGTACATAACATTTTTTACCTACTTGACATGTTTCATCCCTAAAACATAGGAAGAAACCAAATAATTATTGTGTTTCAAATATTTGAACACTTGTCTTAAATATTTATCATCCAAACACTTGTATTTAATATTGGTATAGCTCACTAAGCATGTTCAAAATTTCCATTGTGTTAATTTGATTCCATTTATGATCATGGTTGTACCTCCTTAGTGTCTATGAAAATTATTCCTCCTCTAATTCTATGTTCCATTGTCCATTACATTACTCTAATTCCATGTATTAAGATACTATTTATGTGTTGGATTCCATGCATTATCATAGTTATTTCCCCACTGATTTCATGTTTCATATTCTATTTCATTATTTTGATTCTATGCATATCCATAATAGTTATCCTTTAACTTTTAAGTGTAGCCATCTGTATTTTTCCTTTAATTATATGTATAGTAATAAATATTATTATTATGATGCTCCTTGGCATACCTCCATGATTGATTCATATAATGATGATGTAGCTATATATATTCCCCATCCTCAGTATCATTTTTTTATTTTTGTGACCTTATCAACCTATTCTACCTCCTCTTCCACCTTTTCAAATGTAAGTTCCCTTGTTTCTTTGGTAGATGAAATGTTATTTATTTGTATTGGGTTTTTATCTGTGTTTATCTGAATGCTCTTATTAATCATATTTAACTTCATCCTCATCCTCTTCCTTTAACTTTATTTGTGTCTTTACAAGTGTGATACCCTGTAAAGTTACCTTACTTTTCTTATACCAAAAATTCACAAATTTATTTTGCACATTAATATTGATTGTGCTCAAATTCTCTAACCAAGGATATCTAATAACCATATCCATGCCATCCATATTCAAAGCATACAAATATGAATTAAAAACATATTTGTACATAGTGAGCTTAAAATCCTTAACAGAATTGAATATTATTAACCTTTGTTGGAGTATCCTTGATATTTTTTACTTGAACATGTAGATTGTGAACCACTACCATGTTAATGAAATTATACTTGATGCTAGGAATTATTGATATAATTACCTTATTTTTAATGCATTCATGAGATTAAAATAGTGACTTCAATTTATTTAGAGCTAAACTATTGGAACCCTTAATCTCTATCTCATCTTATTCTTCAAGAACCTCTACCTCTTCTTTTTCACCATTTATAGCTTCTTCATTATCATCATTATGCTCATTGTCATCTTCTTCCTCACTTACATTATCTTCCTCATTACCATCACCATTATTATTTTCTTCCTCTATTTTTTATCCTTCATCATCTATAGTCTCTTCATTATGATAATTAGTATTAGTTTTATCCTCTTCATTTTATTTTTCATCATGTTGTTCTTCTATGTCCCATCAATCTAAGAAAGAATTTTCCATTTCTTCTCATGAAAAATTCCATCATTCTTCCTTTTATTACTTTATAGTTCTCTATTTTGATGAATTTTTACCACTTTGGTGCTACTTTAATGTTATGAAGTTGCTATTAATATGATGTTTTGGTATTTTTATCTGGTAGGATACTCCCTATTGTTGCCCTCTCTTATTTATTCTAGTTTTTGACCTTTTTTGTAGCTTCGGGGTGACCCCACTCATCAAGAAACCACTACTATACTCATGTATTATCTAGATTTTTAACCTTTTTTGGTTATGGGTTTCCATATTTTATTTAGATTTTGAGCCTTATTTTGCATTGGGTATGGTCCCTTTCAAAACCATTTACCAATAATAAAAAAATCCATCGTGCTACTCCTAATTTATGATACCAATGTCATACAATCATTGACAAAGAAAAAAAATTACTTTCCATACACTTTGCTTAAAACATATCTCCTTAAAAAGTATCCACCATTTTTTATCATCAAGATCATCTTCTCTTGAAAAATTATTTAACTCCATTATGCACACAAACTAGGGTTAAAAATAACTCATGAAAAACTAATCCAAAAAGCTCAAAAATTTGAATGTAGTTCATTTGTATGATAATTAAACTTTAGGAAATGTTTGGTGGAAAAATTACTAAATTTTTTTCCTTTAGAGTGAATCTATAAAAAACCATAAAATCATAATAACTCACATAAAATTGATTAAAAAATTAGGAATTTTTTACTGTAGATATATTGTATGTTGATATTATCTTAGTAAAAATTTCAAAAAAAAATAATGGAAATTTAGGAATATATAATGAATATAATAAAAACACTAAAATAACAACATATCCTTCAAAATTGATCATAAAACCTCCATTTTTTTAATATAATTTCCTTGAAATAATTCTCAACTCTAATTAAAAAATATAAAAATTCATAACAGATTTAAAGATATCAATAATTCCACAAAACTAGGGTATCACCCCACATAATTATCCCAAATTGGAGCTCTAATACCACTTGTTATAATCCACACTTATAACAATTAGAAATATGCATATTATAATGTATATCAACTACAAACAATAGACATAGGTAGTCTAACATGTCCAAATATTAAATATATGTATAAATAAAATGATATAGGTAGGGTAGCACCATACAATACTCCTTTAAGAATTAATAAATCTTCAATGTATCTTCAAGAGGATAACATCCAATATAATATTATAATATAACAATAAATTCAAACTTTATTTATCTTTTAAAATTATATTCACCTCCTATATATTGACCTCTAATAACTAACCATGGATGGGTAACCTCCTGATCCCAATGTAGGCTAACTCATTACCCAATACACTAATTTCATAAGTTACTCATCTAACCCATATAATTACCCATATCACTAAATAATGGGGGTATATATCACATTTTATTATCTTCATCAACCTATATCTATTAATATATCATAACCCTAGGTACATATCTTTCCTTACCTCATTGTTATGTTTCATCCCCAAAACATAGGAAGAAACTAAATAATGAGTGTGTTGCAAAAAGTTTCACACTTGTATCAAATATTGATCATCTAAAAACTTATAAGTGATATTGATATAACTTTCTAAGCATGTTCCCAATTTCCATTGTGTTAATTTGATTCCATTTATGATCATGGTTTTACCTCCTTGGTGTTTATGAAAAATTATTCCTCCTCTGATTTCATGTTCTATTATCTATTACATTTCTCTAATTCCATGTATGACCATAGTAATTATATGTTGTCTTCCATGCATTTTTATAGTTATTTCCCCATTGATTTCATGTTTAATATTCTATTTCATTATTTTCATTCCATACATACCCATAGTAGTTATCCTTTGGCTTCTAAGTGTAGCCATATGTATTTTTCCTTTAATAACCTACATAGTAAAAAATATTATTATTATGATGCTCCTTGGAATACATCCATGATTGATTCATATCATGATGATGAAGGTATATATATACCCCATCCTTAGTATCATTTTATTCTTTTATGACTTTATTAACCTTATCTTCCTCTTATTCCACCTTTTCATGTGGAAGTTCCCTTGTTTCTTGAGTAGATGAAATGTTCTTATTTACTTGTACTAGTTCTTTATCTATGTCTTTATCTGATGCTCTTATTAACCATATTTAACTTCATCCTAATCTTCTTCCTTGAACTTTATTTTTTACTTTACAAGTGTGATATCCTGTAAAGTGACCTTATTTTTCTTATAAAAAAATTATGATTTTTTTTTCATATTAATATTGATTGTGCCCAAAGTCCCTAACCAAGGACATCCAATAATCATATCCACACCCTCCATATCTAAATCATAAAAATCTAAATATAGAACATATTTGTCCATAGTGAAATAAAATATTTAATGTTCTTACCCTTTGTTGGAGCATCCTTGATATTTTTTACTTTAACATTTAGATGTTGAGCCATTACCATGTTAATGAAATTATACTTGTTTCAAGGATTTATTAATATAATATCCTTCTTATTTTATATGCATTCATGAGATTAAATTATTGACTTTGATTTATTTAGAGCTAAATTATTGGAACCATTACTCTCTATATTATCTTCTTTAATATCCTCTACCTATCCTTTTCAACATTTGTAGCTTCTTCATTATCATCATTATGTTCATTATCATCTTCTTCTTCCTCCTCACTTGCATTCTCTTCCTCATTACCATCACCATTATTATTTTCTTCCTCTATTTTTTATCCTTCATCATCTATAGTCTCTTCATCATTATAATTAGTATTAGTTTTATCCTCTTCATTTTATTTTTCATCATATTATTCTTCTATGTCCCATTAATCTAGGAAAAAATGTTCCATTTCTTCCCATGAAAAATTCCATTGTGCTACTCCCAATTGATGATACCAATGTCATGCAATCACTGACAAAGAAAAACCAAATTAATTGCCATCCAATTTGATTAAAACATATCTCCTTAAAAAATAGACACCACTATTTATCATCAAGATCATATTCTCCTAAAAATTATTGAACTCTATTATCCATACAAACTAGGGTTTAAAACACCTAAAATATCAATAACTCATGTAAAACTAATCCAAATATCTCAAAATTTTGAATGTAGTTACTTTGTATGATTTTTCAAATTTAGTAAAATTTTGGTGGAAAAATTATTTTTTTTTTGTCCTTTAGAGTAGATCTATAAAAAACCATAAAATCACAATAACTCACATAAAATGGATTAAAAAATTTTAAAAAAATAATATAGCTTTATTGTATGTTTATATTATCTTAGTAAAAATTTCACAAAAAACTACAAAAATATAGACATATATGATGAATATACTACAAACACTAAAATAATAATATATCCTTTGAAATTGATCATAAAACCTCAATTTTTTTTACTATAAATTCCTTGAAATAATTCTCAACTCCAATAAAAATATTTTAAAAAATCCCAAAAAAATTAAAGATATCAATAATTCCATAAAATTAGGGTTTTACCCCACATAATTGACCCAAATTGAAGATTTGATACCACTTTTTATGATCAACACTTATAATAATTAGAAATATACAAAATATAATGTATATCAATAGCATATACTAGATATGGGTGGGCCAAGATGCCCAAATATTCAATATATGTAGAAATAGAATAATACCCTTAAGGTAGGGCAACACCATATAATACTTCTTTAATAAAGAATAACTCCACAATGTCTCTTTAAGGGAACAACCTCCAATATCCTCTTATAATATAATACTAAATGTTTTCTTTATTTATATTTTAAAATAATATTCACCTCCTATATATAGACCTCTAATAACTAACAATAGATAGGTAACCTCCTGATACAATATAGGTTGACTCATTACCTAATACACTAATTCCATAAGCTACTCATCTAACCCATATAATGACCTATACCACTAACTAAGGTGATGTATGCTACACGGTAGCATTTTCATCAATGCATATACATCAATATATCATATCCCTAGGTACATAGCATAATTAGTAGAAGGTAAAAATACATTGTATTAGTCATGTTGATATAGTCAAGGATACACATAATTGTATTAGACAAGTCATTACTATTTACAAACACAATGAATTATATAGGGTTGGCCAATGCAATTCACTAGCATAACATAAATTGGTATCAAGTTGGCTAATACAATCTATAAGATAAAAAACTAAAATTTAGCAAACTATTATTTGAAAATCAAGATATAAAGGTATACTAAAAATGTTCTGATTAATTTTTAGGCTCTTAATTATATTAATCATGATTGTAACATAGTGAATATGTTGTGAAGATAATAATCATGGATGATTCCACCATACCTATGGCCACACTATCTCATCTCTAAGGTACATTGAGAGTAAATTCTCAAGGCTAACCACTTACTAGTGCACTAAAAAATCAAACAAATATGTTTTTAATGGCTTGAGTATTAGGAAACTATCCTTAACACCAAGGTCTTAGTAAAATATATCATTATTTGGCCCATAATGATAGCACATGTATAGTTTTTGATAAGGTAAGGCGGAAAACCAAGGGCCAAACCCTTCACAAAGAAAAAAAGATAAGAAAGCAATCAAACAAAATATGCCTTCAGAGAAATGACAACACTAGTTGAGAACAACAGACACCAAAACAAAACACATGGAATAGAAAGACTAGAGTCAGAGAAGAATCTCCTTACATAACGATTTATTTGAGAAGATCATTAAGTTTCTTAGTATTATCTACATTGTCAGCATGCCCAGTATTGTCCACCTCTTTCAGCATAGACATATTTAGGAAAATTGTATTCCAGATTCCCTTGGTGAAATTTTGCTCAAGCCTCTGAATACAATCCTTCAGGGCCCCAATTTCAACTTTACAATTAGCCTCATTCTCAATATCCTCACCCACTTCCTTGACATACATTTTCTCCTTATTATCAGTAGTTTCCATAGTATCAGCACCCTACTCCTCAGTAACCTCAAAATCCCTAGTCTCTTGCTTCCCTCTAGTGTCCTCTGAAATTCCTTGTATTTCTAGCTCCTTAGACTCTTCCTCCTGTGTTGCTTCTTCTGAAGCACTTTTCAAGTAATCTATCAGTCTAGCCTTTGGGGTTCTAACTCTAGAGGAGAATCCTTATTAATTTTGGAAGACTTGTAAGATTTACCACCTTGGCCCCCCGTGGCCCTACCTAGATTTTTGTGGGTCCCCTCCTTGGTCTCTCTAATATTTTCTTCTTCTTCATCAACGTTTCTCTTCTTACCCTTTTTGCTCACAAAGGAGTTGGGGGTATCAATAGGGGTCTCTTCAGGGGTGGAGAAAGAAACATCTTTTGTTTTGGTAGGAGTAGGGGAAAAGCAGGACTCATCAATAGCGTCACCAGACACCGAGTTGGAAGGAATGTCTTCACTATCCATTCTGATATTCTTAAAGGGCTCTAGGGCTCAATGAAAGTTTTATAAGTAGAGAATTAGCCCTTGGTGTAGGGGTATAGGGTTCATATCTAGCTTCTTATCCATTTTATCTCTCACCCTAAGGACAGAGTGTTCCAAAGAGGAGAGCAAGTAAAAAGGGAAACTAATAACAACATTACGCTTGAAGTGATTTAACAAAGGGAGGTGGTAGGAAAAGAACCTAGTAAATTAGCCTTTGAGCATGAATTACTTCATGAGAATGAATCACACCCCATCCCATGGATTCATAATTTTAGCATGCTCAAATCCTCCTTGGTATGGGATGAGTTCTTCTCCCTCACCTAGAAATAGTTTGTGGCTTGCAAGATCCATAATTTTAGTTTTCCTTTGAGGTTTTATACCCTACATGGACATTCTCATGGCCATAGAAATCACCTTTTTAGAGATTTCTAAACTAATTCTGCCCATTGTGACCCACCTATTTAACCAAGATCTCACAAATTACTCAGATAATTTTTTATCATAACCATTAAGCCTTTCCAGATATGGGTTGATTCCCCCTTCCTTAAAATAATGCCAAACTAGCGGATTATCTTTGAATTCACAATAGGAGATAGGTGTAGTGTGAATACGATCTCCTCCCATTTTGTATTTGTAGACCCAGACCATGGAGTTCCTAATTTCAGCCTTAAGCTTTGAAATGGCTGCTAACCCTTTTTTTTGTTTATGCAAAATGAAAATGTGATGGCTCATTATGTGAAATACCTTATAGAGATGACATTGTATACTCCCATGCTTGGAGATTATTTCCCCTTGATTTTCATGATGATACCCATGCACCTCAACCTCATGATACAATGAATCATGAATGATTGTTAAACAAGTACCAAGGTTATTAAGTTCTATAATCCACGATGGCCCTCTCTAAGTGGACTGTCTTCAAGAGCTACCCTTGTCATAAATGCACCTCATTCTTGACAATTCATCTCTTTTTGAATAATATCCCTAATGTTTAAGAGAATATGAGCACCTTGTCACCACACCCTCCAACCTAAAAATTGTTGACCAAGGTTGGCACAAGCATCGATGACCCTATTTCCCTCTTTATATATATGGGAAAACTCTACTCTAGAGAACTTTTGCAAAAGAAATTGGATGTCTGTAATGATGTCCTTTAGCTTAATTCCCACATTTTATGCTTTATTCATAGCATCTATAACCATTTTAGAGTCGCCTTGTATACTCAAGCTCCTTATTCCTAGGGATATAACCAATTTTAACCCCCATAGTAAAGCCATTACTTCAGCGTAGTTACTACTCTGGCAACCTATTCCACCAGCATAGATAGCAGACATCCATCCTTTATCATTCTTTATAATTCCTCCTCCACTAGCTTTACCATCCAACTTGGATGCCCCATCAAAGTTGAGTTCCATCTAGTTGGGCTATGGAGGGATCCATTTAGTATTTAGTCTCTATAACATTTTAGAGTTATCATACCCAACGATCTAGTTTAAAACCTTCCATTTGGCTGCAATTTTATTCTCAATTTGAGATAGGGGTTTCTCTGTAGCATGAATATGAGCTATTATGACACTTTCCCTGATGGTCTTAACAAAGGAGTGGAACACCTGAGATGCATTTCTAGCAGTCTCCCTAAAATTTTTGTGGTTGCTCTCTTTCCATAAAATCCAGCTCAAACATGGAAGAGTTTGCTTCCATTATCCCAAAAGCCAAGGATGTGTGAAGGTTGGGTTCTAGCTGAGAATTACTTCTTTGAGGTCAAAATTTTAGACCCATTCAATACCAAAGTTATTAAGTATTATGCTCCATAATTCCTGAGCAAAATCACAGTGGATAAAAAGGTGTGAAATTGATTCCTCTTTTAAACCACACAAGAAACATCTATTAACCAAGGTAAACCCTCTCTTTTGAAGGTTATCCTGAGTTAGGATTTTATTATGAGCAGCAACCCACCAAAACATGTTAATTTTTGGAATAAGTTTGTGATTCTAGACCTTTTTCTAAACATCTTTATTTTGAGCTTCAGGAATGAGCAGATGGTAAGTATATTTAATAGAGAATGATCCATTCTTATCAAGACACCAGTATTGTTCATCCTCTTGG
Organism: Torreya grandis; assembly: GCA_037957365.1. NCBI lineage: Eukaryota > Viridiplantae > Streptophyta > Pinopsida > Cupressales > Taxaceae > Torreya > Torreya grandis. The sequence continues at coordinate 6,396,857 of JARHVA010000154.1, read as the reverse complement.
GGGAAGAGAGGGATTTTGGTCTCCTAAACACATTGTTGGATCTCCTGCACTCTAGGGAAAAACTCAGGCTGGTGATCACAGTAGTCCAATAGATTTAAGCTCAGGATGATGATCACAGTAGTCCAATAGATTTTTCTATCTCCTTATCCCATTGTTATTTTCCATATAATCACTGACTTTGTCTCTAAAAAATTGAGTAGCCAAGTCAGTAATCTCTCCATAGTTACCCTGTGTGATAAGAGCCTTGTCCTTTAACCAGATATCATCCCAAAATTTAATATGCTACCCATTTCCAAGTTTCCATCTAATTCCCTATTTAATAATTCTTTTATTTTTTAGAATTTTATTATAGCACATATATAGTTTTAAAACTAATGAAACATAGTTTTAGGTAAAATAAAGATCAAAATATAGATTTGTACCATTAACTAAAATAAACAAGTAAATAAAATAGTATTGAGATGTCTATTATAGTTATAATACTAATATAATGAAATTAAACTCATAATTTTATCAGTTTGGTTGATACAATTATATAAACATAGATAACTATATTAGGCTATCCAAAATAGTCTAGACAAATATAGACCAATACCACGCTAATTGTTATAATTCATAAATAGGCATAAAACTATACCCAGGATGATGATATAGTTATGATAATGGTTTCTAATATTTTAATAATAATTTAAAAATATAAATATAAATATAATCTAATTGAAGGTGGAATAAGATTCATGTCAACTTCACCATAATGTATGCATGGGCTACGATTAACTTAAAACTATCATATTTCTCTTAATAAACTAGGAATTGAATAAGGTCGATCAAATAGATCATGTGATACTTGGAAAATGGGGTAAGGACCAAATTAATTCCTTAGATATAGTATATGGTGACATATAATGTGAATGTCAATAGGAAAGGGTTCTAAATCCTAAGCCTATGCCACAATGATGTATCTCTCACTAGACCTCAATAAATATGTATTATGGCTATAAATTAAATTGAATTATAAGGTATTAACTTAACTAAAGGATGAGTCATAATGATTTTAAATGGGTAATATGCCATGGTCAACCAAATGGGGTTTTATTCAACCTAAAGTAATTTATGGCAAGTCTAATAAATACTATAGCCACACTAGCTTATTTGGTATGGAGAAGGCCTAAACAAATATATACATATATATTAAGATAGTAGAAATAATATTATAATATTATAATTAAATAAATAAAAGAGTATAGGGATATAATATACTTACCTTAGGATGGACCTATCGATGTTTCAATCTCCCCCTTGGATCAAATGGAGCTTTTTAAGAGGTGTTGTAGATTGAAGACTTCAAATGGTTAGATGGACACTTAAGATATCCTCAACTAGAAACTCTCAATGATTCCTCATATTGAGTTTCAATGACATCATAAAACAAGACTCCTTAAGACAAGATTATAATCTACTAGCTCTCCCAAATATACTTAGGTAAAAAGTGTGAAAGAAATTAGAGTGAATAAATGGCATATTAAATGGTATATGATATGATATGAATGAAATGTGACCCATATATATATATATATATATATATATATATATATATATATATATATATATATATATATATATATATATACTGATTGAATACCCAAAAAAATCACTAAACATTAATTTGATGGTATTGTCCCACCAATACATTTAAAATAAGTTAGCTAAAAGATAATAGTATTAGACAAACTGATATAATATAGATGTTAGAAAATAGGCTTAGAATTATATTAGGTTGACCAATACTGTAGGATAGAGAGAATACATAAAATATACATAAGAGAAATATAAGAGAGGTAAATGTATATACACTTAAAGGATGTCAAACTAATTATAACAATGGTGTAATCATGATATAATAAATACATATCTCACAAATCACCTCAAGCCTTCTATACTACATTTTTGATGTACCCTTTAAGGCATGAATCAAAAATATCAATGCATTGTAAATTTTTTACAAGAGAAAGAGTTAGTAAATGAAAAATTAAAAAAAATTGTGTATACATAACCTACTCATTGGGGAAATAATCCCCACATCTTCAATTTTGATAATTCATGCTCTATCTAAAGTGACCAACTTATCAATCATAAAGAGTACTAGAACCCTTAAAAATCACTCTTGATCCATGGCCCTAATCCAAAATATGTAAGTAGCCTAAATATAAAAAGGATGAATGACCTAAATTAGTCCTCTAGACTCTAACTTTTACTAGAAATTTTAGACTTCACCCCATGGTAAAACCACTCTTAACATAAACGATAGTGTTAGACTATTGTAGAGGTTTATGTAATCACTAGTATCTTCATACCAACAATTATGTAACCATTGTAGGAAGTTGATGAATGTGAAATTATTGTGGTAGATATGTAATCATTAGTGTGAAGGTGTAACCAATGGCCTACAAATATTTATGGTTTTTCATGACATCAGTGGTTTTACCAACCCATTGTAGATAACCCAAAACCCTCTTAAAATGCTTTAAAATCACTACCACCAACCTAAATATGCAATAAATTTTTGAATTTAATGGATTTAAAAAAGTTTTTCACTAAAATTTTAAACCCAAATCTATATAGATAAAATTAATGGAATCAAGGATTAACCACGTGGTGCAGGCTAAGGCATATCTTTGGGGAATTCAGCTAGATAAAATCTAAAGATCAACAAACTAGTCATTAAGGGTGTTTCCCTCAATATCCTAAATTCCCTCTTAGGTAAGGTGTGCCCATCCCATACCATCAAGTATGTTATTGAGGATTCAAAATTCCTCCTTAATTATTTCAACTAAATTTATATTGACCATATTTATTAGGAGGGTAACTCTATAGTGGATGGGTTGGCTAGCTTGGGATACTTAAATAGAGACTTAGCCACATGATATGGGACTAAAAACCTACCACCCCACATTTCCCACATTATAGGAAATGATTTAAAATATTTTAATAATCCCAAAATGGAATGGATCACATGTGAGATTAGTGCCAATATCTAATCTTGATTTTCATAACATCAAGTGTAATGATAATTTCACTTATCACTAGATCTAGGTATCTTACGGTCATCAATCAAGGCATGACATAAATAACATGATCTCATTTCAAGAAGATAGTAGTAATTGGATATTTTCATTGAGTCTCTACAAATTAGACCAATATTTGTCCAAGAAGGAGGTTGAGGCCATGGGAAGAGATGGGGATAGGATTGAGACATTCCTTTTATTGGGGTAAAAATCAGTCTAAAGGTGTGGTGCAAGTTGTATAAGTGAGTCCTCACAAAATCTATGACAAGAATTTTGGGACATTGTGACAAGATTTATAAGGATTTCACCCTTGAATGGATCCAATGGAAAGTGTGTTTCATAGATTTAACGATAGATGTCTCAAATGAATTGATAGGGGAGGTTACAAATATGTCTTGTGAAGTCACAAATTATTTCAATGCCAAGTAAAGGAAGTTAAAGCTCATGCAAATGTTCTTTGAGACAAACACTACCCTTAAAATGGAGAAGAAAGGATTACCAAGGAAAAAATTATTAAGGTTTTATCTAGATGTTTACTTAAAAATAATTAAGTATATAACCTTGGAGGGTAAGTTTACTCCCATCTTCTCCCACCATTTTATTGTTTTAAATCATTTCAAAGGTCACATAATTAGTCTCCCATACCTTTTTTTCATGTCCATTGACAGCATTATTTTGGCCTTTCAATATAATTCCACCAAGGCCTTATATTCATCCTCATCAAGAGGGGGTGAAGAACTATGAGAGATTTAGGTCTAGATAGTTGAGAATAATGACATAAATTTGGACAAATACTCTAAAAATTGGCTAAAAATAGCATGGGTAGACCCAATAATCCTATAATATCTCACCCCATTTCCCACCCTAGGAGTCCTCATTTAGAACAAATAGAGGTGAAGGACAAAAAAGGGAAGTGAAAGGTCTTAAATACCCCATCCCATGGGGTGAATAGAACTAAACCCAAGATTAAAGTATGAGCCTTGAAGGTTGTTAAAGTGAAGAATAAAAAGGTTAGCAGGTAAATTTGTGACCTCCCTAAAGGACACAAAGATGAAACTTTAGGAATTACAAGATAAATTTCAAGACTTGGGATAGGAAATGGTCACTTTAATGGAGGATTAGAACATCTGAAGGTTGAATTGGATAAGTTAAAACTATCCTAGAATACCCTTAAATAAAAGGAAGGTATAAATCAAGCTATAGGTGCAAAAGCCAAACCAATTAAGAATATAAATTAATACAAATGGGATATTTATACCAATGTTAAAACTCCCTCCAAAATCATTATGAAAATGAATAAAACCAAAGTCAATGAGAAAATCAAGAATGATGAAATAAACCACAAGGAAAATAAGGCCATGATAATTATGAAAAAGGGCCAGACTGTGGAATGCCTAAACAACTATACTAGGGGTAGAATCATGAAGAATACACTTAAGGAATGTAAAGAAAAGGTTTAATTAGTAATCATGGAGGATCAAGTGGGATATAAGGAGTCTTCTAGGTAATTTATGTTTGTTTTTTCTTATGTTCCTTTCTATTGTCTAGGTTGGTCTTGGGGTGTTGGTAGAGTTTTTGTTAAAGTATTTTTGTATCGATTGGCCTAAGGGGAATGTCATTATATTTTTTGGTCTCTATTATATATCTATTGAACTTTATGGTTTCAAAATCCCTACAAAACTTGTGATTTACCTGATCAAATAAAAATAAAACTAATATAGATTACATATGTCTACATAAAGCTTGTTGTCAATGATATGCCCATCATCTTCTACTTGTCCTCTTTAGTTCAATTGTTATTTTATGTGATTTCATCATAGGTATCCAAGAACTTAAATTATCAAACTCTAAAATGGACAAATTATTTCTATTTTTGTAAAGTTCAAATATGTAGTTCATTTTACTAGCTATTACATTTCAAAAACTTCCCCTTTTTGAAAATTTTATTTTGAACTTATAATTTATCACATGTTATAATGAACTTATAAGTTTTATTCCCAAACTAATATTAAATATTTCAAATTCTAAAAATTATAACATTTCATTTTCCATCATTATATTACAAACTAGGTCTTTTTATATTTGAGTCTTACATGTTAACATCACTCAACACTAAGCTCACTTCTCTGATGGGATGGTTCAAGTAGTATTCTCTCCCCCACATAAATGGTAAGAAATAATTTTATATGTTTTAATTAATTATTACATTTCCTATTTTTTCATAAAATGGAACTTGACTTCCATTTATTTCATGCAAGTCATGAAGATGTCTCAACTAACATCAATGTGCCACATAGGTAAGAGAGGTAAGTTTATTAATGAAGGGATTATCCTAAGAACATTAATTAATGATAAATTAAAGTGTGAAAATAAATAAATACAAATAAAAATTACCTCTCAAGGTGAAAACCATAAATGGGACAAGAATTTTAAAGTGGGAAACAAATTGTATCAGAGAAAAATGTGATCTTATATGAAGCCTTATCACCAAAGTCTCCACAATTACAAATTAGAAGCAAGAGAAAATTGAGAAGAAGAGAGAGAGATATGAGTTTATAGTGAGGAAATAAGGAGAGGATGTCTCTTTTATATAAATAGAGTAAAATAATGGGAGTTAAAAAGAATCTTATGATCACCTTACAAGCCTCCTTTGTGTGTGCCACTTGTGGCCTAGTCCCTTAGAAAGTGAAGGGAGGTGTGTGCCATGTGGGATAAGGGGTTACTTATGAAAGTAAATCCTAAATACTAAAGGATAAAAAATAGGTGAGTGATACTTAATGGAATCCATATTTATGAGAATTATAAATTCACATAAATAAAAATTCCACACACACAAAAAAGGAAGTTAAGATAAAATAAATTATCTTAAATAAAGGGTAATCTTAATACTTCCCCCTAAAATTTATTTAGGGGTTTAAATATAAATAATAAGGGAGGAAAAATTACTATCTCTCCTCCTTGATGATAAATTCTTTCAATCCTAGCATATTACAAAAGGGTAAAAAGTTTTTTTTACATAATGGTTTAGTGAAAATATTAGCCATTTGTTCTTGAGTAGGATAGAAAGAGATAAGAATTTGACTGTCTTCAAGAATTTCATGTTGAAAGTGATGTTGAATTTCAATGTGATTAGACATTTCATTTAAAATCATTTTTTTTGATAATGCAATGACACTTTGATTATCACCAAAAATTAGAGTAGCCAAAGATTGAGGATGTACCAAAATTTTAAGTAGTCTTATAAGCCAAATAGCTTCCTTGGAAGCATAATTGAAAGATTTATATTTATATTCCATAGAAGATAGGGATAAAGTAGTATAATTTTGAATATTTAATTAAATTTTACCATAACCCAAAAAAAATAGTAACCACTCGTGGATCTACGATCATTAGAATCACTGACCCAATTAGAATCAAAATAACCTACCAAAGATAAATTGTTATTTCATGTATACTCAATGCCAAAAGTTATAGTACCTTTGATATAATGAATAATTATTTTATAAGAGTTAAAATTAGTATATTTAGTTTTAGACATAAAATGAGAAACTAATCCAAGATAAAAGGTAATAGCAGGATGAGTATGACTAAGATAATTTAAACTACCAACTAATTGTCTGCAAAGGGTTGAATCAATAGTTTTAATTTCCATGTTATTAAGTAATTTGACACAAAGTTCACAAGGGGTACCAAAAAGTTTAAAATTTAACATATTAAATATATATAATAATTCATATGCATAATTAGATTTATAAATAGAAATGTTATCTTTTTCTTGCAAAACTTGAATGCCTAAAAAGTAAAGAGACCCAAATTAGTCATTTCAAAGGTATTCTTGAAAGCAACTTTAGCACAAGAAACCATTGAACTATTACTAAAAATTATGTGTTTGGATATTGGTCATAGTGATGTGTTGTCATTGATTTCAAGTGGAATTGGAGATGACAAAGTGGCATGAGAGTGTTCTTGGTCTAATATGCATGATCTTAGTGCTCAACTCAGTCTTGGTTGCTGATGAAAGCTTGTGGGAGTAGTTGGTTCTATGGAAGCATGAGTGGATGGCATGGAGCATGGATAAAGAGTAAATTTTATTTACATATGGTTTAAATATCATTTTCATTCCTTCCAGATGGTCTTTAGATGGAGTGAAAGTCATCATATGCCTTGTAGGCTTGACCATATGTGGTTACCTATGGGGTTTTGATTACTTTGAGAGATATATCATGATGAAGAGATTAGTATCCTTGGAATGTGAATTTTATAAATTTATAGGGTGATAAAAGTATAGGTTTATGGTTTTAAAGAGGTAGCTATTGGTTTGCAAGATAGTTTAGCCATTGGCCTAGTTGGCCTAGGTGGGCTTGTGAAGCCTTGTGAAGGGTCAAAGGGTATTTATAAGTTGGTGAAGATTGTTTTTGTATAATATATGGTCAAGAAATATTTTTTAATAATTTTTATAAGGTATAAGGCTAGAGATTGAGCTAAAAAGTCAAAAAATTAGTTTAGAAGCTTCAAAGGGTACTAGAAATGAGTGCAAGGAACCTGAGAGGAAGTTTCTCATGCTTGTTGGCATGTGTAGGGTTTCCACAAGAATATGATATATTTTGAGTAGTTTTGGAATGTACCTAAGAATTATTTTATAATAATTGGTTAAGGATTTAAGGGGCACATCTTTATGAATGATTGCTAAGAAGCTAAGGTTTTTGAGTATCAAAACCCCAATCTTAGACTTGATAGAGAATAACTTGATGGTTTGGGATTAGAATGGATTTGGTGATAAAATTTTATGATTTTAGGTTTTAGATTACTCTTACAAGTTTCTTTTAAAGTATTTTTGGTCTCTTGACTGTGTGTGGGCCCCATAGGAAAGTGCTTCTTAACAGTAATTTTGATATTGTGTGAGATTTATGAATATGATCTAGGGAACTAATGAGTATGTGATAAATATTATTACTTGTCACAAATGGATATGGAAATTTTTATTGATATTAATCTTTATTTTTCAAATTTATACAATTTCAAAGTTGCCTAGTTGTTAGAGGCCTAATGGAGAAAAATAATAGTTTGAGGTAGCCTTTTTGGTAAGGTTAGTTTGAAGTGATTAAAGCCAATTTGACATATCCAAAGCATATTGGGTTGAATTATAAGTATATTAGTTTCATGATTATCCATAAAGAGAGTGTAATATTATCTTTAAGTGTTATTTATGACCATTGATCACGACAGACTTTTCTATGTTAAGATTGTGAGATAGTGACTAGAGGAATTGGTCTGTTAGACCAATGGAAGTTCATTGGACGTGAGAAATAAATATTATAGGTTTAAATATAGATAAAATATAATATATTAATGTGTATTATAAGTTATAAAAGTGTTATTTCATGTGTTATACAATAACATCTACATGACTAGTTCTTGGAGCTTGTAGGTTGTCTAGAGTGACCTATTTGAAGAGGCTAGTTTGAGTTGTTCTAAGTAGAGTTTGAGGTGAGTCAAATATTTATGATATTATATAAGTCTTATTGATTAATTACATGGATTTTATATTCATATTTTTTCTCTATTTTGGTTGGATCAGACAATGTTCTTTGATTGAGTTTATGGGGTACTTGACTAGTTTGAGTAAATAGCTTGTGTGAGTTGGTTTGGACTTATGTGAGATATGTGAAGATGAAAAATGGATTTGGAGGTTTTTTTTAATTCATGGAGGACATATCCATGTGTTTTTTTAGGTAGTTTTTTATAAAATCTTTTCATGCTTTAGTTCTATAAGATTGTGTTTTGTCTAGGCCTATTAGCGAGTAGTCTAAAAGACTTGGTTCAAGGTATGAATTGGAGTTACAGATATTTTAGACCCATGTGGGAGTTAAAAATGATATATTAGAGGTATTTTTTATTTTTTTAAAGAACTTTTGAGGGATATTATTCATGGAGATGGTCATATGTGGTGAATGACCTATAAGGGCTAATACATTAGGCCTAATTGAGATCTAAAGGAGGAATGAGCTTTTTTTGAAGTATGGACGACCTATGGAGTTTTTGAGTTGTATTTATGACATTAAAGAGGATTTTTTCTCAGGTTAAGTCAATTATGTGAAGTATCTTGGCTGACCAAGATGGGTTAGATGATGGAGTGATTATATACAATTTCAAATTAGCCTATTTGTGTAGGTGTGAGAGCAGAGAGTGTGTGCATTCAATAAAAGGGAAGAGTTAAATCAAGGAGAATAGATAGGTCAATGAGGACCTTCAGAGGGTGAAGATAATTAGTCATGTTTAACTGATTAGTTCATGATCTATCAAGTCATTATAACTAGCAGTCTAAAGTGTGACTTTGTTGAGCAAATGGTTTATGAAGGGGATTGGCAAGTGTTAGAGAAAAAGAAGTTCATCATCAGGTGTAGAAGACATTAGAGAAGTGGTGGAAATTAGATTAGAGGTAGTTTTTTGGGTGCTTAATCACCTGGGGGGTTGTATCCTCCTTGCTAGTTAGAGCTTGCTAAAGGTCTAGTTGGAGCTAGACTAAATTAAGGGGTGGATGCTCCTTGATTAGTTGGTGCTAGTATAAAGTCTCTTGTTTGCTTAATATTATAGGATAGTAATCCATTTTTTTTATAGTATTGAGAGTGGGTTTTCTCCCCTAGAGGGTTTCCTACATAAATGATGTTTTCATGTGATGTATGCTCTTGCACATGTTTTGATGTATAAGATTTCATGTTCATGTTGATGTATAATGAATAAGTTTATGGAATTGAATGTGTATTGTTAACTAATAATTCACCACCCCCCTATAAATAGATACTTCCTTCAATTTTTATTAAAGTATGTCCTTCTTTAGGCTTAATTAGCTTGTAAGGTGATGTTGTGAGCAACTTGGTTGTTGTCTGCCTAATCAGCTTGTTGGCAGAGTTGTTGGAGTTGTTGTTAATTAGTGTGGTTGATGTATTGGTTCTTGTTTTTTGAGTTGTGATTTAAATATTGATGAATGTTTAGGGTTTCTCTATGATGGATAAGTTAGTGAAGATCAAAGTTGAAGTTTGCATAAAGGCCTGCATGTTGGCACTAGCAAGTTTAAAGAAGAAGGACTATACTAAAGCCAAATCCAAGATCAAACTTGAGTTGTATGATAGGGATTATTTAATATGGTATCTTGGTTAGTAAGCATGATAGGTAAAAATATGTATAGGTGTCTTGAAAGGTAGAGATCTACAATTGAAGGAGAAACATAACCTAATGATGCCTTTGTAATACATGCAAGTGATTTGAGGCATTTTAAGCATGGTGAGATCTATTAGAAGTTATCATAAATGTATTTTTATAAGAGTACGTAATTGTTAAGTACTTTATGGACCATCTCAATTCATTAGCTGTTCATTGAAGCAAACAGGGTAATTGGAATTAGTCTTCCTTGAGACATATAGAAGATATGACAGTCAATGAAGATTTCTAAGAAAAAGCTAATGTCTTATGGATATCTATGCACGGATAAGACTTATATAAAATGGAAATAAATTACATGATAATTTTTGGTTCACAAAAATATTTGTAAGTGTGTATTTTTAAGAAAAGCTCCATGGAAGTTGATTATGTCTCAAAATTGATAAGCTATGTGACTAGCTGAGTTGAATGGTAATCTTAGCCACTCAAGGTGGCTGATGAAAGTATATGACAATGTTATTTGATATATAAATGACCCCAAAATGTCATGAAAAATGTGTTGTCATTTTTTTGATATCATAAAGAGGGTTTTAGTGTTCTACAGATAGCAAGTTTTGAGTTTTCAAATCCAGATAGTGTTTGCTAAAGTTGATTCTTTATGTATATATGAAGAGTATTCAAGAAGATTTATGTGGTCTAAGAGGTATTATTTACATAATTTAAGAATCATAAAGGATTTCATAGTATTTTGAAGATGAGTATGTCTTATAGCATCACAAGGTTCTTGTATTCTTATAAAAGAGTCTACAAATGTATTCATGAAGGATTTTTTTTAATTTGATGTAGTCTCTTGATGTTTTGGTAACCTCACAAGGTCTTGAAAATGAAATTTAAATATACTGTGTATGATACAAAGATGCCTACAAATGTTGAAGACTGTGACATGCAGAGTTGTCTTATTTTCTTTAATCATGAGGTTGAGTTACTCCATTAAAAGTAGTTGATCTGTGATTTGAATCTTAATGGCTTATGTTGTTTGAAGGATGATTGAAAATATTTTTTCCATGTTGTGAATATTTTAAAGCATACTTGAGTAGGTATAATTGATCCTATAGGTTAGTGAAAATAAAGAAGCAAGGATGATTGTTCAAGAGGTATGTTCAGGTCTCTTGCTCCTAAAGTGCATTTTTTATCATTTTTGGATGCTTGATATGGGTAGTGATTTGAAGGAGAAATGTGGATTTAATTATATGGGATAATGTATAATATTTCCATGAGTCATTCCTAAGTGGTTTAAGTTTTTGATGAGCATAAATGTGATTTTTGTGGTCAAAAGTTAGAGTTGACCTATTTTGGTAGTGATGACTGCCTAAAAGGTTCCAATATAGCTCTTTGAGTGTTTCAAGGTGGATAAAAGGTAAATAATAGATGTTTTAAGTTGGTTTTTTCACGAAAAATAAGGGTAAATAGATTAGATATTCTCATAAGATGCCCAAGTGTGTTTTTGACCATTTGGTCAAGATGTCTATTATAGATGATGACTCTATACACCTAAAATGCTTAATTTCAAGGGTCATATGAAGATTGGAGATGTATCATAAATTTTATATGATGAAGGTTGTCTAAACATGTGTTTTAGACTTGTTTTAGGAGTTTTCATAGGTGGATGAATGTTTTTGTGCTAGGTGAGAGGTTTTGAGTGATCATAGGCTTCTCTTCTCATGGGCATATGTTTGGTGGCCTAAATAAAGTCATGGTTACAAAAAGTGTGGAGGATTTTAATTTGGCATGGTAGTTTTTTTTATGGTCTCCAAGTGTGGTATCCAACTTAGGTGTTTGTGTTGACCAAAGGTTGACCTTTGACCAAGGTTTACTTTGAAGGCCTAGTCATTTAAAACATGATTAAAAAAGTTGTCTATATTTGGATTTGAGTTCTAAAAGACTAAAATTAGTTTAATGAGACAAATAGGTTTATATAAAAAGTATTGAAATGGTTTGAAGGTAATCATATTTCAATTTATTCAAGTTTTGGTCTTCTAGGAGACCTAATTGGCTAAAGGGATAAAGAAGGAAGTATACTAAAGAGGATGAGTTTGAGGCTAATTATTTGTATGTAGAAAGGGTAATGGTAATGGAATTCAGATATAGAGTTTAATGTCTTATAGTGCTCATGATAGAAAGTTATGGGGTTTACAGTGGCCAGATAGGGCTATAAGGGGTCTAAGTAGGCCTAGTGGAGAAATTGAGCAATTTTATGATATCTTTCCAAATAAGGTTGGATTTTTTGGTTCTATATGAGTAGGTTGGTCTATTATAAGCATTATTTAGGTATTATTATATAATTTAAGTGCCTTTAGTGGTCTGTAGGGTGCCTTGAGTGTAAAGGTATGTGAGCTTGCATAGTGCTATGGTGATCTTGTTGTTGTTGTTTAAATTAATGGTAGTTGTTCTTGGAGGTCTTATAGATATGAATGTGATGTATATATTGAGGGGGAACATTAAAATTAGATTAGGGTCCTAGGGGATCTATGTTACTAAGTAATTGGTTTTAGGTTCAAGGATCTAGGAAGGAAGTGTGTTTAATTGTTGTCTAGGTCTCTTAGAGACTTAGAGGTTTGAGTTAAGTTTTTAGAAAAGGAGGAGCTGAGTTATTTGTTTCTCAAGTGGTATTGGTATGAGGGGGAGATAGTTTGATTTACTAGTGGTTAGGTCTAAGGATTTTATAGGTCTTTTGGAGCTATGACCTGAGTTGGTTCTTGAAGGGAGATTGGTCCAAGGGGAAGCACTATGGTTGTTTTGTGATCTATTGCTGACAGTTGGTGTGATATAAGTTTCAAAGGTTGAGAGAGAAATGCATATGATCTTGGTTGTGTTCTTAATTTGATTGATTAAAGATAGAAGAGCATGTTTGATAGATGAGTCCACTTTGTCATTTTGGCAAAGGGGAAGAGAGTAAAGGAGGTGTTGCCATCAATGACAAATGTGGATATTGTTGGGATATTGGTGGTAGTGATGTATTTTCATTTATTTCAAGTGTAATTACTGATGATAAAGTGTCATGATAGTGATCTTGGTCTAATATGCATGATCTTAGTGTTCAACTCACTCTTGGTTGTTAGTGAAAGCTTGTGGGAGTAGTTGGTTCTATGGAAGCATGAGTGGATGGCATGGAGCATGGAGAGAGAGTAAATGGTATTTCCTTGTGGTTGAGAGAGAAATTGGAGTCCTTCCAATTGGTCTTCAAATGGATTGAAAGTCATCTTGTGCCTTGTGGGTTTGACCATGTGTGGTTGCCTATGGGGTTTTGAGTAATTTGAGATCTATATCATGATGAGGATCTTTGTATGCTTGGAATGTGCATGTTATACATGTATAAGGTACTAAGAGGATAGGTTTATGGTTTTTAAGAGGTGGTTAGTGGTCTGTAAGATAGTTGGCCTAGGTGGGCTTGTGAGGCCTTTTGAAGGGTCAAAGAGTGTTTACAAGTTGGTGAATATTGTTTTTACATAAGATATGGTCAGGAAAGATTGATAAATCATTTTTATAATGTTTGAGGTTAGATATTGAGCTATAAAGTCATAAAGTTGGTTTAGAATCTTCAAAGGGTGCTAGAAATGAATGTAAGGAGCATGAGAGGAAGTTTTTCATGCTTATTGGCATGTGTAGGGTTTTCATGAGAAGATAAGATATTTGTATTAGTTGGGAAAGGTCCTTAATAATTTTTTCCAAGAATTATTTTTGGATTTAAGGGGCACAACTTTATGAATGATTGCTAAGAAGCTAAGGAGTTCTTTGAGTATCAAAACCCCAGTCTTAGACTTGATAGAAAATATATTGATGGTTTGGGATTATAGTGGATTAGGTGATAAAATGTGATTATTTGATATTGTAGATGACTCTTCTATGTTTATATGAAAGTATTTTTGGTTTCTTGACTATGTGTGGGCCCCATAGGAAAGTGCTTCTTAACAGTAATTTTGATATTATGAGAGATTTCTAAATATGATCAGGGGAACTAATGGATATGTGATAAATATTATGAATTTTACAAAATGGATAATGAAATTTTCAATGATATTCATATTTTTGTGTCAAATTTCTATAAGTTTAAAGTTTCCTAGTCACAAGAGGCCTAAAGGAGAAAAACAATAGTCTAAAGTAGCCTTTTTGGTAAGGTTAGTTTGAAGTGATTAAAGTTGATTTGAGATATCCAAATAATATGGGGTTGAAATATAAGTCTCATAGTTACATTATTATCCATCACGTGAGGTTGATAGTATCTGCAAGTGTTCTTTATGACCATTGATCATGGTAGATTTTTCTATGTTAAGACTGTGAGAAAGTGAACTAAGGAATTGGTCTATTAAACTAATGGAAGTTGGTTGGACATGATAACTAACTATTTTATGTTTAAATATAGATCACATATAAGATATTAATGTGGATTATAAGGTATGAAAGTGTTCTTTCATGTGACAGACAAGAAAATCTACATGACTGGTTTTTGGAACTTGTAGGTAGTCTAGAGTGGCCTATTTGAAGAGGCTAATTTGAACTATTCTGAGCAGAGTTTGAGGTGAGTGAAAGCTTGGTGAAATTATATAAGTTTAATATCTTCATTAAATTTCATTTATCTTTATATTTTGTCTCTATTTTGGCTGGAGTAGTCAAAGTTCTTTGACTAATTTTCTAGGGTGCTTGACCAGTTTGAGTAAACAATTTATGTGAGTTGGTCTGGACTTGTGTGAGCTATGTGAAGGTGAAAAACTGATTTTGAGGTGTTTTTTAAGTCATGGAGGACCATTCATTATTTTTATGTGGTTTTTTGAGAAAATATTTTGTATGCTTCAGTTTAATATGACTATGTTTTCTAGGTTTCTAGGCCTATTAGTGAGTAGTCTAAAAGGCTTGGTTCAAGGTATGAATTGGAGTTCCAAATGTTGTAGACAAATTTTGGAGTGAGAAATGATGTATTGGAGATAATTTTTATGTTTTTTAATCATTGTTTATGGATATTATTCATGGAGATTGTCATATGTGGCGAATGACCTATAAGGGCTAATACATTAGGCCTAATTGAGATCTAAAGGAGGATTGAGCTTGTTTTGAAGTATGGATGATCTATAGAGTGTTTAAGTTGTATTTATGACATTTATGATGATTTTATATAAGTTTAATTCAATTATGTGAAGTATATTGTACAACCAAGATGGGTTAGATGATGGAGTGATATATATACAAGGTCAAATTAGCCTATTTGTGTAGGTGTGAGAGCAGAGAGTGTGTGCATTAAAGAAAAGGAAAGATATTACTCAAGGATAAAATATAGGTCATTTAATACCTTAAAAATTTGGAGATAATTATTCATGTTTTACTAATCAATTCATGAGCTAGCAAGTCATTAGACGTAACAGTCTAAAGTGTGACTTGGTTGAGTGAATGGTTTTTAAAGCGGATTGCAAGTGTTAAAGGAAGATAAGGTCATCATCAGGTTTAGAAGATATAAAATTGATGGTGGAAATAATATAAGAGGTGGTTGAGTGGGTTCTTAATCACCTAGGGGATTCTATGCTCTTTTCTAGTTGGATCTTGCTAAAGGTCTAGTTAGAGATAGACTAAATTATGGGGTGGATTCTCCTTGATCAGTTGGTGTTGGTCTAAATTATTTTGTTTGATTAATTTTATAGGATAGTATTCCATTTTTTTTTAGGACTAATAGTGGGTTTTCTCCCCCTAGAGGGTTTCCCACATAAATTATGTGTTCATGTGATGTATGCTCTTGTTCATGTTTTGATGTATAAGCTTTCATGTTCATGTTGTTATATGATGAATGAGTTTATGGAATTGCATGTGCATTTTTAACTACTAATTCACCCCCTTCCCCCCCCTCTTAGTAGCTACTTCCATCATTATTATTAAGTCCTCAACATACAAAATAATGATACCTATGCAATTTGGATTATTTTTGACAAAAATATTAGCATCATTGGACTATGAGTAAAGCCTTGAGTTATAAAAAAATTGATAGATTTTAAAGTATCATTATCTAATAGTTGGTTTTAAACCATAAATATATTTTTTTAACTTGAAAAAAAAAATTCATTGTCTTTATTAATTAAACTAGGGGGTTGAGACATGTATATTTCTTCATGCAAGTCACCATTTAATAAATCACTCTTAACATCTATTTGATAAATAAGCCAATGTATGTGAAAAGATAAAGCTAAAACAATTTTAATTATGGGAATATTAGCAATACATGCAAAATTTCATTATATTTAAATCTTTGAATTTGAGAAAAATCTCTAGAAACTAATCTATATTTATATTTTTTAACTTGATTATCATAATTAAACTTAGTTTTAAACAACCATTTACAACTTGCCAAATGATGTCCTTTAGAGATAAGGACTAAGTCTTAAGTGTTATTAGAAATCAAAGAGTTGTATTCATCATGCATTGATCTTTTCCAATGAGGGTGACCTTGATATTTTTTTTTAATATTATGGGATAATTATAGTTCATAAGTTTAGACATAAAAACATAATTACAAAATTGTTGCCTAGTTCTATGAGTATAATTAATATCTACATCAATTCCATAAGCTTGTATAGTACTCTTGGCCCACTTAGGCATAACTTGAGGTAGAGCAATAATAGAATAAGTAGAAAGAACTTTATAAAAAACATCATTATGCACCACATCATTATGATCATCACTTGATTAATAAGGAAAAGAAATAGAAATTATATCAAGAGAATCTAAGTTAGAAGCACAATCAAGTAAACCATTTTCAAAAATTCTAACATTCCTTTTAATCTTGATTCTTTTAGTTTTAGGATCATACACCCTCTAATCTCTAGATGATTAATCATAACCCAAAAATAAAAAAGTGTGTGCTTTAGAATATAAATTCTTGTGTTTTTTTATTGCAATATGAGAAAATTCATCATAATAAAAAACATGTAAAAGATTTAAATTAGGTTTTCTACTTGTAGACATCCAATTCCTAACACCATTTATGTTGAAATTGTCAATGTTACTCAAATTGCACTCAAATTTACATTTTAGGTCAAAATCATTAAAACACCTTAAATGGTTCAAATGTGTCATTTATAAGTGTCAATTTAGGGCAAAGTATCCATAAATGGGGCAAGATATTTTATGAAATACCTAACTTTGATCAATTCATTTTGAGTCAAAATGATGATTTCACCTTTTTATGCTTTGGATCACTCTTTTATTCTAATTTGTTAGTACACATCATGTACCATTATTATTTTGTGTTGTAAACATCTTAAATGGGAATACAGTTCCAATGCATCTATCACCTTCTAATTCTCCCTGAGTCAAATTATGACCTAGTAATATGACTTTCTGACCATTTTGATTAATTGTGGGCCAATTTCTAGATAATTTCACAAATGTGGATTAATCTTGTTTAAGTATAATTAATCCAAATCAAGAGCTAAAATTTATTTTCCATGTAATTTTTTGAATATTTATTTTTGGAAATTGATTTCTATTAACTACATCACCTAATGATATCATTTCTTGAAAAGGCATCGCTAGGCCACAAATGCATAAAATATCTAAATCATGGCCTCCCATGCCTCATTAATCATCCCATGCCTCATTAATGACCCTTATTCCAAAATAATTATGATGGAATTTATTTATTTTAGCCTTTAAAATTGAATGGATTCTTAGCCACACATCTTGATCTCAAGATGGATGGTCATAATTCATTCTAGTCAATCTCAAAAATCTATAAATAGAGAGGCCAGGAACATCATTTTTAAGCTTGATTTATGTAATGTTATAATTCTAAATTGTCTCCACAACCCTTTGTGTTGATCATTATGTTTCATTATCAAGCTTAATTTGATAGGATAAATTAGAGATTTCATTTACTTTGAGCCTAGGTTATTCAAATATTTCTTGAGGCATTAGAGGAGTTTGGTCACCATTGTTGACAAAGATAAGATCTATTGATTAAGGGGAAAACAAGCTTATGAGCTGATTTTGAGAAATGGAGTCACTTGGGAAGGTAATTGTTTGCTTTATTTCATTTGTATCTTATTATTGTTAGCAAACCCTGCATGAATAGTTGGCTTAAATCATTTAGCTCTTTATGCATTTTTCTTTGGTTTTCTTGGACTAATGCTTGAATAATCATTTTATGTAACCCACTCTACATTTTGGTATGTCTGATGGGACTGTAACCCATGAATTTAATCAAAAAACACCTAAAAATAGCCTACTAACCATTTCATTGCAAGATCTTAGAGTGTGGAAGCAAAGAAGGTGAAAAATTGAGCAAAAATCCATTTTTTTAAAGTCATGATTTTTTTCTCGAGACTATGTAACCTAACCCAATTGTGTAACCTAACCTAACCTAAATTAGCTATGTAACTTGACCCAACCCAACTCAGTTGTCTAACTTGACCCAACCCAACTTGGTTGTGTAGCCTGACTCAACATGACTTAGTTGTGTAACCTGACCCAACTTGATTCAATCATGTAACCCAACCCAACCCAACTTGACTATGTAACTTAACCCAAACCAACTTGGTTGTGTAGCCTCACCTAACTTGACTTGGCTATGTAACCCAACCCAACCTAACTTAGCTATGTAAACTGATCAAACCCTACTCAATTATGTAACCTGACCTAGTTTGACCCAACCTGACTCAACCCAACTATGTACCTTGACCTGACCTGACCCAACCTAACTATGTACCCAAACCTGACCCAACTTGACTTGACTATGTAAACCTAAAAGCTTATATAACAAAGTTATTTTCTCAATCTCATAAATACTTCAAAACAAGTAGTCTTAATATTATTTTTATTGGTTGAAAGACTAGTTTGGAAGATTAATTTGGGGTTTTAAAAATAACTTTGTTAAAATCATGCACACTTAAAATTTAGTGCCTAAAATAGATTTAGCATGCTAAGTCTTGAGTACTTTAAACTTTAGGATTAAAATGAACTTAGGTGTTTATTGCTTCATGTATTCTTTTTTGGTGTAATCTTTACAAGTTTTTACATCTTAAAGCCAAGGGGATAAAAGAACATCACCACAATTTTCAATTAAGTGCTTTAAAATTGAACACATTTTCAAAGTTTGTATTCAATAAATCATTATTTAATTAGTTTTGTTTGGTAAAAAGAAAGATCGTATGTTTATTCTCTCCCATCCATCCTCTTTAGGGTACTTTTGAGATCAAAAGCACTATCTTTATTGCAAAGTACCTTATTCAAAGGAATGAAAGATATGTTGTGAAGGATCTCCTCAAGGACTCACTTGGCTTGAGTGACCTAGAAACAACCTTTAAATGTCTTTCACTTGTCATTTATTTTCATTTCATCTTGGCTTGTGAGGAGGACTTCATTACCTCCCATGAGTTCTTTAGGAAATCTTTAACTTACGAATTCTTCTCCCAATATTATCTTCAACCCCAATACATGGGGGGGGGGGTATATAAATTAGGATCATCCCATTGGGATTGATGGTTTGAATGGTTAAACCATATCCTATCATTGGGGTTAATACTAAGATGTTTGAGCACATTAGACTTTACACTATACGAAGTGAGTGATGGATGTAGTGATTGTAAAAAGGGAAAGACATTTTTAAACAAGCCATGTACTATGGACCCAAATGACGTGAACTTATTTTTCCTATTAGAGATGAAAGTCTTATGAAATTGATCCATCTAGAACATTTGAAAACTTGCTATTTTAGTTAACCCCACTTTACCACACCTTGCCAGTTTAGGATTTAACAGGATTAATTAGTTGAGTTGTCTTTGTCTTAGACTACTTAGTATTGTTTTGGATCAAAACTACTTGTTAACATAAACATCATAAACCAAAACACATTATCCCCAAATTTCTTGAAAAAAAAGGCGTTACACTATCCAAGTGAAAATCAATATTTTCATTTGTTCAAAATTTTCATCATAAACATTGTGTCATCATTAGTCTAATTGGTGTAGTTATGCTACCAATTTGAGTCTAAATCATTTTACAAATTTTTTTAAAGTCCATCATTGATAATTCACATTCAAAATTGAATCTTTCTAATTTCTAAGGGTTGATATGTTAAACTAGGTTCACCATTTACACATTAAACTTGTTTTAACTTGGGTTCAATTTTCTATTTTTTAAATTGAGGGCCATTTTATAGACTCATGATCATATTATCATCTTGGTAGACTTAATCATCTTATGCATCACACTCACTTTGAGTCATAAAACACATTTTATACTATCCCCCCTTTTTATCAACATGTGGTGGTGTTATGCTACCCATTCAATTTTACTTTTAAACTTAGGAATTCTTGCATGTTTTCACATCATGAGTTTTTTAGTTTGCATTGTATTCTTCATAATTTGAAGATCTTTATTCTAGTTTTCTAATGTTAACTCATTGAAGTTGAACTAGATTTTTATAGGATTGATGTATCTCAAAGGTCTACATTTTATTGTGCAAGTCACCCTCTAGATTTTTGAGTTATCATACCCTCTTCCAATCTATATAATTTTGAATTTACCAAAATTTGAGTAAATTTTTGAACCAAATCTTCTAATTGTGTGTGGTTCTAGTCTCTTTTATTAATTAGTCATTTGTTTATAAAAGGATCAAAATTCATATTTTGTTTGAACATTTACAAATCATTGTCCAAATCTTGCCAAATGTTGAGAACACTCTTTTTAAATAATGACACTAAGGTACACTTATAATAGGGTTTATTATGGCCTTATTTGTAAGGTAGGGCATTTTTATTATGGACATGAACACTCCATATTGTTTGAGGATGTTTCCCTCTTTGGGACTATCTATTAAAAATGAATCACATCCATACCAAATATCATATATCGTCCTCATCCTTCCCCTTCGATTTGTTTTCCACACTCTAAGGTTACTATTTTAGGGTATCCTTCTTCTCCTTCAGCTTGTGTGAGCAAGCAAGCTATACAATGCATGAAGGTTATCATTTTAGGATGTCCTCCATCTCTTTCTATTTGCACATGTGAACAATCAATCTCATGAGAACAATTGAGATCCATAATCAATTTCATATGAAGGTTACCATTTTAGGTCCTCCTCCATTGGTTTACATAAGTAACCAAACTATGAAGCATTCATTTGTTACCATTCTTGGCCCATCACTAGTTTTTGATGAACCTATTGTTGAAGAACCTCCGTTTGATGAACCAATCATTCTTGATCCCTTCTTCAATAGTCTAATTTTTAGAGAGTCTATTATTGAACCACAAACCATTGTTCCTACTAAACCAAATGTTCCCCAATTTATAAATTATATGTCAATCACTAAGCCACAAAATAAACCATTACTTCTTCAAGAACCATCTTATGAGGATCATAATATATTTAAAGTTGATATTTTATAACCAATTACAAACCAAAATTGAAATGTTATTATTGAAACATCCATTTATGATAACTTAACCTATGATAAGTTACCTATTCATATTTTACCTATTTTTAAAGAGCCAGATCTCTTTGGTAATCTAGTCTCTGCAAATTTGTCTCTTGATCTTTTTCCACTAATTAAGGAGTCTCACTTTGATAGACATGATTTTGGTGAGATGTCCCTTGAGAAATTCCCTCTCTTTAAGGGGATTCACTTAAATGAACTAGTCTATTTTGAACCCTTCCAAGATGAATAAATGTGTATTGATCCCATTATGCCATCATAGGCCATTACTTGTCAAACATTTAGCATTCAATAAAACATTATCAAAACAACCATATCAGATGAAGAATTAAAATTAGAGTCATGTTTTATTTCTGAACCAACATCAGATTTAGCATTAGAAATAGATTCAACATTAGTTATAACATTAGATTCAGAGTCCCTTGCTTTGGAATCATATTTAGAAATAGATTATAGTCATGGTTGTTACAACATTGCTTACAATTATCTTGAAGATGAATTTTAATATATTTGTGATCATTCTATGGTTTTTTAGGATGATTAATTTAGCATCAACACAAGTTATCCTACTATCTTATACAAGGATTATGTTTCCTTACACCATACCACCATTATTACCACCCAACATAGCCATTATATTGACATTTCACCTCCCACAAATGTTGATTGGGACCGATAGAATCACACTTTGTTGAAATAAATCCATGGTGACATATCATTTATAGAATATTAGGGGGGACCAAGACCAAATTTATGTAAAATAAAAAATATATCTTAGTGAAACCATCTTAGAGGCACTAGGGGCTAAGTAAAGATCAAACTTAGCATCTTTTAGTGAAACCTTTTTAAATGCACTAGAAGACAATCAAAGTCAAATGTTAACATCTCTTCATGAAACCTTATCAAAGGCACTATGGGATAATCAGAACAAATTCATTGGTTAAAACCTCATCAAGGCACCAATAGCTAAGCACATTAGTTATTCACTACATACTGAAGACAATATTGAAGATCAAATCAAAAAAACTTCCAATCTACAACATAATCAAATGGTATTTACTCTCAAGATCAAGTAATAAAACAATCTAGTGGTCCTATCGAGAGTATCTTCAAAGGTATTCAACCCTACCATAATAAAAATTATGTCAAATCTAGAATCAACAATATTATGTGACTAAAATTCTTGATACTCATTTGTTACCCATTCATTATACATTCTATTATTACCCACCTATTTATTACCCACTTATATCATTTATCATTGGCATCACTTTCCTTTACAAAGGATATAAAGTTATCTTGTCTCAGTGTTGGAGGAAAATAAATAAATGACCAGTGGGGATCACAATAGCATTATTCAAGTCTAGATCTATTACAAGTTCTTGATAGAGTATCTTTTTTGAAAGGGTGTGGGATAACAACTTTATAACTAATCATTTTTATTATATCACATATTAACAAGGACATGCATCTCCCTATCAACAAGAGCAGTATAACCATTTTTCACTTTTACAATTACCATTTTCCATTACCATGCCTTGTCTCTTGGGGGAAATCTTATAGACCCTTTTTAGGCATATTATACCATTATGTTCCATTTACCATGTTATTTGAACTACATTGACTTGAGGTCCTTTAGGACTATGTAGGCAATGTTCAATTTTTATTGAGGTCAGCTCAGTCACCCCTTCACCATACTCTCACTATTTTATGAGCAACCTAAGCCTCACTCTCACCAATTTATGAGTATGTGCCATTATAGCTAGCTTTAGCTATTATTGTAACTATCAACTAGTTGCTTAGTCCATTTTTTATATCTATGCAAGACATTACAGTCATCTTAGCTATTTTATTAGAATGTGTAATCTCATAGAGTATCTCCTTGAGTAGATAGTCCCATATTGTGCATATTTTATTATAAAAACACCAAAAACATTAGAAATGCTTTACAAATACAAAAAACATTAGATAACTAATACATAAAAAAACAACAATATTGTCTTATGCTTTTGTACATTCTTGTTCTCATGCTCTTGTATTTTTACAAGAATTTTATCCTACTTAATTTCCATTGTGTAAGTCAGTTTGTTCTATGTGCTTGCCATTTTTCCAGATTATTTTCTCTCATCCCACCACATTATTACTTTTCAAGACCAATCTCATTTGCTAAGTCTTCCCTTTTCTTCTGAAATATTAATCATATCTTTTTGGTCATCATCATGTCTTCTATCCCACTTCCTAGGAGAACTACATTTGACCTAAAGCTCATGTTGGAACATGCATCCATAGAGCTATGTAGGTAGTACCCACTTATCTTGTACATTTGGAGTAAACTCAGCCAACCCCTTCCTTTGTCTTCTCTTCCCCCTTTTCTTATATATTTGTTCCTCTTTAATTAGGGAACAAATTCTATGTCATTATTCTTTGTTATGTTGTGGTGGAAAGTAACACCTCTCCCACACGTGCATGAACAATTGTGTTTAAATTGTATTAACTTGGTTTTTGTTTGAGTGTGTTTATCTGAGTTTTTTATTGGTTTTTTTTGTTATGTCTTGGTGTTTTGTTCTGATTTCCCACCTCTCCATTTATTTCTTCTCCTTTTATCTTTTTATTATTTCTTGTTTCATCTTGGTCTTGTGTTTCCCTATATGTTTTTGATTTTCTCTTTTATGTTCAAGAATGTCTTGATGGTCCACAAAGATCTTGATTCTTTATTTCTTGATCCTATGTCATTAAGATTTTATTGCTTTTAATTTTTAAACATTTTTATTCCTAATTAAGTCTTGATTAATAATATTTAATTTCAAGTTAGGTTCATATATGTTTATCTTTTTCTTTATCTTTACTTTTTTGTTTGAATGTAAATATTTATAACTCTAGTTTTGGTCATTATTTTACCATTATCCTTAGTTATAGGTATTCAAATTTGAATTGGATCAGTGCAATTGAAATATTATTTCATTATAATTTATTCATACTTATGATGCCTAATTTATTTTGCTATATCAAGCACTTTATGCTCAAGTTTCAAAGTCTTAATGCTAACACTGCTTCGATGAATAGTTCTCAAGAACATTATGCACAATCTAGGCTTATAATATGAAAATAGGCATTTAGGTATCATGTATTTTAAAACTTGACTCTATTATTAGACATGCATCTCTTTTCATAAATTATGATTCTAATCAATTATTAGTTAGTTTCATCATCCCTCATTGTATTCTCTTCTAAAATTTGTTTAAAGTTCATATTTGAACATGAGTCTATGGAACTATGTAGGTAGTGTTCACTTTTCTAGCACATCTAGAGTCATCTTAGCCTACTCCCTTATCCTTTTCATCTCTCTCATCACCTTATGAATTCTCATATGCTTGGTTTCTTGTGGCTTTCCAAGCCATTCTACCATCACATGTACATTTTCACCCACTCATTTTAATCTATGTCATAGGCTATTTCCTTTAGCTATGTTGTTTGCCAATTACCCATGCTAAGGCATAAAATTTGAATAACATCAAAATAAAATCAACCCTATAGGGGAAAACCATTATTTCTTCTTTACCAATGATTAAAATTAGCCCCATTAGGGCATAACTACTTCATCACAATCAAATCTACCCTACTAGGGAACTTCTTTTAATCTTATCTTTTGAGACTGCATTCTCCTTTTTCCTTTAATTACAATATCTCCACACTAATTCCCATGATGGAAATATTTTAGTTTGAAAATTGTCTCAAGATTGATCAATGTCATAAGCACATAGCTTATACTCTCAATTTGGGTGTGTTTCAAGTGTGTCCCTTACATGTTTGGATTGAGTCCTTCCCATTCCCCCCATATTTGGGGCCCATTATACCTCTCATTATATTTTGATCACTGATGGTAACCACATGTGAAATCATTAGCTTGTTTGGATGTGATCTATTCAATGGGATAATCTCTTACTTTTCTTATCTTTTTGAGAGTCCATCCTTATATTTCATCCTAATATGTCCTCTCAAGGGGGCATCATGGGTCATTTACATTTCTTCTTGATAACTCTTTTATTTAAAAATATGTTTCTTTAATTGAATGTCTCACTATGCCTTCTCAAATAGGGGCAAAATGTAGACATCTAATTCCTAACACCATTTATGTTGAAATTGTCAATCTTACTCAAATTGCACTCAAATGCACATTTTAGGTCAAAATAATCCAAACACCCTAAATGGTTAAATTTTTTCTTTTAAAAGTGTCTATTTAGGCCAATTTATCCCTAAATGGGGTAATGCATTTTATGAGATACCTAACTTTGATCAATTCATTTCAAGTCAAAATGATGATTTTGTCTTTTTATGCTCTGGATCACTCTTTTCTTATAATTCATTAGTACATGTCATGTACCATTATTATTTTGTGTTGGAAACATCATCAATAAGAATATAGTTCCAATGCATCTAACATCACCTTCTAATTCTTCTTGAGTCAAATTATGACCCAGTAATATGACTTTTTGACCATTTTGATTAATTGAGGGCCAATTTCCAAATAATTACATAAATGTTGATTAATCTTGATGTTGTTTAATCTTGTTTAATGATAATTAATCCAAATCAATAACTAAAGCATATTTTCCATATATGTTGTTGAATATTTATTTTTAGAAATTGATTTCTATTAACTACATCACCTAATGACATCATTTATTGGAAAGGCATCTCTAGGCCATAAATGCATAAAATATATGAATCATGGCCTCACATGCCTCATTAATAAATCCCATACCTTATTAATTCCACTTATTCTAAAATCATTATGAATAAATTTATTGATTTTATCCTCCAAAATTGAATGGATTCTTGGCCACACATCTTGATCTCAAGATGGATGGTCACAATTCATTCTATTCAATCTCAAAAATATATAAATAGAGTGGCCATGAACATAATTTTTAGGATTGATTTATATAATTTTGTAATGATAAATTGTCTCCACAACCCTTTGTGTTGATCATTATGTTTCATTATCAAGCTTTATTTGATAGGATAGATTAGCGATTTCATTTATTTTGAGCCTAGGTTATGCAAAGAATTCTTGGGGTATTAGAAGAGTTTGGCCAATATTGTTGACAAAGAAAAAAGCTCTTGATCAAAGGGAGACCATGCTTATGAGCCACTTTTGAGAAATGGAGTCACTTGGGAAGGTAATGGTTTACTTTATTTCATTTTTATCTTATTATTGTTAGCAAACCCTGCATGAATAGATAGATTAAACCATTTATCTGTTTATGCATTTTTATTTGGTTTTGTTGGAATAATGCTTGACTAATAATTTTATGTAATCCACTCTACACTACCAATCCAAGCTTATTCATGGTTAATTTTGAAAACAAATTTAGTGGGAGTTATATTGATGAGATAGATAACACAACACATAGCTTCATCCCAAAATTTATAATGTATATTTTTAGCATGAAATATACACCTAGCTATTTTAGTGATATTCTGATGTTTACGTTTAACAACACCATATTGATCAAGTGTGTAAGAAATAATTTTCTCATGTTTATTACCATGTTTCTTACAATATGTAATAAAATAATTATTAACATATTCAATTCATAACATATGTAAAGAAAAATTATATTATTTTTCAACAAAGGCATGAAACTCAATAAAAGTGTCTAAAACTTGATATTTTGTTTTCAAGAAGTAAATCCAAACTAACCTAGTGCAATCATCAACAAAAGTCAAAATCATACTTTAGACCATTAATAGGAGTTTTCACAGTGTCTAAGATATCACTGTGGACTAACTGAATCTTTTCATTAGCATGCTAATATTGATTCTTAGGAAAATATTATCTATGAATTTTACCAATTATACAACCACTACAAACAAAATTAGTGGGAGGAATTTCAGGCAAACCTTGCACTATATTAAATGTATTCATAAGTGCAATAATTTAGTAATTAATATGTCTTAGTCTTTCATGCATCAAGTTAGCATCATTAGAATCAATCAAAGTATGAGAAGAGGAAGAATAAGAAAACCCAATAAACTTGAACAAATTATCATTGTCTAAAAAAGAGTAGTAACTACTTAAAAATCTTACTTGGCAGATTTAACATAAAAAGTGTCAATAAATAATTTTACTTTATAATCATGTTTGCATTTAAGAAATATAAAGTAAATTTAATTTTAAATCTAGAATAAGCAAAACATCATGTAATTCACCATTAGGGATTTTAATAGTTCCTATGGCTTCAACATTACAAGAAGCATGATTTTTAAGACTTAAATGATTGTTAGAAAAATCTAGTTCCAAATATGAATAAATTGGAATTAGACATCATATGTTGAGTATCACCATAATCAATAATTCATTCAATAGGATAAACACACTAAGAACGAGTAAAAGCAGATCTATTATTAGACTTTTGTGTAGATTGAGTCTTAGTGTTACTAGTGCTAGATTATCTTTAACCTTAAACTTTCCATTTTTAATATCATGTTTCTTCTTAAATTAGTGATCTTCTTCTTTTTAATATCATGTTTCTTTTTAATATATATATGATTTTGTTTACCAGATGCTTATAATTAAAAAAATAGAAAATTGAGCTTCATATTTTTACAAAAACTTTTAAAAAGTTTGGTAAGAGAATATTAAGAAAAAAAATCAGAATGGGAATTAAACTTGTATTATTATTTTTCTTTCTTTTATTAGCTTAAAAAAATAAAATAAACTAATTGGAGGGCCTATCAAAACTAGGAGAAAAGTTAAAAAATGTTTCTTGGGAGCAACTTGTAATAACTAGTTAGAAAACAAAAAACCAAAGTTAAAAAATAGAGGGAAACGTATTTGAATGGAGAGTGAGGGTGGAGGCCTTATAACAAAAATATGAAATATGCCCCCAAAACTACACACTTTAATAACAATGTCAATAATATGAACTTAGCTCTACTACAATGAAGGGATTATCCCAAGAACATTCATCAATGACCAATGAAAGTATGGAAATAAAGAAATTGCAAAGAAAATTTGCCTCTTAAGGTGCAAACCATAAATGAGATAGTAAATTTAAAGTAAAAATTTGAATGTATTAGAGAAAAACCCACATGATATTATAAGAAGGATTGTAACCAAAATATCCACAAGTATAATTTAGACGTAAGAGCAAATTAAGAAGAGAGAGAGATATGAGTTTCTAGTGAGGAAATGAGGAGAGGAAGGCTATTTTATAGATCTAGAAGAAAATAATGGGAGATACAAAGAATCCCATGATTACCTTACAAGCCTCCTTTGTGTGTGCCACTTGTGACCTAGTCCCTTAGAAAGTGAAGGGAGGTGTGTGCCAAGTGGGGGGAGGGGGTTACTTATGTAAGTAACTCCCAAATCCTAAAGGAGAAAAAAAAAGGTGAGTGACATCTCATGGAATCCAAATTTAAGTGAATTTATAATTTTCATAAATAATAATTCCACACATATAAAAAGGGAACTTAGGAAAAAATAAATTATCCTAAATGAAGGGCAATCCTAACACCTAATAACCATCCTTTTCCTTTTAATGCACTATTACTCAAGAAAAAACCCTTACCAACCCAAGATGAGGCAAATCCTCAAGGGGGTAATATATATTCACCCAAATTTTATATTGTGCATCATTTTATGAAAAATATAATGGTGATGCAATGATATTTGCTTAAGAATGCTTATACTTGGTCCTCTCCCTCTTTTTATTATTTTGTGTAGATGATATTTATGGATTATATAGCACCTCAGTATTGTACACTTGGAAAAATTAGACCTTCATTATTCCTCTCAGTTCTACACCTTTCCCACTTCCACAAGCCTCACATATACTCTATACTATGCCCCTTGACTTATATCTTACTCTGACTAGTCTTATGTTGATGACCTAGGCCTTTTATCTTCTTTAGAATACTTGAAATATACTTATGTTTCACCTTTACAAGTTTCAAATGTGTACCTAATTTTTTGATCCTTAGACACTAATGTTTAGGATAAACACTAGCATCAACACTAGTGTCTTAATCCAACACAAGTGTTCAGTGCCCTAAAGTCATATATTTTTCAAATGAAATAAATCCCAATGGTCGGCCTAAGTGATTTAATGTGAGTTACTTTTCCAAAGGGATTGATATAAATATAAGATAAAACCTCATTCATTCCTCACCTAAAAAATACCAAGAGAGACCAAGGCAACTTATCAAAAGAACTATATCAAGCATTAAATTGAACAACACTTCCTTATTTCCATAATAATCATAGGAGAAAAAATATATAGGTCGAAATTACTAAAGGAATAACCAAAGAGCTTGATTTTCTAAGTTACAAGTTAGATCAGTATTGTAATCAATTTTCACATATTGCATGATTAAAATACAAGCCAACATGTAGGGGATAACTACATTAGTTTGATTCCCTCTTCAAAGTATTGGATAAGTAGATAATAATCACTAATAGAGGGGTGTTTATGGTTAGATTGACATCATGTGCCCATTAATCCATTTTACCCAAGGTCACCATGGAGATAAATAATTAGGGTTTTGCATATTCATGAGGAGTGATAGCCCATGACCCATATATATAAATGCACTAAAGTGAAGGTGAAGAAAAATACATAAGAATATAGGTGGTCACATCCTTTTATAGTAGTTATTATAAACATGACACTTACATCGATTATAAATAGTAACATTGATGTAACCATCTTAAGCTGATGTTAGTGTGTAAGGATCTAGAGCATCTAAATTAAAATATAAAGATTGTTCCAAAATCATCTTTTAGCTTGATTTTCTACATGTTCCAAATTTAACACTATGTTAGCATCAGAACAAACTAATTCTATTACTTATTTTTTATTTACATAAATAACTTAGTTGTACTTTATATATTTAACCTATTCTTAGCATAAGAAATTTAGGGTATGTTTATATTTGAGTTTAGCACCCAATTGGCTTGCTATAGATCTAGTTATCACCCTTATGCATTGTAATTTATGTATACCCATTAATAATCCTCTAGGTAACCTCAACCTACAGAGACTTCATTTTAGGGTTAAACATTTGTTGAACCTAATATTTGAACATCAAATCCTAGGTAAATTGGGGTTTTTTTATTTTCTTTGATTATTGTACTTTTTTGATTTTTTTTACTTTTTCATTTTAGAGACAATGGAAAATATTAGTGCAAAAAACTTATTCTAACTGGAAGATAAAGAGGTATTGAAGATAAAGAGGTATTGATTACTTATCTCAATAATAACAAAAGATTAATAGATGCATTTTTGTATGTTACAAGAGATAAAATAAGTAAACAAGATATAACTAAGGATTCCTCACCTAGTGATGGTGAATCTTTAGAATCTATTATAACTGATTCCATACCTATCAATCCACCTACATCTAGTGGAGTCATATATTATGTATTCCAACCTTTATTTCTTAAAACTACTATTAATACATATATCATGGAATTACTAATTGTTTCAAAATACATATTAGTTTCAATGCCTATTACTACTCAAACCATGTTTACATCCCCCTTGGTGGATATCCAACTTACTAATATAAACCCTAATGGGTCTACAGTTCAAACACCCCTTTAATTTATAAAGACAAGGTTACAAACATTAAACACAATTATTTAAAATCTCCTCATGCTATTGATTTGTAAGATGTGTTACATGACCCTCTCACACTTGAGATATATTTTTACCCTTTGGAAATTACTTTTGTTTCACCCAATTTTACATTTTATGATAGAAAAGTTGATCCTAAGAAGCATCTTTGATCCTTTTATGTGGCATGCCTTGATTATGCCTCCATTGATAAAATTTTGACCAACTTATTCCTAAGAAACCTCAAGTACTATGCTTTGAGGTGGTTTTATGATTTACCCCTCCAATCCATGAAAGCATTACAACCTTTTAATGATCAAATTTTATCACACTTTTCCATTATTATTTATAAAAAGGTTTCCTATGCTTAAATTTCTAAAATCAAACAATGAACCAATAAACCTATTAATGAATATGTCTTGAACTATAAGACAATGACAGCTAAAATGACCAATCTTATAGTAGATAAGGTGTTGCTAGACATATTTAAGAAAAATTTTCTTGCTCCTTTACATGAGTCCATTGTTTTTAAGAAGTTCAAATCTTCTGATGACTTATGCCATATTGTATATGCCATTGAAATGAATATTATTCAATTAATTAGACTAAATTATGTAACAAACACTAGTTATATATACATATAATACCAAATTCATAATTAAACTTAATTATAAAGTAACACCTCTTGAGCCTAAAAAGGAAACAACCATAATTAACACAATCTTATAGTAGCCTAAATTTTTTGTTTTATCCAATGCACTAAGGAGATATTTAGCCTATTTACTTGAGTCCCTAGCTCCATTACTCATTCAATTACTAGAATGTCATCTTGTATCTCTCCCTCATCCTATCCAGGTTGATATGAGTCAAAATCTACCCAAAGGATATGATGTTAGGGCTTGTTATGATTATCATTAGAGACCAAGACATTCTAAAAATAAATGATTTACCTTAAAACACAAGATCCAAGATCTTATTTATGACTAGAATATTGCATTTGAGGATACTCCAAAGGAATTAAGTTCACAACCTAGTGATCACCAAAAATAGAAAAAATTTAACAATAACTTACAATACCATTCTAAGAAGGAAACAAAAGTACAAATGGGATATAATTCACATCCTCTTCCATCACATTATAGGCACACACTAGATGAGATTATTGGTACTTACATATGACATATACCTCATATGGTTTAAAGACCCTCTATTTCTTTTGATAACATTAAAATTAAGGAAAATGACTCTAATCTTCATTCTTTATTCATTAAATCATTCCTTGATCACTAGACTATACATAGTGTTATGATTAATAATGGTAAAAGTGATAATGTTTGAACCATGAAATTATTTATGAAATTGGGTTGTACTCATGATTATTGTGTCCTTATAATAGATTAGTTAGAACATTCTATGGAATGTCATAGAAGGTTATTGGTGAGATTGACCTACTTTTATAGGTCGATCTCATACATGTGGTTACTACCTTTTCAGTTATACCTTCCATAGGAATATTTGATATGTTATTTGGAAGAACTTGGATCCATACACTTTGATCAGTACCTTATATAGTGCATGGGTTTGTTAAATACATTCATGCCAATCTATTAATTAAAATTTCTAGAATTCCATATGAGCAACCTCTTGAACAAGATAAACTTAACCTAGACAATTAATTAACAAACTTACTAAGGATAATTCACCACTAAAGGGTAAGCAACTAGAAATCCCCTTTACTAGGTGTCTATTACTTGAAAGACCATTACATCAAAGACACGTTAGTGGATTTCATGGAATCCCCATCTACTATGAACCATTTTCAGATATTCATAACACCTATACATTTTCCTATTATGGTTATTCCAAATAAACCATAAAAAATTCAATGATGGGTTCCACAAATCCCTACACCTATTACTCCTAGTACTAATTCACAACCACAAAGTCTTATTTTACATATGAATAACATCATTGATATTATAATGATAGATATTAAATGTATACATGTCCCTTAACAATGTCACAAGATTATTACACCAAGTTCATAGTGGAGATATATCTATGACCATCCATTGTATTCCATCATAAGATGATATTTCATTTTAAAATATTCTCCAAAATACCCAAAAATCAAAAACATTCAAAAATTCAAAAATATTTTTGGCACCTACATGTTATATTGGCTCCTTGGCATCTATGTGTTATTTTTTTGTTGATGGATGGCATATTCAGTTAATTACACATACACTTACACTTATATTTGAGTATGATATAGTCATACACAAAATTTTGGGTGCTATGTCTTCCCTCTACTCATGTCATGCTGACATTGCGGGCATCCACTTCTTTTATCTTGATACACATATGTTATATGGTTTGATGATCATATTTCATTATCATGTTTGATCTTACATATGTACTTACACATGACTTTATCAATGATTATATCTTACATGGGTTACTTGATATTTTATACACTTGACATCTTATCCATGGGCTACTATGAAATGTTTATGTTGGTTTCTAATGCTTTACTTTATGCACTTCTGTGAGTATCTTGCCTTAATATTGTATTACTTATTTGAGCATTTGAATATGCTACATTAATTGTGGGTCTTGTTCTTATTTATAATTTTTTTTTTGAAATTTTCATATGTCATTTTTTATTATATTGATATTTAAATATTTCATTTTTGATTTTATGTAAATTTGACAAATTCATGTCCCTTCACTTGTGTGACAATTGAACATACCCTTTGTTTATGGTCTCCTTGGACCATTGCCTTTTTTTACTTGATTTTGAGTTCTCTTATGTGTGTGTTTAATTTGATTATTGATCTTGTATTTTTACTATATAGACATTTCCATGATCCTTATCATGCATCTTAGGCCTTCATGTGATCACATTGGTTCTATGTGCTTCAATGTTATATCTACCCAGACATGTTACTCCTATAATCTATAGGTTTCCATTCATAGATTATATAGTTGTCTTATCCTTTTGAGGTGAGGTAACTACCATTTCATATATATTCATCCCCTTAAAGGGTGAGAATATTAATGATGGCATATCATAGATGCATATTCTCCACACTTGGCATAATTTTTAGATTGACTGGGGAATACTTTGGAATCATTTTCTCCACACTTATTCAATATTCATCATCTCTAGATTATAGTGGGGGCATGTTTTGTAAACATGTTATCTACATTGGTACTTATATAAATTTTTATATTTATCCATATATAGTGGGAGCATGTTTTTGAATCATGTTCTCCACACTTACATAGTTTTATGAATTGTCTAAAACACATAGTTATATGATTTAGATTCATAGTTGTGGTATAATTCTATACATTGGTACCATTGTTATACATAGTTTTAGCATGAGACATTAAATCCATATTTTATGCAATTTTTGATTAATATTTTAAAATCTTAATCAGCTTTAGATTCTAAAACTATTTTATGTACTATTACCACACCATGGACTTTTACTTACTAGTACCTCTATCATACTTTTTATAGACTTTATTGAGAGAATATACTAGAATAGTTGGTTCACTTTTTGGTATATTTAAGGTGATTAAATCACTCAATATTTCTATATTTTTTGCTTGAACTTGATTGTACATCCATACTCACTAGGTTATAAGTATCATTAGGTTACACAATTGAGCTAATCTCAATTGCTATGTGGAAACTCATCTTTACTCCAAGGTTGGGGGCATGTGCCTCTCTCTCTCTCTCTATATATATATATATATATATATATATATATATATGCACTTTCAATATTTATCTATATTTATCCTAATATTAGTTTTAGAGCCTTATAATGATATATCTTTTTCAAATAAACTTGATAATAAGAAATATGGTTATGGTTATGTTGAAGCAGTGGATTTCACCCAGGGTAGGAGGCCGAGCTCCTGCCTTTCCACATGCAACAATGGAAACTCCCCTCTCGCCTGTGGGACCAGTGAAGCTAGAGGGGAGAGTGTCTAGATAAGGGCTAGCTCCCTCTGATGTATCTTTTAGGCCCTAGTTTCTCCTACTGCTAACAAATAAAATGAAAAAAGGGGGGATGAAAAGGGAGAGAGAGATGCTAAAAATAGAACCTAAGCCTAAAAATGAAAAGGTGATACACAAAAAAAGTGATCACCCACCCAGCCTGAATATACACTTTTTCACCAAAAAGAAGTGCCCATACACTTCATCTGAAGTGGGAAGCTCTTCTACCACAGTTAGCTAGGGGTTTGTGAAAACACAGGGAGGAAGAAACTACCAAAGGCATCCTCAGACACACTTATGGTAGCCTATTCATAGGCACCTATATTCTTCCTGTAGACACTTCTGGTAGACCTAAAGAAAGGAGACTTCACAATGCACTAGACATGTTGTGATCAATCTATGAAAGCATGAAAGATAATGACTTGACACAGAAGAAGAAAGTAGACATATACTTTAAAGTGAAATTCCAAATAGAGGTAAAAATGCTAAGTCCTGATTCAAGGTAAAATCTGGCAGAGCTCTACCTTACAAGCCGAAGAGATTTTTGGGTAGAGTTTTGCCTTAAGGCTAAGAGAGTAGATCCTTCTCAAATGAGAATTTTTACAATATATAGAAAGAGGAAGATAACTTGGCGCTTCTTGGGAAAGATTTTTGGCACTCTTTCACAAGCTGGCCCATGTGCATCAAGAGCATCAGGAAGAGGAAGTCACTATTGCTAATGTCATTCTTTAGAAGAGGCCTATAAATAGACTGCAATTTGTCCCCTTAGGCCACACCATTTACTATTTGTGCCATTTGGTGATCATCTAGTAGTAAATTGCCTTACCTTTGCCACTTGGACACTCTGTCTTTTCCTGCACCTTGTCTTATCTTAGTTTTGTCTCATTCTACTCCTTCAGCCCTTGGGGGCAATCTTCTGGCAAGTCACTGTGTTTCTTGGGCTCTTTTCATGGTTGGCACTCAGGTAATTCAAAAGCAAATGGCTATTTCACTATGTTAAATTTGAATTTCACGTAGCTATCACCTTGAAATTGAATACCCAATGGCTAGTCTGTCTCCTTAAAATTGACAATTTTTAGGATGTCACCATCCTTGGCAAATTTTGTCAGGTCTTTTCTTCATGTTTTTTGCTTTGGGCTTTTTTTGTGGACAAAAAGTCTGTAAGAATTGTCTCAGTCATTGTGTCCTTTCACCTAAAGTTCTTTTCCTTTGGGCTTCTTGCTCATGGTCTTCTCTAAATTCCTTCAAACTTTTTGTCTGGAGGAATTCCTTCAAACAAAAAGTCTAAAAGAATTCATCCTTAAGATTTTTTGTGCACTTTTGAAACCCTTTAGCTGCCTTTGAAATGCTCCCTAACCTCCGTAAGGGCTTTTGAACTCAGAGCTACCCTCCGCAAGGGCACCTACCCTTTAGATTTGGGATGCCCCCTTGAACCAAGCCATTAAACCAACCCATTGAACCAAAAATGGTTTAATGGTTCAACACTGTGCACCAAGCCCTTTGAACTGTTTGATGAATTGAGAGATGAACCAAGTGGTTGAACTAAGTGATTAAACCTACTGATTGAACCAAGTGATGAACCTAGTGTGTTGAACTAAGCCAAAGCATTGAGCCAACTAAATTGAACCAAGGCTGGTGAACCTTGCATTAAACTTTGCTAATTAAACCAAGTGATGAACCAAGTGGTTAAACTAAGGCCGATTGAACCAAGGCCAATTGAACCAAGGTGTTGAGCCAGTGCAATGGTTTAATAGTTCAAAGTTCCCAACCTTCTTTGTGAATTTATTTAGACAAGAGCTTGAAAAAGCCTTGTAAAACCCAACACTCTCTAAACTGATTCTTCATGCACCAAAAGACTAACCTGCAAAGTTCATAGAAGTCCCTATGAAGTCCATAGAAATAGACCTGCAAAGTCTATAGAAACCTCATTGTTGTGTCCATAGAAATCCAAGCTCTGTAGAGTCCATAGATTTAGACTTATAGAGTATGTAGATATTCCTAGACTTGTGAAAAATCAAAAAAGAAATGGCCTATAACAACAGGGACAGAATGGGACTAATTTTTGGCCTGTTGAGCAAAAAATGGTCAACAAATTGGTGACTCCCAGGGGAAGCATGCCTGCTATGCTTAGAGACCAGTTGCCTTATATTCCATTGGACATAGAGTCAAAAAGCAACTTTAAAGAAAGGTTAGCAATAGCCTTAAAGATCCAAGAATCAAACATGAAGCTTTTACCCCACACACAAAGGAAAACACACAAGGCTAAAAACACTACTTGTGTAAACTGCACTTAGGGAAAGTAGGAAAGATAATTGAAAGAAAACTACTATGTATAATTAACCAGGTACATCTGCTTCCCTCCTAGATCAAAAGGAAAACTTCTTAAGTCCCCTTCCTAGCAAGAAGACTTATGGTGTCAGACAAGTGGCTGAATGAAATGGAGAGTTGGTGACTTGCTCCTCCTGCCTGTCACCTTGGTTGGCCTACCTTTGAGTGGATCAGATTCAAACATGCTTCCAACATATACGTACTCTATTTGTTCTTAGAAGCTTATTAAATGTTGATCCTTCATGCTGGTGTATTTCACCAAGAAATATGTGGCTACTGGCTCATCACCATAGGCCCTTTGATCTACATAGTCCCTCTACAATGCATCATGGTCTGATTTATTTCCTTCTACCTCATTAAAGACTCTATCAGACTCATCCTCTAATTCCTCTTAGCCTTTTTGAAGAAGGGTGACTATGGTGATGTCTAAAATGGAATAAAAAACTAATTGCTCATCCCACAGAACATCACCTCTCTATTCATAAAAATCTTTTTCAAGGCTTTCCCTAAGGGAGACCAGCTTCTACTTTTCCTCCTCAAAGATCATGATCTCTAGATGTTCAAAGATATCCTCCTGATCTTCCTCTAACTCAAGCTCCTTAATGTAATCATGCTCCTCATCGAAGCAACAGGGAATTTCATCAAATAAAGGAGGAGGGAGCTCACCATGCTTATGTTCCTCCTCATACTACTAGGACATCTACATGTATGCGTGACCTGCATCTTCTCCATTGTTGATGAGGTCTTCAAAAGGAGCATCAATGATGATTTCTTCTTCATTATCACTCATGACAGCCTTTTGGGAAACTACAAATTAGATATTTTGCTCCCACTCACCTCCTACAAAACAGGTTCCTCCTTGAGAAAGGGTGAAGTGGAAAAAACATGTGGAAGAGGAGGTAGTCCTTGAGTTAGAATCAAATGATTCTCCTCCTTCCACTTGGCTAGCACTTCATCAATATTAGGTTTGGATTGATAGCTCTCTTGGGGATGTGTAGATGGGGTGTGTTTAGACATAGAATGTGCCATTGGGTCTGAACCATCCATCACACATTGACTGAGGAATCTCTCTCTGGATTCCAACTCTGTAATTCTCCTAGACATATCCTCTTGGAAGCACCTTTCTTGGAGGTCACCATCATTATCATGAGTAGGATTAGTCTCATATTCTTCAAGGTTTTGAGAAAAACCCTTCTTCTCCTCCTCCTTACCCCATGATTCTACTATTTTCTTCCAGTTCAAGATCTCAGAATTGGAATTTTTCTCCTACGAATAGGTAGTAACTTTGTTTTCTCCAAGGTCCTAGGGCTACTCCATAAGGTATGGAAGTTATATCTCTCTTTCATGAAGTAGCCTCATCTTAGCCTCTAAATCTTCAATTTGCTTGGCTAGATTATCCTGAAAGAGTCTTTCTTGGAGGTCACCAAGATCATCATGTTGAGTAGGAGTAGTTTCAAGAGAGATGTGTTGGTTCATAAAGTTCCCCCCAAAAGAAGATTCATGATCTAAGGAGTTTAGAAGGTTCATCTCCATGGGAGGTTATTCTAGTTCCCTTTGATGCTTGAAGGCTAGGCATATGGGGTCAAGAGTAGGGTTGATTGATGCATTAGATGAGCTAGAGTGATCAAGTGCCATCTGATAGAAAGGATTTGGTGTACAAGAGGGGTATTTCTTTAAGATAGGAGGGGAAGCACAAGGCTGACTACCTTGCATGAATAGATTCATTCATTTTGCTACCTCCTCTTCCATGGATTGCAAGGCCTGAGCTTGCCTAAATAAACACACCTCTTTATACATCATCTCCTACTAATAACCATACTGCTCATCCAGTCTATCTATTTCCATTACTTTCTTCTCAAACTCCAGGGCCACCTCCCTTATCATTGAAGGGAAACTAGGAGAGCTACTTGAGGTGATTCCCTAAATATCTGGAGCTTGATCATAGTCATATGAAGGAATACAAGGTCCATGATTTTGTGTAAAGGAATTATACATAAAAAAATATGATTTTTAATGGCACCAGGCTACTTAACTAGTTGATTTAACTCAGAGTCACCATTGGTGTTGATGCAAAAGCCTCCAAAGGCTGGTTGGTTGAATAACACACCAAAAATTCTTTAACTCTATGGACATAACTTGTCCTAGTTAGTCCCACCAGGCATGCTAAAAATTGTTGACATAGTGGATTACACTTGGGGTAGGAGGCCGAGCTCTTGCCTTTCCACATGCAACAATGGAAACTCCCCTCTCACATATGGGACCGACGAAGCCAGAGGGGAGAGTCTCTAGATAAGGGCTAGTTCCCTCTAATGTATCTTTTAGGCCCTAGTTTCTCCTACTGCTAACAAATAAAATGAAAAAAATGGGGGGGATGAAAAGGGAGAGATAGATGCTGAAAATAGAACCTAAGCCTAAAAATGAAAAGGTGATACACCAAAAAAGTGATGACCCAACTAGCCTAAATATACACTTTTTCACCAAAAAGAAGCACCCATACACTTCATCTGAAGTGGTAAGCTCTTCTACCATAGTCAGTTAAGGGTCTGTGAAAACATAGGGAGGAAGAAACTACCAGAGGCATCCTTAGACACACTTATGGTAGCCTATTCACAGGCACCTATATTCTTCCTATAGACATTTGTAGTAGACCTATAGAAAGGAGACATCACAATGCACTGGACATGCTGTGATTGATCTATGAAAGCATGAAAGACAATGACTTGACACAAAAGAAGAAAGTAGACATATACTTTAAAGTGCAAGTCTAGATAAAGGTAAAAATGCTAAGTCTTGATTCAAGGTAAAATATGGTAGAGCTCTGCCTTACAAGCCTGAGAGCTTTTTGGGCAGAGTTTTGCCTTAAGGCTAAGAGAGTGGATCCTTCTCCAATGATAATTTTTATAATACATAGAAAGAGGAAGAGAACTTGGCGCTTCCTGGGAATGATTTTAGGCACTCTTTTCATAAGCTGGCCCATGTGTGCTGAGAGCATTAGGAAGAGGAAGTCACTATTGCTGATGTCATTCCTTAAAAGAGGCCTACAATAGACTGTAGTTTGTCCCCTTAGGCTGCACCATTTACTATTCACATTATTTGGTGATCATCTGGTAATAAATTTCCTCCCCTTTGCCACTTGGATGCTCTAGCTTTTCCTACACCTTGTCTTATCCTAGTTTTGTCTCATTCTACTCCTTCAGCCCTTGAGGGTGATCTTCTGGTGGGTCACTGCATTCCTTGGGCTCTTTTCATTATTAGCACTTAGGTAATTTAAAATCAAATGGATATTTCACTATGTTAAATTTGATGTTCACACAGCCATCACCTAGAAATTAAATACCCAATGGCTAGTCCATCTCCTTAAAATTAATGATTTTTAGGACATCACCATCCTTGGCAAATTTGGTCAGGTCTTTTCTTTGGGTTTTTTGCTTCGGGATTTTCTTGCAGACAAAAAGTCTATAAGAATTATCCCAGTCTATGTGTCCTTTCACCTAAAGTTCTTTTCCTTTGGGCTTCTTGCTCATGGTCTTCTTTGAATTCCTTTAGACTTTTTGTCTGAAGGAATTCCTTTGGAGAAAAAGGCAAGTGCCCTTATGAAGGGCAACTCTGAGTCTAAAAGCCCTTGTAGAGGATAGAGAGCATTTTAAAGGCAGCTGAAGGGGTTTAAAAGTGCATAGAAAATCTTAAGGATGAATTCTTTCAGACTTTTTGTCCAAAGGAATTCCTTCGGACAAAATGTTCGAAGGAATTCTTTTGGATTTTTTATGCACTTTTGAGCAAGGGCTTTTGGACTCAGAGCTGCCCTTCACAAGGGCACTTGCCATTCAGTGTTAGGATGCCCCCTTGAACCAAGTCGTTAAACCAACCCATTGAACAAAAAATGTTCAACAGTTCAACGGTTCAACACTGCGCACCAAGCACTTTGAACGAAGCCCTTTGAACTATTTGATGAACTAAGTGATGAACCAAGTGGTTAAACCAAGTGATTTAACCTATCGATTGAACCAAGTGATGAACTTAGCACATTGAACCAAGCTGAAGCATTGAGCCAACTAAATTGAACCAAGGCCGATGAACATTGTGTTAAACTTCACTGATTGAACCAAGTGATGAACCAAGTGGTTGAACCAAGGCTAATTGAACCAAGGCATTAAACCAGTACAATGGTTCAATGGTTCAAAGCTACCAACCTTCCTTGTGAATTTCTTTAGATAAGAGCCTGAAGAAGCCTTGTAAAACCTAGCACTCTGTGAACTAATTCTTTATGTGCCAAAAGACTAACCTGTAGAGTTCGTAGAAGTCCTTATGAAGTCCATAGAAATAGACCTACAAAGTCCATAAAAACTTCATTGCTGAGTTTGTAGAAATCCAAGCTCTATAGAGTCCATAGATTTAGACCTACAGAGTCTGTAGATTTAGACCTATAGAGTTTTTAGAAATTCTTGGACTTGTGCAAAATAAAAAAAGAAATGGCCTAGAATAGCAAGGACAAAAGGGACTGATTTTTGGTCTATTGGGAAAAAATGGTGAATAGGTTACATAGACACAAAGGTGTAATACTAAACCTTGATTTTTAAATTTCAATATATTTCAATTACTTTCAATTCTAGATTATATAAACTCATTATATATTGTAACATGCTCTTGGTTGAAGTTCAATCACTAGTTTAGCACTTAAGTTGAGAACACACAAAGATAAGGTGTGTTATACATACCTAGGTATTCATTCATTTCATTTAAAATATAATTTTCATTAATATTGAAAGGGGGAATTAGATGATATTTATACACTATATATCACCTCAATCTTGTATACTTGGAAAAATCAAACCTTGGTTATTCCTATAATTTATGGATCTTTCTTGCTTTTGTAAGTCTCACATCTACTCTATATTATGCCCCTTGGCCTATATCTTAGTCTAAATAGTCTTATATTGATGACTTAGGACTTCTATCTAGCCTAAAATGCTTAAAATGTACTTATCTTCCACCTTTACACATTCAGGGCATGCACCTACTTTTTACCCAAATTTGAATGCACTAGTGTGAAGTTGAAGACAAACCCAAAATCATTTAGGTGGTCACATCTTTTTCTAGTAGGTATTTTGTAATATATACTTATGTTAAACCTAGATAACATCATCTATGCAATCAT
Source organism: Torreya grandis (assembly GCA_037957365.1). Taxonomy (NCBI): domain Eukaryota; kingdom Viridiplantae; phylum Streptophyta; class Pinopsida; order Cupressales; family Taxaceae; genus Torreya; species Torreya grandis. The sequence goes on along the minus strand of JARHVA010000154.1, from coordinate 6,354,045 downwards.
CCTAGGTTGATGTTAGTGTTTAAGGCTCCAAGAACATCCAAATCAAAATATGACAAATTTTCTAGAATCATCTTCCATCATATTTGTCTACCTGTTCTAGATCCATCACTTTGTTAACATTAGAACCAACTAAGTATATTACTTATTTGTCATTTCCATACATAACAAAGTTTTATTTTATATATTTATTTTATTCTTAAAATAATAAACTTAGTGTATGTTTATATCTAAGTTATCACCCATTTGACCTACTATAGATCTAGTTATCACCCTTGGGCATTATCATTTCTATATACCCCTTTAATAAGCCTCTAGGTAACCTTAACCTAGAGAGAATTAATTTTAGGGATAAACATTTTACCTCTTTTCTAACCATTGTAAACTTAAAATATTTCATTTTTTATTATTTATCCCTTTATTTCTAAAAACCTACAAACTATGAAAAAATTAGTGTAATAGTTACATAATTGCTACATAACTTTTCAAACCAACTTAGTGGTTCATATAAACACCACATAGGTTTTGAAACCATCACCTATATATAGTGTCAATTTCATCACCATTGAAACATTTTTAAAATTGATTCCTAAAACTTGATTTTTTCTTATATTTTTCATGATTTCAATTGTATTTTTTATTATTTTCTCTTGACTTCATCGTCAATATTGCCCAATATACCTTTTGTCTTTATTTTTTCAATCTCAACCACCTCCAAGATAGTTTAGTATTTTGTGACTAAAATCATAGTTATGTAACTTTTTCAGTGGGTTTTATAAACACTACTGTGGTTTTTTGATCGGCAAGGCACTTTTGTCACTGATGAAACATTTTTAAAATTGATTCCTTGGACTTGATTTTTCATGCATTTTTCATGATTTTAGTTGTTTTATTTTTTTTTAGAATAATGGAGTTTTATTCCTAGTTAAATAAATAGTTCTAAACAAAGTAAATCAATAATTAATATGCAAGAATTAAGCTACTATTTTATGTAAATAGATTTGTAATTTTGCCTTTTCTAAATATAGTAATTAATAAGAGATATCTAACTTAGTTTATTATGAATGATCCATACTGAGATAGGGTCTGATACTGGAGGAGTAAGATTGGAAAACTATCAAAAATTAGATCCTAAAGTTTATTTTTAGATTGGAAGGAGAACTAAAAGTGGGACACCCTATTATTTGGCACTATGGTCCTTTTCTAGTGATGTTGTCCAAGTGGTCTGAGCTTTTTGGGTTCTTTTCAGTAGGCCTGTGTTACTTTGTTAGTGAAATATCAAAGCCTAAAAGCTTGAGGAGATCATTATGTGTCTATTTTTAATCTTTAAAGCCCTATGAGCTCTTTATGCTTGAACTTGAATGGAACTTAGAAAATTTAAATAAGGGGTTAGTATGTAAAGGATACACTAGATGCACTTCACACCCTAGGTTTGGGCATGTTACCTAAATACCAATACTCCAAGGAGGGATCAAGCTAATATAGTTATCCTATTGAAGATTTTGGTGTAATTATGTATGATAAATTTAATTATATGTGAACTTGGATGTACTTTATATGGCTATGGATTGGTACAAAGGTTTGAATAAGCTTGAAGTGATCTTAGAAGGTTGTATACAAAGAATAGGGAAGAGTTCTTGAGTGTACTTACTTGTAATATTGCTTATTTCCTTTAAATGAGTGCCAACCCTTCTAAATGGACTTTGAATGACCTTTTATATGGAAATTAATGATCATGGTTTAAATGAATTCATGTTAGGCTGATAAGAAAATGGATAGGGATCTGATAGTTAGGACTAATTTTGCACTTGGACAACATTGCCAAAATTAGGATACCCTAGGTTTTAGTGTTCCTATCTAAGTTGGGCACTATTTTATAGAGGGAATAATACCTAGGGGGGTGGATCTAGGCCTAAAATATATACTTGGGTTTATAAGGGTTAAGTTTAGAAGGTTGTGGATGTCTATGAATCAATGAAAGAATAGCCTAGAAGGGTTATGTAATCAAGTAGGAATACCTATGGATTAAGTGTCATTAGTCATGTTTAAGTCATCCAATTTTACATTTTATATGACTACATTCCCCCCTATATTATAGTGATGCATCAAAGTGAAATACTAGGATAAAGGAAAGTTAAAATCATACTTGAACTTACCTATAAGGGAGAAGCTCATGAAGCTGTGTGATGCTAGATGTGCATAGAGAGAGAACATTATGAAGTTTGAATCTACAAGAAAAACATAAAATTATACTAGTTCTTACTAGATACACTATATTTGAAATAAGAATGTATAAAATTTGAGTAAGAGGAAGATAAAATAACAAATACACCTCTTTAGGTATGTAAACCAATACAAAACTTGTTGTGATGCTAGATTGTGCTGGATGATGCTAGGTATGTGTTGAATCAAGAGTAATTTCATGATTGGATCTTAGAGCTCAATTCCCTACAATGTGGCTTAAGAATGAAAAGGCTATCCCTTTGTCTCCATCATCACCAACTAAGTGAAGTTAATGAATCATGCATGTGATAATTGATGTCTAGACTATGTGTCTAATCCCTCTAAATAGGTGGCTCAAAAATACAAATGTTAGCCCTTTGGCTCCATCATTTCCCCATAAAGTGAAGCTATGAAGTGATACTAGTATAATATAGATGTCATATGCGATGGCTCATGGATCCCATGGATTCTCTAAAAATCTAACAATGTGGCATGGATAACTAAATGTATGTTGGAAAATAGGCCACTCTTGGCCATTTTGAGACATGGAGATTAGTCTTGTATGAAAGCCACTACAAAACTGATGTAATATACTTATGTGGAATCCAACTCGAGAACTCAGGTACTTGGAAAGTTAAAATTTATGAAATTTTAACATGAAAGTGAAGCCAACCACTTATAGATGGAGTAAGGCACAAAACTACTAAAAATGCCTAGATAATAAACTAAACTTGGAAATAAAAGAAGACCAATGTGTCATGCACATTGCCCCCAACCACTGGTGTATGGAACGGATTCTAATTTGGTTGTGATGTCATCTACCTAATCTAAAATTGAAATTTGGAATCATCATGCCATACATGATACCCCCTATATCTTAATTCCCTAAGAAAATTGTACTGAAACTATTGATTTTAACTGATCTAGATGTGCAAAAACTATAGTTGAGATCAAATTTTTACCTATTACTAGAAAACCTAGGTGTTTTTATACCTAGACGAGAGTACCAAAATGAGGACACCCTTTTGTTTGGTTTTACTATCCATTTTTGATGCTATTGTCCTATGCTTAAACTGGTTGTTGATCTAGAATTATCACTATTTTCTACTCTATTCTGACTAGTTAACCTCTAAATTTTGAACTAGGTGATTTGAATGCTTCTATTTTGACTGCTAGGAGCTTTGATCTCTATGAAAAAAACTTTATTTGTTGCCTCCTCTTTTTAGGGTAGGAATGATGAACTTGTAATGACTACCCTTAGAAGTAAAAAGTCCTACAAGTGTGCTATGTTGCATAGATACATGATATAACAATGATATTTGACAAGATATCTCTAGATATGACAATGTTTGTATTGAAATATTTGTTAGATCATTAGGGGTATGCCTAGATAGATATAATAATGCAAAATCATGAGCAATGTAATGGACTAGAAATGTTAGATGTTAGATGTTAGTTGTTAGTTTTTAGTTATTAGTTGTCAAGGAAGGATGGAGTATGATGCCCATCATGGCATCTAAGAAACCAAGGTAAATGCATGATATGGATCATGACATTGAAAACAAGGACAAGAAATCAAACAACAATCATACAAATCAAGAATCAAGAAGCATACAAGGTTATCCAAGGGGCCATAAAAATAAGGGACATGGGCACATGTCACTCAAACTAGAAAGTAAGCATACAAGGCATGTTCAAATGCCACATACACATACAATTTAAAACATGAAAATATTGGCATGAGGTCCACAAGCACTTAAAAGAGTACAAGCAAGGGACATTAAAATATGTTAAAATATACACACACATGAATAGAAGTAAAGGACATTGACAGATGTCCTAAGGCACACATAAGAAATAAAATTGGAACTAGAAACACAATCTCATCTAGCTATGTAAAATAAGAAATGAAATCATGTAAAAATTGGAAAGGTACAATCACATCTAAATAATCAAAGCAAGAGTTAAATAATGAAAGACACATTTAGTACAAGACTAGGTATATGCTAGGAAATACACAAGTGCAAGATACTAATGAGTGTCGATGTGGTAATCTATGTAATCTAGTAATTAATGTATGTCAAAATGATAACTAAAGTGTGTGGTGTAATCATGACATAACCTGGATGGTGTAGTCATGTAGAAGATGCCCCCAGTGGAAATATGTATCAATGTTCATTTCAAATGTAGAAGTAGGATGTCCCCTCAATGGGTAAAATGAAGCAATCAAGGAACTAGAAGTCACTGCACACACTCAAAGAAGATCAAGTGAAGCATGGTTATGTAGATAATCAACAAACAATAACATAGAATAAGAAATGTAAGTATAACATAGTAGTCAAAATGTAAAATATGGATGATGAATACAATGTAAATGTTTTTGGTATTTTGTTATATCTAAATGTTTTTGGATTTTTGAAATTTTATATATTTTTTTTGTGTTTTAAAATATTTGAACTATGTATAGTCAAGTAAGAGAGACTATCCACAAGAAATTGAAAAGGAAATATGTATAATCAAGAAAAAGGAAGATATGTACAAGTAATGCTATGAAGAAATGATACTAACTGATGAGTCTTATGGGAAACTCCCTATCATGGTGTCTTTTATCATGATAGCTCATTTAAAACCAATCATAGTGGGTTACTACATGAAATAGGTCCTAAAAAACTCACATGTAATGAATATTTCTCTGAAGTGGTACTCTATGATGTGAATGACTGAGAAATAGATTGGTATGGAGCTAAAACTTATGATATTGGATCATTTAATACCAATCATAGTGGGTTTCTACTTGAAATAGGTCTTGGAAAACTTATTCATAGTGAATATTGTGCTAAAGTAGTACTCAGTGATGTGTATATGTATGGAACTATACTATATATGCCACAAACTACACTATTGTATGTAGGCTAAGCTCATTATATGTGTCTATAAATCTTCTAAGTAGGTTGGATAAGAGATATCCTATGAGGCCCTATCTAATAAACCACATTACTCTCATGATGAGTAACTGATGATTCCTATGAAGGAATGTCCTGGAAGGACTCAATCATGGAGGAATGAGGTATATGGTTTCATGATGGAGGAGATCTTGGTGCCCCCTATGTGAATACTATGATGACATTATCAATACATCTATTAATGCAATTTATAAGTCTATAACAATCATTATCTCTGTGTCCATGGATATGATGATAGTTACAAAAGGGCCGACGTGGTTGCCTATGTAGGAGATGTGGATCCCATTGATGACTGGAAAGAAATGTGATTAACCTCATATATAGTAGTGCTAATAATATAACATATGGTTTATCCCTCTCTAAATCAAAGTGTAATGGCTCCCTACTGCTATTATCTATAGTGCTTATTATAGGTTATGATTTCTAGTTTTGATATGTAACATTGTTTGCAACCCATTGACTAGGTGAAGGTGCATATACATGATTAGCACTAGGGTAACTTTGAAGATTTTATATTATAATATGATTTTCCAATGTTGTGATTTTTTCATTTAATAGTTGATTCTACATTTGTAAATCTAAAAATAGCTTACTCATGCTGGTGATTTGATTCCTTAGAGTCTCACAAGTGCAAACCTTAGTTACTTCTGATTGAATATGTAAACACATATGTTGAAGAGGGTTTGAAGAAGATATAGGTAGAATTTATGCATTAGGAGAAATATTATAGGATACCTCACCTTTTGGAGGGGTGATAGCCTAGACCTGGTTAGAGGGAAAGTAGTTATCACCCTCCTGAGGGAGAGGAGAAAGGATTTCTTTCCTCTACATGAAAAATGACATTGAAACAAGAGTAGCCAAAGAGGAATATGAATCTAAGTATAAACTATGAATTTAGGCTAAAATTCATGTAAATGGAGTTATAAATTATATAGCAACATGATTATAGAGAACATTCCACATGAAAGATAACAAACAAGGGATATAAAGCATGAATTTGTGCATGCATGCATAAGAAATTGTGACATGTTCTATGACATTTCAAATGTGTTTAGCATGATAAGATTGAAATAATTTCCATATGAAATATATAAATAAAAGGATTGAGATCATGTATTTGTGAAAGAATGTATAAATATCATTGACATGTATTATGACATTTGTAATGTGTTTAGCATAATGAATCTAGAGATTTTTCCATATGTCAAATAGAGAGTAAAGGATAGAGAACATGATTTTGTGCCTAAATGAATAAATATATTTGACTTTTAACATAATATTTCTAACATGTTTAGCATGATAAACTTGAAAATTGTTCGATATGAGAGGTCGAGAGTATGCAAAAGGCATATTGAAATCTTGTGTAATTTTAGAAAAAAATGTCATTATATCATCCCTTATTATGAAAATTAATCATGAAATGCAAAGAATGAAACTTTGTACTAACATATGATATAATTCATCATTCATGTACATGATATGATCTATTATGGTTTCCTTATTATTTGTAAGAAATGTAAGAAAATTTGTAAATAAATGAGCATTATTTTTACAAATTGGCTATGGATGTAAGGTGATACCTCAAGAAGAAAAGTAGGAACTAGTATATGCAAATAGGGATTTTTTAAAAATATTTATGTAAAATAATATGAATTTTTTAATTTTAAATTAATTTTTTGAGTTTGATATGCAACAAAAAAATTTAGAAAATGATTAGAAGGGTATTGGAAAATGATTGAGAACTAGTTAATACAACAAGGGATTTTTGAATGAATTTTTAAAATTAGTATGATAATTTAAATTTTTTGATATGAATTTATATAAAAAATTTAGAATTTTTCTTGAAAATTTTATGAAAAATCAAAAAATATTTCTAAAATTAGCAATATATTTTTCCTAGTGTTTGGAATGTGTTTGTATGCAAAAAGGACATAGTATATGAAAACTAGGGTTTTTATTAAATATATTGAGAAATTTTTAATTAATGTGTATATTTTTATTTTAAAATATAGGAAAAATTAGTAAATTATGGTAAAAAAACAAAAATAATATACCCTAGGGTTTTTAGGGTTTTTGTGTGAAATTTGAAGTAAATCAGGTTCACCAAATATTTTATTATTTTTAAAATAATGGGTTTTTATTCCTTGTTAAATAAATAGGCCTAATAAAAGTAAATCATTAAATAATATGTAGGAATTAAGCTATTATTTTTTGTAAATAGATTTGTATTTTTGCCTTTTCTAAATATAGTAATAAATAAGAGAAATCTAACTTAGTTTATTCTGAATGATCCAGACTGAGATAGGGTTTGATACTAGAGGAGTAGGACTAGGAAACTATCAAAAACTAGATCTTGAGATTCATTTTTATATTGGAAAAGAGCACAAAAAGTGGGATAGCCTATTATTTGGCACTGTAGTCTTTTTTTGATGATGTTATCCAAGTGGTCTAAGCTTTTTAGGTTCTATTCGATAGGCTTGTGTTACCCTGTTAGTGAAATATCAAAGCCTGGAAGCCTGAGGAGCTCATTGTTCATCTATTTTTAATCTTCAAATCCCTAAGATCTATTTATTCTTTAACTTGAATGGAAACTTGGAAAAGATAGATAAGGGGTTAGTGTGTAAAGGATACACTATATGCACTTCACACCCCGTGTGTGGGCACACTACCTACATACCAATACTTTGAGGAGGGATCAAGCTAATGTAGTTATCTTATTTATGTGCTTGGTGAAATTATTTATGATAAATGTAACTAAATTTGAAACTAGATGTACTTTGGATGGCTAGGGATTGGTATAAAGGTTAGAATAAGCTTGAAATGATCATCAAAGGTTGTATGCAGAGAATAGGGAAGAGTGATTGAGTGTACTTGCTTGTATTCTTAATGCCTTCCTATAAATGAGTGACAACTCTTCTAAATATACTTTTAATGGAATTTTATAAGGAAATTAATTATCATAGGTTAAATTAATTCACATTAGGCCAACAAGAAAAATAATAAAGATCTAAAATAATTTAACCATTATGACTAATTTTGCACTTGGACAATAGTGCTGAAATTAGGGCACCTTGGGTTTTAACATTCCTATCCAAGTTGGGAACTATTATATAAATGTAATGAGACCTATGGGGATGGATTTGGGCCTAAAAGATCTACCTGGGTCTATAAGGGTTAAGTCCAGAAGGTTATGGATGACTGGGAATCAGTGAAAGAATAGCCTATAAGGGTTATGTAAGCAAGTAGGAAGACCTATGGATTAAGTGTTATTAGGCATGCTTAAATAATCCAATTACACATTTAATATAACTAAAATTGAATTTTTTTTATTAATTTCACCTTCATGATTTCCTATTACACTTTTAATCTTGATTATGTCAATCTCAGTCACCTCCAAGTTAACTCAATCAAGTTTCAATTAACTCCAACTCATAATTTCTTCTTCCTTATAAGTATTTTATTTTTCTTGGAATTTTGGATCTAAAAATTCCATTAGATATATAATATTATAATTTTTAACAAATCCATAGTCAACCTTATATTGTTTTGATTAACTTAACCAAAATTTGTAATAATCTTATGATCATTTTCACAAGTTGGAGAAGGGAGCTCATGAGTTTGAAATTAGTAATTTGTTGCTCATGATCAACCAGCCATAGTTCAATTTTTTCTTCCTCCACATTGTGTTTTTGGTTTGATTTTATTTTCATTAACTCTTGTTTTATAGTTATAATGTCATCATTAAGCAACATATCAAGGAGCTAGCTGCATGAGTATTCAACATTTTCATCAAATAATTCTCCTTCACTTGATCTCATCTTTGACCATGTTGGAGGATTTATTTATTTATTTGTATTTAATTTATTGTATATATTTTATTATGTATTATAATATTTTTTAATTTTAAAATTTTATTCACAACAAATCCAAAAATATATTGATTCTTCTCTACCTCTTTACATTAGAAAATTAGTTTCATCATTTTGGTTGTATTCACACATAAAATATTAAAGAGTAGTAGTATTCACATTATGTATAGGATATATAGGTGAATATTATAATTATATATATATATATATATCCAAAAATACAATTTTATTTTATTTTTTCTTGGTACACATTCATATACACAAATAAACACCAATAGACTTACATGCATAAAAACTAGGAAATTGAAAAGTAAGTTTCCATAAAAAATAATTTGATTATTTTCATAGTAAATAAATTAATTATAATTTATAAATAATAATTTTATATTTTAATCCATCCATTCACATATAATTTATATACATGAGTTACTTAAAAAACACTAAAAAGTCCCAAACTTTCATATCAACTTACACACATAAAATAAATCTTTAAAACTTAGAGTTTACATTTTCATACTTAAAATCTTAATTTTAGATATAATTTCATATTTTAATAGTAAATATTTAATTTTTAATTATATTTTCATTTAATTTTCACTAAAAATACCAAGAAAATATTGTTTTATTGTAATATGTGAAATTTTACATTCACAAGACAAAGCAAATGTCAAAATTTGGTAGCTACATTTTTAATTTAATTTTTAGTTTTAATTTGCATTAAATTATTAAAATATCAATAAAAAAATTCAAAAAAAGTATTTCCTTTATTTCCAAGCATTTTTATTTCAACATATAACATAGTTTTCTTTCCATTTGCAAGAGTCTTACTGAAAACACAAAAGTATCCTTAAACCAAACCTTGTCATAATGAGAACAAGTACAAACCTTGATTTCAACATTTCAAAATAGAACGTTAATTTTAACACAACAAATAAAAATAAGCTACATGTTTCAACATTAAAAACAAAATGTATTTCACTCTTGGATGATGCTCTTAGAGTGAGCTCATCTTCACAAAGTATGCATCTTTCCTTGAGTACTACTCCCATACTTGCTAGTAACCTTCAAAGACTTTATGTTTTCAATTCCATTCCTATCCCAAACCTAATTATAAATAAAATTAATACTCTTTAAAATTAATCTCACCCAATATAATCCCCAATAGTGAGACCATCTACATCCTAACATGCTAATTAAATAACCTTTACATTTGAGCTTCCCCCTTCCCCTTCTTTATCCTCAAGTCTAGACTCATCATATCTCATTAACTTTTTGGATGATATTTATTATCCATATTCAAAATAATAAATTTGACCAAATACTAAGGGTTATTCAACCTAACTTCACCCAATTTATTGAATCAAGTATCTACTAGGAACTTTTTTACCATTTCTTTATCCATTAAGGGTTCTCAAAACTCCATCTCTTCCCAATTCGATATTATAAATAAGTATTACAACTAATGTGAGATATTTTGTTATCACCACAAAAATACTTTTCCACCTATATCTCAAAAACATGTTCCCATACCTCAACCCAACCAACTAACTCTTTTCACCCTTCCTATTTAAAATCCTCAACCACATCAACCCAACCAAATGAAATTTTAGACCACTCATCCCATTATCCTTTCATTTATTATCTCCTCTAGACATCGATAAGTCTTGTAGATGAATATTAGTTTTTTGATTTCCATGTGTACATAAACTATCCATTAATTAGTGTGGGATGAGGTCAATCTTGGTGGACAATTCGATAATAGTAGACTTGTCTACCTAGGGTGGACTTATCCCAAATAATTAAGGATAAATATCTCAAATTGGAGGTATTATAAGAGTGATGTAACATTTATTTTATCATTAAATTATAAATTTTTGTGTATTAATGATGAAAAATAGTGGTTAAATCCTACATATAGATAAATGGATTAGATGAATGGCAAATAAGATTCATATATTTAGGCATAATTCAAGTGGTTTAGGATATGTCATTAATTAGCATTGTCAAGTACCTATGACAAAATTCAGGTATCTAAAACACAAATTGTAGAAAATAAAATAATATGATCATACTCTTGGGAAGAATAGCATAGACTGCATGACATATAGAAGAAATAAGCTATATATAATAAAAGAGGCTGCAATACAATAAATATGTATAAATGAAACAAATGTGTGAGCTAAATGGATAAATAATAATCTTATCTATGTCATAAAATATATAATAATAGAAGTTTCATATGTCACTAGATATATATTAAATATTATCATGAGACATTGAATAAGTTTTATCACCCCTAGGAGGAATATGAGTATAATGGACTCGAAAAGCCACTATAGAGTGTGTAAGAATACATTGTGGTAAATTTAATGTGGGATAAAATCATGTTTAATAAATGGTAATTAAATATTTTAATGAATAATAATTAGAATTAGGTTGGTCTTAGCTTCATTCATAGGATGAGGGATGGTGAACATAACCTTGTCATGATTTTTGTATGGTGTGGTAGGATAATTGGAAAAGGAAGTGTAAGAAGGCTTTGAAGAGATATTATTTATCTATTTTTAGTTTCAAACTAGATTTTTTAGATTAAATTTAGGTGGTGTGGACAATATCTGATAAAATGTGGTTGGTTATTTATGTAGGGTTGATCCTTCCTTGGCATATGTTTTTAAAAAGAACACAAAGTTGTGGAGGATTTTTTAGGAAGGAGGTCTATCCAATTTAATTCAAATAATTCAAGGGTATGATCCACATACTTTAAATTAGTTTACAAAGAGATAGAATGAAAAAGTGATCAAGATAAAATGGGTTGGCATAGATGTGATAAAGGATCTCATTGCTCACATTATGGGTAGAAAATGGAGGAACTCAAATATTTCAAATACAATAGAGATAATAAGGATGAGGAGACATTATTGATGGGTGATGAGTAGATCATTTATTTTCAATGAGGCTACCAATGGGATTAACTCACACATCCTTATGATTAGGTGGATAAATAAATTATGAAGTTTATAACTATAGAAGGAAGGTACAAGGTTGTTCACACTTTTCATTTTGTGTTTCTTAATTATTGTAGGCACCATGTTCCTATTAATTTGTCATTTTACATTTTGATGTCTTTGGAAATATTTGTGGAAAATGTTAAGATGTGAAAAAGGACATTTCTATACATCAAGCTATCATCTTCTTGATATAAAATCATTCTAAGTATCTTAAGGTTTGCTTGGCTGAAGAGGATAATTTGGTAAAAACTCAGAATAGGGAAATCTTGGTGATTAAGAAAATTATTAAAAGTATTGGTAAGGTGAAACAACCTAATATTTATATAATTAAGGGTTCCAAGGTGGAAAAGAGGAAGGTCAAAGTTGGGAGTGATAAATTCTTGGATAATAGTAAGGATAAGATGGGTTCTTTAGGTGAAATTTTTGAGGAAGTGGTTGTAGGGATGAAACTATTGAAAGGTTAAAGTGCTAAGGATTTTAATAAATACAAATTAGAGGAGAGTTTTAAAGGTAAAACATTTGTTTGATGAATTATATGTAATTACAGAGGAGCTCAGTAGGCAAAACAAGATGAAAGCAATTACTGAAATGTTGGATCTACATAAAGTTTTTATACAAGGGTTTATGGACCACAAATTAATGATAAAAATATATTATGAATAACAATGTGGATTGTGGTAACTTGTGTAGAAAAGAGGACTTGAAGGAGGTGTTGCTAGAGGTGAAGAGGGTGGAGGATAAATTTATCAATCTTTAGGAGATATTCAAGAAAAATATCGGTATGCTATTTTGTTACAATAAATTAGATGTGTAAAAAAATTTAGTGTGCTTGGATGGGCTAAGGTAGTTTATTAAGAGAAGGTAATAAATCTAAAGGATTTTCTAAGATTAAATATAGGGATCCAAAAATTCAAGGGATGGAACATATGGAAATAATATTAATTAATATGGTGGACACTTGGGATGAGGCACTCAGTGAGCTAATGAATTAACTATTATGTTACTTATTTGGTTCTTCCTTGTTTTATTCTTTGTTTTGGTGTTATTTAGTAGTTTTTTTGTTGTTTTGTATTTGTTTATTGGTATTTTTTATTTCTTTTATTATACCATTATGTTTATTTATGTATTTTTTTGGCTTGTCTACTTATATATTATAAAATGGTTGGGTTCCTATAAAAAATACATTCTTTACCAATAGTAAAAAAATCATGGTAACTGTAGATACCAAATATAGTATTAAGTACCTTAAAATGACAAAATTGATATATTATACATACATGAATTATGCACACAAATATGATCCTTAAATACCATTATTTCACACCTACATGATACCTTGTGTGTTTGACCCTCTTTGTTTTTTATCAAACACCTATAATAACGTTACAATCTTTACCAAACTAAGTTATTATACCATAAAGGCATCCTTATACTTTTAGTTTGATCTTTTTATGCATGGATCACTAACATCATATTGGTTCAGTATCTTCAATTGATACTAACCTAAGTAAGATGTTTCCAACCCTCTCCAAGTAATAACTAATTTTTAAAATCAAATATTTATTTAGGGTTAGCTCATCTACCTAGAATGCTAGTATCATGATAAATTACCTAATGGGACTCACGTATACAAAAAAATAAGGCCTCAATTGATAGGGGAATTGAAATTTATTTGGTACACATCTATACACTATTGAACATTGAAAAAACCTACCCTATTCCTCATAATTTTAAAATTAATCACTAAGATAAATCCATAACCAAGTTTAAATTGTACCAAAGTGAAGTAAATGAAATAATTTTAAAGTATCAAATCCATATCATTAGTTACATTAATTTATTTAAGGCACATAATTTCATAGTCAAATTGAGATACCAACCCATGGCTTGATTCCTTCCTTGGAGTATTAAGTACATAGGTAGTGGTCAATCATGAATATGGGTGATTTGGGTCATCTCAACCCATTACACTTTCCCAAATTTTATAAGTTTTTATCACTTGAAAACACACCTAAGGTTTCAAGGTGAAGGAGGTTAACTTTTGTAGTTGTGTGCACCATCAAGCTTTAGCATCACATGTGCATAGATTTCAGAGATGAAAAAAATGGATCATATAATCACAAACCCACTTTTCCACTCAAATCAAATTCAATAATTGATATTGACCCAAAGTTGATGAAACTCACCCTATGTAGATAAAAACACAATTCTAAGATCTTTAGAAATCAAAAGCCTGCTTTAAATCATTATAAACTATTTTGAGATTTTAACATTCATATTCATGTTTAGATGCCATATTTATTTAGCTAAATTCATATACTAGTTTATATAATATTAGGGTTTCTAAAACCAAATAAGTGTAAATCATAATTATAAAGGCATTCATTTATTAAACCTTATCAAAACCTATGTCACCCTTAGGGTTTCATATTTCTACCTTAGGGTTTTATTTTTAGACCCAATTTCTTGGTGTCTCTAATAATACATATTACCCATATCTATAATAAACAAAAAATATCTTTATTTGTTGATACAATTCATGAATCTAATATTTTCATATTGTTCCACTTGGATATGTTGCATTTTTACAAATCATATAATCAAATAGATCAAATCTAAAAACTCTAATAATGATAAAAATAAAAATGAATAATCTCAAGCCTTCCTCAAATCATATTGTTGCAACATATAATCCAAGTTTCCTTTTGTTACCACTATATGAAAATTTGCATGCATTTCTCCTTTTTTCCTCCTTCCCTTAGATCTTAGGGTTTTACTATTTACCATCTCACTCCCATTATTCACCCACAACTTATTTTGGATTCCACTATCTGTTAGATCAACACTAGATGAGGTATTGTGCCCCATCATGTATGACATAATGATAGTAGTCAACATGTTCCTCCTTAACCCTATCCACATCCCTTAAAGTAATCCAATCAATCCAAAATTTATGACATCATGGATAAACTAAATAACACCTATGCTATAATTTAGTACTTGGAGTTACTCAAGAGATTAATAATTTACAAAGAGATATTATATGAGGCATTATGAGAAACATTTATCCCTAGTGATACAAAACCTACATCATTTTTCTCTATTATGAATATATTCAAAAATATCAAAAAATTAATCAACTTTGATAAATAATGCTTACCTACGCAACTCAAGAGAGCAAAATCTAGCATTAATCACTCAATTTCAAGTGTTAAATGAACTATTCAAAGTGTGTTGGTAGATCATGGTGTTTTCTTGAATATTTATAATATTGATTTTTTACAATAATTTGGGTACTATTCAAAAATTATATCAAATAATAATTTTTTTTGACAACAATCTACATCAAATACTTGGGATCATATCATTGGATGTAAAACTAGGCCCCAATATGGTATCTACAACCTTCCACATTATTCCCAATCATTTACATTACAGCTTGATTTTATAGAGACCTTGGATACATTATATTAAATTATTTCCATTAACATTACACATATGTTTCTAATTCATACATGAACACTATCCTTATACATAATGCATATATGATGACCCTTTCAAATGTTATAAGATGACATAATCTACTAATAATAACCAATCACAAACCTAGTTGGAATATCATTTTATCATTCATCCATCATAACCCATTCTAGTAACTCAAATACATAGATATCAGGTGGGTGAATCAAGTTCCAAAAATTACAAAGAACCAATCATAACATGAAAAGTAGATATACATCCTAAACCATAAACTAATATAAAGCAGTTGAAACTTGTTATTTATCTTCCTTCAGTGGTGGATTTATAAAATTAATATGGCATAGTCATAGACTATTATGATAGTGATGAAAATGATACCAACATGTAATATATGATACATGATCAACTGCACAAGTTAAACTTCAATCCTTTAGATGAATATTTTTTAAATACTATATTCACACTTATTAGAGTTAGATAATATTAGGATAATTCATATACAATAAAAAGGGATAAATCAAAAGTTCTTATTCATGCATAATATTTTGGGGTAAAAGGAAAAATAATAATTACATATTATCATTTCATTTGAAATGAAAACATAGTTGAAAGATTATATCACATAAGGCATATCAAATTCTAAATTCAAACATGACTTGAATAAAGAAATAATCATACATTTTATTAAATAATGTGGAAAGACCAGCTAAAAAAGCTCTAACACCATTATGAGTAACAATTATTAAAGATAAACCAATAAAATATTTCAAACATTACTTTCTTATAATCTCATCACATCATCATCTATTAAACATTGATCCATGGGACATCTCTCAGATCAAGAAGGAAATATTATCATGGTCATCATATAATCACAAGACATGGCACAAATCATTATGATGCATTATAAAATAAGACACAAAAATACAAGAATTAATTCACCATCAATGTGATATAGAATCAATATAAACACTCACCACTAAGTTCTAGTATAAATCAACCAATAAATTTAGTACACAAAGGGCAAAATCATTCATGACAAGATATTGTAACTATTTTATGTGTGTGTGTGTGTGTGTGTGTGTGTGTGTGTGTGTGTGTGTGTGTGTGTGTGTGTGTAAGGTTTTTATCAATTACAAATTCATATTGATAAATACCAACTCCTAAATTTATGTAGTGTCTAAGATCCATTCAATCTTCACATTAGTATATTCCTTGTACATGTTACCATACCAATTTATTATGATCCAAATGTCATTGATACATGTATATGGGTAAGACCTTATACCACCTAGCTAACACTCTTGTTAGGATTGGAATGGTTATACATGATGCAAACCATGGTGAATAAAACAAATCAATATATTTCTTTATTACATGAAGATAATATAATCAAGATTCAACTTAATGGCATTAGTACTCACTAAAAGGAAATATCTTCAAAGATAAAACAAACATGGAATATGAACAATCATATTTAGTAGAAGAAGAGTTAATTTGATTACATAATCTTAAGTATTGATATATCATCTTTGATCTTAAAGAGGATGACTTAATCACTAGTTTATGAGCACCACTTTCAAATATTTCAAAATAAATAAAAATCAAATAATTTGAAATCATAAAAATATTCAAAAAATAAAAATCAAGACCTGATCATGACATGATTACTAGGTTACACTATTTGCATATGTTTTATGTCACATGTTTGGTATATGGCATATTATTTTCATACAAACATGCATTTTATAACACATGAGTGTGATGTGGGACATAGAGGTTACACATGGACATATTGATTTTTTACTTTCCTCTACATAATGGCCATGCCAATATTGGGGGCATCTTATTCCATAGGTTTCACTATCACATGTTATATCTTTCTATGACTTCTCTACCATGTAAAACTATCTAGATTCCTTACAAACATCTTTCTAGTTACTTATTTCATATATAATGGTACATGGATATGTAATTATACTATGATGTGACATTGATATATATTGATGGTGTAGACTAGTCTTTATTTTTATATGCTTAATTTATGTTGATACTCTTGCATGCTAAATTTGTCATTACTTATCAATTATGTGTATCCCTCATCCTTATTTTATTTGACATCTTTATGTTCCATTGTTTATGACATATGTTTTCCACTGCATGTGCTTCTTTTCCTTGTTTGATGCAACATGCCTATGTCCCTTGTTTGTGACATATTTATGTCCCTTTTGTTAGGTTTTTTATTTATTTTATGTGATATATTTATATACCTTGTTTTCAACATCTTTATGTCCCTTGTTTTTTAAATCTTTGTGTCCCTTATATGTGGCCCTTGGATTTGTTTGCTTCAACATCTACATACTCCATGTATTTTTCCATTATTCTTATGTGTGAAATTAAATCTTAATATTGTTGATCTTTTTGCACTTGTTGATATTGCTAAGATTTGGTGGTTCCATGATATATATCATGTTCCTTTATTATGTAGTCTTTTTAAGTTATATTTTTAGTTATGGTTACTACTTTATTCTTCATTGATATATCTATCTAGACATGACACTTATATGCCTTGCATTATAAATACCTTAATTAACATACACATTACTATGATGAAATACTCTCCACATTTTCATATGATTATACCTGATGTTATTTTTATACATGACATGATATAGTTAAATTTTATTTTGAGATGAGTAACTTATAATACACATCCCTCATCTCAAAATGGGGGCATTAGAATGGTCTTGTCATAGATACATAAGCCTTCATAAACATAAAATCATATTTTGGAATCATAATATAGATTTCAAAGGTTAAGAATGATTAGGATACCAAATGAATTCAATTACATAATAAATATTGGCACATCAGTATAAATTATGGGGACATATGTCATGTATATACACTTACTTTATAGATACTTGAATACATATCCATATAGAGTTAAGTGCATATTCATGGTCATATTACATAGTTTATAGGAATAGGAATCACATTTTTTAACATATGCATATATTTAAGATGCATGTTCTCATTATCATCATATAGATACATAACATTATATATCAATTGGTAAAGATTAAGAGGGAAGGATATTGGTTCATTCACATATACACACTTTTAGATTCATGAGACATGATACTATCATGCATATACATACTATGATATTTTATAATTAACACAATTCTAAAGGGGCATGTTATTGATTCATTCACATTAACAAATTTTGTAGTAAGCACTATTATAATTATTTATTTACAAACACATTTTCAATCCACACCTAGTAGTGAGCAACCTTGAATCTATCAATCCATTTTCAATGGTTGACTCATGTTTTTACATGTAATTTTCATTATGGTTCAATAATGGTCAATGGCCATGGCTTTAATTCTAGTGAACCCATGATGTGGTTCCCATATTTATCATATCTAATTAGTTATTTGGGTTAATACAACACATAATTCTCCCCATATCTATGAGGGTTATAAAATATTTTCTTCCCAACCCAAGGGATTGCATAGTTGTACAAAATTTGGGTTTGAGCACTCTTAATTTCTCCATGGTTTAACAAAATAAACCACTCTCTAAGTTCTTCAGTATAAAACACCTTTATTCAATTCTTCAACAAGGAAAAATGACCTCTAATAAGTTTCAAGAACAACCTAATTTTCACCAACACATAGGTGTACTCCTTCCTTTATCTTTAACTTTCAAATTTAAAGTTTATATTTGAAATTATAATTTATGGACATTGATTACCATATTTTTTTAGATTTTAGTTTTGAATTAACTACATAATTAGATCTTCCTACCAAAGATAAAGTGTTTTATACACTCTCATGTATACTTATTCCTTTTGCTTTAGACATTCCATCATTAGAATAGAATGGGACATTTTTATATATTAAAAAATAGTATTAATTAATTAAAAATTAAAATCTTGACATAAATTTATTGTGAATTACTTACACACACAAATATGGTCATAACCTACCATTTTCTCACACCTAAATTCTACTTTATGAGTTTTACCCTCTTCATTTGTTGTCAAAAACTAACAATAACCTTATATTATATGCTAAACTAAGTTATTATCTCATAGAGACATACCCAAAATTCCAATTTAATCTTTCTATGCATGGGACACTAACATCATATTGGGTCACTTTAATTATTTGATACTAACTTGAACCTAATATTATTGACCCTCTCCAAAAAACATTTAATTTTTAAAATAAACTATTTCTTTAGGGTTGACCCATATTTATAAAGTGTTAGTGGCATGATAAATTACCCAATTTCACTCATATAAATAAATGAGGACCTCACTTGGAAGGGACTTTGAACTTATTTGGTACACATATATACATTGGCTCACATTGAGAAAAATGCCCTATTACTACTAAAATTTAAAATCAATCACTAGGATCAACCCACAACCAAGTTTGAACCATAGAAAATTGAAGTCAAAGTAAACATTATTAAGTATCAAATCCAAATCATTAGTTGTATTATAGTTAAGGAGCACAATTTTATAATCACACTGAGTGGTATAACTATCTATGGATTTTTTTTATCTCAATGGAGTAATGGATATGTAGCTAGTGATCAATCATCAATGGGGGTGATTGGGGTTAGTTCATACCATTACACTTTCTCAATGTTTTTAGGATTCTAGTGCTCACAAGCACACCTAGGGTTTTAATTTGAATGAATTTTATTTATAGATTTTTATTAGGGTTCAAAAATTTACATACAGATATTTCAAACATAGGAAAATCTGATCAACGTACATTTTTCTATACAAGTCACTATATACCACTAAAGGTCAATAACAACAGACAATATTAATCAAAAGCTAATGGAATTGGCCCTATGTAGATAGAAACATAGTTCCAAATCTAAAAAATCATAGGCTTACTTCAATATATTTTCAATAATTAGGATTCAATCACAATTACACAATCAATTATAAAATTTAAATACTTATCCTTTTGTTTTACTTATTGTACTTAGCATATGCCACTTTTCAATTCATTATAAATTGTTTCAAGATTTTACTTTCAAATTCATGCTTAAATGTCAAATTTATTCATCTAAATTTTACATACTATTTTATATCCTATTAGGGTTTTTAAAACTAAATTAGGGTAAAACAACAATATAACTACTCTAGGTCATAAATCAAACTTGGTACATTGATGATTGTGTTGTATATCTTGAAGGAACAACTGTAAGAAAAAAAAATTTAGGAGCTTCTATATAAGATGGAAATATATTAGTATCAAATATATTATATTCCATATAGGATAATTAAGGTACCAACATAGGGATCACATGAGGATAAATTATTTGTTCCTTTTTTGTTACACTAGCCACTCACACATGTGATCTCTAAGGTAAGATAGGTTTATGTTAATGTGTGTATTAAATAGTGTTTGCTTCTCTATTTTACACAAATTTAACACCTTTATGTAATATTTATGGTATCAATCTCATGTTATTAGGTTAATAACATCCAAGTAATATATTATACGAGCATGCATCCAGTATAACATAAAACCAAACTAGAGTGGTTCAAAGACCAAATACAACTAGAAGGTAATACCACATAAGGGTGTAAGTTTATGATCATAATAGTCATGTATTACCTTATTAATACCAAATAAATTTATCTTAATATAATTTTTAATAGATAATAATATCATTAAAAAAAAAATGCTATAACCATTATTTATCATAATGCCATATGTAATATAATGATGATAGTCAAAAACACCATGTATGCATATAGAACCACTATTTGATGCATCATTAGGTATATTGTGGTCTTGTAATGTAATGTAAGGTACATGGATTTTATAGATCAAAACCTTATCAATAATGTTTTTAATCTCATGCTAAGGTATAATGGTAAAGTGATGTATAAATGTTGTCATATGCATATTTTTTATTAAGGGTAAAGATGGGTTTTTTATGAGGGACCTAAATCTATACAAGGAACATGTAGACCAATCCCCCAAGGCCAAAATAAATAATATAATTTGATAAATTCAAGAAAAATAAAACATTAGACCAAAAATAATAGGATAATAAACCAAGAACAACCAAAAACAACTAAAATTTATAGCCTACTAAGGCCTCCTCCCAACTTATAATACATATTTTGATCTCCAATTCCATTTGTTAAAATGTTTGAGAAGACAGTCCAATATCCTTATCACATTCACTACACTTTCGAGCTTATGAGGATGAAGGATCAAATCATTTCTACATGCTACTCAAAAATTTATGAGAGTCCCTAGGCTAGTGATGTTGTCTTTCATTAATGCTTTGTTAACCTCCACAAGAGCTTTTACATTCACCTTTAGTCCAACATTATCCCTTTCTAGGATTGAAACCCTATCCCTCAACCTCTTCAACTAGGCTTCCATCTATTTTTTCTCATCCTCAAATTTTTTTTGGGGTACTAAGGTCGAAAGAGACTTGATATGTTCCATATAAGCTAGGATTTCATGCATAAACCACCAAAGCATCACTTTTTTAAGATGCAATTCCTCCTCTATGATATCAAATTTACTCTGTTTGGTGAGGAACTCAGCCACTCTATCAAACTCAACATTTAAACCCTTATGATGGGTAGATGAATTACGAGTGGGGTTATAATCCTCCTCCACATTTCCCTTAGAATCATCATAATGAACTAGAGTCTTCCCCTTCTTATTAGAATACAAAGCTTTAGTCTTCAATAAATTTAAACCCTCCAAAGCCTCTTCCTCCTAAACTATAAATAGATCTTCTTTAGAAGGACCCATTTTAGGAATATTTTCCCATTCCTTGTTAATTTGAAACCTACCCTTGGAAAATCTCCTTAGTTTATGATTATAATTTTCTAGCTAGGAGCTTATGGAAATCTTAGTTTTTTAAATACCATGTTTACTAGGAATATGGCCTTTGGTCCACTCAACTTAGTATGAGCTATACTACTAGAAAAATTAGTTTGGGAAGGAGGGAAATAAATGGGACTATTGTTTATCCCTCTAAAATACTTATAAATCATAAAATTTACATCATGATGCAATGGTTCACTCTTATTGCCATGTTTTACATCAAGAATTAAGATGTTAAGCAAATTTAATATGTAGAAAGGCAAACTCAGGGGAATATTATGCTTGAATTAGTTTAGGAAAATAAATTGAGACCAATGGACAACATTCTATCTACTAGGAAAATAAAGTGAGATGAATGGAAAATATTCTATCTACCTTCCAATGTGATATAGAGCATGACCTGCTTAGCTACCTCACCAAATCGAGAAGGAAATGTCTCCTAGTCAAATTCACTTTGTAAAGGACAAATCACCTCTCCTTATATCAATAAATTTTCATTTTATTCCTTTTAATTTCTTCATGTTTTGAAAATTTTAGTGGCATCCATATCCAATCTAGTCACCTGAGTTATCAATTCCTTCATGATTGTTATAAAGACATTATTGAATGCCACTTCTCTATAGTTCCAGTCCTTGAAAAACTTTTTAAAAATGTGTTTATAGTATCCTTCCACCATTTATATAAAAATTTCCATTCCTCAAATTTGTAGAATCTTCCATAACTTAGCATCCTCCTTTAAACTTACATCTAGGATGGGCTCAATTTGTCTTGGTTTTTTACTAACCATTTGAGATCTCTTTGTAATTCACTTTTTGACCACCAAAATTCTAATTCTATATTATTTGGAGGAAATATACAAAAATATTCTTTTCAATTAATAATTATAATAAACAAGCCACCATATGGATATCACAATCACCACACACATAGGAATAAGATTTCCTAGCTTTAAACATAATTATTCCATCCCCATTTGGAAATTGTATGGTGAGTCAAATACATGCAACCAAGGAGTGAGAAGTGGAGGTTAGGCTAACCCTTCCACTAAAACTTAATATATTAACATACCCCCTTCCTATCAACACATTAATATAATAAAAACTAGAAAATATATAAAATAAAAAGCATAACATTAATGTGTAGTTAATGATTGCATAATATTTCTTCCCTCTCTATTCTTTGGATAATCAAACCAAGAATATTTTCCAAATAAGTACACATTATTAGATATATTGACATCACTCCTTTATTATAAGCCAATCCACAACTTTATTCCCTTCTCTAAACACATGTTAGATGGTGACCTCATGGAAAGAATCAATAATAAGGTAGGCTTCCTCTATGATACAATTTTCTAGATTATTTTTCAACAAATAATTTATTATGTTTAGAGAATCACCTTCTATCAAAATTCTATTTATCATGAGTTTTTTTACTAGACTCAAACCCTAAAGTGTAGCTAAGGCTTCTTCCCAATGGTTGGTCTAAGTACCCATACCTTTAGCATAAACTACAATTAAATTCCATTTATCATCCCTCACAATATCCCAACCTCCTTGGGTTCCCTTTTGATGCCCCATCAAAATTTATTTTTACCCATCTTGAAGAGGGGGATTTCCATTTAAATTTTTTTCTAGCTTCAATTCTAGGATCCAAAGTACTTCCAACTTGTACCTCAATCTACAAAAGGGATGTAAGTCTAGCTTATTATTCATTTATGCTTGAGGATTTATTAGAGGGGGAAATTTTAAGATTCTCTAAAATACTAAATTATATTACTTAGCCAACATTATTATAGGAATTTATTTATCCCTAAAAATCCTATTATTTTATTCCTTATACAGACCCCAAATGATGTGTGGTAGTGTTAACTTACTGATGTTTTTAATCTTGCCATTTTTATAATGAGGATTCCAAGCCAACCAAGATTCTAGAATAGATTGAGATTGAACTGAGGTAATTAGTAAATTTTCAAAAAAGAAACTCCAAACCTGTAAGGAAAAATATCACCCTAAAATAAGATGTACCACTAATTCATTATCAATTTTATAAAGAGGGCATCTATTTATCAAATGCATCCCTCTTTTCCTTAGGTTGTCAACAATTATAATTTTGTTCTAAATAGAAATCCATAGGAAAAGATTAATTTTAAGGATGAAATTTTTGTTCCACATGTTGGCCCAAGTAATGTCTTCACTGGGAGCTTGAAATATCAATTTATAACCATATTTGATGTTATATATGTAAACACCTAAAACTAGACACCAATGGACTTCAAGTAGAATTCAAACTGATTCTTACCAACCTTTGTAAATTAATCCTAAGAATTACTGAACATCTCAAATTTTATTGTATATCATTTTTCAAAATCTCAAAATCTCATTGAGGCATCCCTAATTGGGGTATCCTACCATAAACAACAAAAACCTCTCACAGATTCATCTCCAATCATCATGTGGCATCATAACATGCAATTTGGCCTATAAACCTATTAAATACAGAAAGTGCAAATATGAAATTAAATAAAATCTTGAAACTATTAAAAATCCTAATCAAAATTAATTAAAATTCTAAATCAAATTAAAATCCTAGTTAAATTAACCATGTGCAATTAATGAAATTCTAAAAAGGAAATTTAAAAATATGAAATATCTTTGCTTTTCATGATTACCTTTTATGAGTTGTCAAGCCTTTGAAAATATCTCACCCATTCTTATTAATTGAAAATCATGAGGTTTTGACACCTTTTAACTCTAATAGGGTTAATTAACTCACTTAGGTTAGGTTTTAACCCATCCTATGTTTAAACTATATCTTAACTCACCTTGAGTTGGGGTTAGTTCTCAAGCCTATAGATACAAGCATTTACCTCTACATTTAGAGATCTTGGATCGATTAAATTTATAATTTGGGTTTTATAACAATATTAAAAGAAATCATGTTATAGTTCTAAAATAATAATACAAGCCATTAAAATTAATAATCCATATCAAATCCAACCATGGTGCCAAGGAAAAAAGGAGATACCCAAAATCCATTACCAAAGACTATGTGAGCACAAGCCAAGTAAGCCATGAATAAATCACTTAGATTTATCAAAGAAGGAAAGGGATTTGTCATTATTTGATTTTTATTTGTGATTTCATATGTGTTTTATTCACTATGTTCCCCCTAAGATCTAGGGTTAGAGATATTATCTTGTTAGTGTGTTGATTTCATTTGTTTTGTGAAACTAACACTTGTTTTAACCTCCTCTCTATTGTCAAATTCCTATGATCACAAATGGCATGCCCCGTGGGATAGTGATGCATCCCATGTACTAAGGATACTAATATGCAACTCATAAATATTCAAATAAATACTTGAATATCTTCAAAATCATAGTTTTAGATTTATTTTTTCCATATTTTTAATTTTTATGTGAACTCAGATCTACACAGATATCGACATCAATCAGGCATAAATAAAACTAGTTCTACCTAACTATAATGAGTTATGCCTAACTAAGATTGGTCCTAAGTGAGTGTCATTAATCATGGTGTAGGGGAATACATATTTTATAAAACTTGCATTTTAAATATTTTTAGAATTCCTATTGGTTATTTCTTGGTTTTATTGACCTTTATATTCCATATCTAACCATCTCATTATAGGTTTTGTGGATTTTTTATAAAATTTATCTAACTAAATTTTTTAATCATGTTTTTTTTACTTTTGGATTCAAAGGCAACCGATCTCAGTCTTTATAAATTGGTATCAGCTATTACTGATCGACATTGGTTCCCTGGTAATTGGCATCAATCACAAATGACTGATATTAGTCTCTATGTTTTATAAATAGGAAACCTAAGAGATATTTTTTGAAAACTTGGTTACTCATCCTTGATTGTACTTTAAATTAGGAGGAAACTCTCTAACCTTTGCAAGTCCAAATCAAGAATAAAGCATGAATTTGTAAGTTTAGACTCAAGAACATTTAATTTTGGGTGTTTAAAATGAATTTATCTAAATCTTGAACATTTGGTTTTTAAGTGCTTAAAATTAACCTAGAATGGATAAGTGTTGAAAACTTCCTTTTGGTGCTAAAAATAATGGTTAAATTTTAAACATTAGATTTTATTGCTTAAAAGGATTTTAGAATGGCTAAGTCTTAAACACTTCATTTTGGTGTCTAAAAAGAATGGTTAACTCTTTAATATTTGGTTTTAGTGATTAAAATTAACATGGGCATTTTTACTTAAGTTTTTATGTGAAAATTCTTACAAGTTTTTACACTTAATCCAAGGGTCCAAATAACTTTATCACACATCTCAATTTGGTGCCTAAGAACAAACATTCACTTAGATTGTAATTTATTGAAAGTGTTTATTACTTGTTTGTTTGTTTTTACACAATGAATAATGTGTGTATGCTCTCCCCAATCCCTTATAGGTAACTTGGATGAACAAAAGTGCCTTTTCACTTGTAATTTGTGCCTAGTCCAAGGTGTGGAAAGAATGTTGTCTAGGCTATTCACAAAACCCACAAGGTTTGGGTGATATAAAAATAACCTCTAAAGTCTTTCCACTTAGTTTTATTTTCATTAAAATTGGCTTGTAAATGGGATTTCATAGATTCTTCATGAGTTATTTAGGTAAGCACTAACCCTAGGATTCATCTCCCATAATTATTTCAATCCCACTCCATGGTGGGGTATATAAATCAGGGCACGTATATTACAAGAGCTAGAGGGTTGAGTGGATAACCTCACCTTCTATAAAAAAACACCAAGTCAAGTTTGGTTAACTAGGGGATTCCACTAAGTATTCCATGGATGGAATTTCTATGCAAAGGAATAAACCCTTGCATAGTAAGTTAACTGGTATGAACTCAATTGATGGGACACATGTCTAGTGTTAATCACACTTGGGACCAATATAAATGTTTAAAAACTATAGTTTTAGTCAACCCCATTTAATAAACCTTGTTAGTTTAGGGCTTAGGATGATGTAGTCTACACTACTCCATTGTTTGATGAGGCATTATGTCATCTATTTGACACCATGATTTTACCTTAGACTTTGTGTCAAAAATGTTGTGTGTGTCACTTGATTTAGATGGGTAATATTATGCTACCCAAATCAAATCAAGTTTTGTGCCTTGGATTAATTGAAACAAGTCATTTTTTATACTTTTAGAGAGTGATAATACCATTACACTACTCAACTTGTTTCATAAAATTATCTTGTCTTGTGTCCAAGTCTCATATTTGAACCATGTATGCCTTTGTGGTCTTTATCTAGTGTCGTTATGTTGTTCAAATTCATTTAGCTTAATTATTCAAAAATCCTACTTTTCCTAAAGTTAATTTTTTAATTAACTCTGACAAGTTTGAATCCAAAATTTGATTTATTGTTGTTTAGGCCTTGTCTAATTGGGGCTTAGATATCGATATTTCTTTTTTGGGTTACATAACTTAGGTTAATTCTTTACCCAAATTCATTTTTTTTTTTTTATCATTATTTGGGAGAAAATAGTCTAACCCCAAGTACCTTTTGTTTTATGCCTTGTTTATATCTACAAATCAAGAGCTTAGTCTATGCCAAAGTGTTCCAAGTTTGTTATATTAAATACCCCTTTGTTTTAAGTCTAGCTTTTGATTCGACATTTGGCCAAAATTCCTAGTATATGCCTTTGTTTGAGCCTAGATTTTGATGCCACATTTGTCCAAAAGACCTAACAACCTTTATTTTCCTAGATGAGACCTATTTAGAACATTTTAAACCTAGAGTTTGGAATTTTGTTATTAGTTCAACCACTTGACCTTATTTGTGTGAAACATTTAACATTATACCATTTGATACTAAGTTTTGTCATAAACCTTTGTGGATATACAACTCCATCCCTTTGACCAAGTTAAATAGAGTTTGAACCATTTGTCTCTTTAGACATTCTATTTCAGAGTTTGTAGAATTGTAATCCCCTCTTGTTGTGAAACATTCACCATTGGTTTGACCATGTATCACTATACATATAGTGGTGTAATGTATAATCTAGGGTATGGAAATGTTGTCACATAATAAAACTTTATTCAAGACCCTTATGGAGATGATGTCATTTTTAAGATGGATCCTTATCCACCTTACAATATTCAATTGGGGAAATAGAGTTAAGATATCTTAACCCATTATTTGGTCAATACACCTCCATGATCAAAGAAAGACTAGGAATAGATGGCATAATACTTAGCTAGTGTACCTTTAGTTTCATAATAAGTTCAATAACAACCTTACTATGTTACAATGCCATCAACATATAACCCATATTTGTTTGATAATCACTTTCTTGAAAACAAGGATAAAGTCTTAATTAGAGCCATAGAGGTAGGGGCTAAGTTTTTGGTAGACTTTCTCCATGAAAACTTACCAAGTCTAGTAATAGGGCCTTACAACATACCTTATAGTCAAACCAATAAACATGCCTTTTCTAACAACCCTCATGTTGCCATTTTAATGTCATATCAGGACCCTCATATGCTTATCATAAGAAAGGGCCTTATATAGAATAATTTAATACAAATGTAGATAACATACCAAACATATTTGAACCTAGAATGTAATTTTAACAATATGACCATGTCTAGTATTCCTCATATAAAGCTAGCTCCTTCAATAGGAGTCTTAATGGAATTGATATGCCAAGATAATTAAGGCATAGACCCATTTTATAAAAGTACTTTATTTTAAGGCATGTTCAATTCCCCCACCATCAAAGAAGTATTTTCTACTTAAAAATAACTTATTGAGCCAAACATAATGGATAATATGCAAACAACATCTAATTTAAACCAAAGTTGTGTAAACACATAAATAACTAGTCAACAACAAAATGTGCCTTCAATAAACACCATGAGTGGTTTAAAAATATAGGGGGGAGGAAATTATACCTCCCAAACTCAAAAAACTATCTCTATTCCACAACTAACTACTTCTTCAAGCACACAACATCAATGATTAAGTAGTTAACCAATGACCAATGCCATACCTCAAAAAAATGTGATGAATGTTACTCCACCATAACAAATGATGAACACATTTCCATAAAAATAGGAATCATCCAACATACCCATGAAATAGAGGCAAAAACATCTTTCCACAAAAATAGGGGGAATCCAATGTTTTGCCTTGCCAGGTAGTGATGAACATACCTCTTCAATCATAGACCAACATGTCAATATAGAAATAAATGATGTCTAACTAGTAACACACCAATATTCATCAGTAATAAATGCTAAATCTATAACATGCATCTACTTCCCATAAAGGGTTTGCATAATCAAGAGGTTCCAATTTTCCATAAATACTAATTAGGCAATAATTTCCTTTTATTCCAAATGTGCCACAAATTCAATGATAGGGCCTTGGTTCACAATTTTTCCTTAACCATCAAGGTTTGACTAGTCAATAGTATGTCCCTATTCAACCTCGGTAGGCATAGTATAACCATATCCATCCATCTTAGTCATACCCCAAAGTATGGCTTATATACCCAATCCCAACTAGAATATCACACAATAATGCATGCAATTTCAATAATCATACCCTAATATAGGTATGCATATTTTTTGGTCCATTTATTAACCAAACCAACATTCCATAGTAAACTCAACCTCCCCCTCAAGCCAATGCTCCCAATGGTTTCCTCGCATAATAAATACAAAAAATGAAGGATGTAATTACCACCATCAAAGTTAGTAAACAAATCAAAAAATTTAAGTTAGATGACATTTGTTCTTACCCTTTCATCATGGGGTATTTGCAAATACCATTTCTTCCAAGGTATGAACCATCAAAATTTAACAAATACAAGGGGAAAGGTGACCCCAAATCCTATTTAATAGAATTAAATATTCCAACCAATGTCCTCTAGTGACATATATATTTTGATATTGTTTCCAAGAATCTTAGTAGGACAAACATTGTAGTGGTTTTTGAAATTAACCAAGAACATAGTTTCTCATTTTGATCTTTTTGACAAGTTTGTGCAACACTTCTCCTACAATCTCAAACATTAGATTTCATTGGTAGATTTGATACAAGCCATAAAAAAAGATGGTGAAATTTTTTCAATCTATCTATAGTGATGGAGAGCCCTTGCAAGCTGATTCACCCATAGTCTACTAGACAAGCAACTAGCCACCATATTTACCAAAAATTTACATAGTGAAATATCTTACCACTTAGAGTTTTAACATGCACACAAATTTAAGGAAATAATTGAAAAAAGATTTTGATCAAAATATACCTTATTAAAAATGGGATCATTAAACTTGCCTTGTTAAATCAGAACTCAAATCAAAACTAGAATTATGGCCAAAATTAGAACCAAGTCCAAATGCAAGCATTATAACTAGCCCAAGTTAATAATTATGATAAACCCAAATAGTGAAACTACAAAAATAATTTTATAGGAAATAGATTAACTGATTCATGACATGTCCAAATGGTGTAAACATTATCTACTCAGCCTACATGGCACATGCAAATTACTCCTCACCAACAACCTCTTCATCAAATACAATAAGTGCAAAAGCCTAAACTAGTGCAATGAATTCATCAACATTTGATTTTGTAAGCCCCTCATATAAAGACAAATGTGCCTACCCATCATGTCTTTAGTGATCTTGGAGAACCCATTAAATCTATGTTTCAAAACCTCATCATAGCTAATCTAATTAATTGGCCTATTCCAAAACACTATCTTGAGGGTATTCACTATCCAGACTAGTAGAGGTAAAATGAATTATATGAGTATCATCACATTAATGACCATAATTAATGTTATTTTCTACAAATTAAACATTTAATTGAGAATATATTGGAAAATAAAGAGATCACATTGGATCATATATCATCCACATCCAATCAGAACCTCATTATTTATCAAAATCCTTTTCCTCAACATAATAACCAAAAACAACAACAATAATGGCCAAGAAAATAATATCAATAGTAATAACAACCAAGGTAAAACCCACTAAATTAGAAGTAGAACTAATAATGTCAAACAAATGGAAAGAACCAAAGATAGAACGATGTTAACAACCAATAGACCTACCATGCAATTGCATATGACTACAAAAAATTGTAAGCTATATTATAAGAGGTCATATTAATACCATCTTCATTAATCCAAGACCAGGTACAAATCTAACAGAACCATTGATAATCATTCCCAAATAACCAACCCATGCCAGTGATCATTCTTTAATCTAGGATGGCATATAGGCATACCAAAAAATAGGGATTACAACTTTTGGACCCCATACTAATAAATTTTTATTGACCCATGACCATGTACAAGTACACTAGCAACTGAGACTTATCCTATTTGGTCCCCCTCTACCATCATTTATTAGAAATAATGGTCATGTATCTAATCTTAATTGTGTAACTACAACTTGATACTCAAATATTACCATCTTAGGCCCAAAGCCATCTTCTACTTCACCCATACAACCAACTATTCTAGTTAAGAACAAGCTATTTCCTATTGTCCAAGAAAATAAGTTTGATATTATAGAATAATTATAAAGATGCCTACACAAATCTCTATTTTATATTTGTTTTGTATGTCTACAATCCACAAGAACATCATGAATGAGTTCCTTGGCCAATCCCATGTTCCTAATGACATATCTCCCAAAAAATGTCAAGATTTAGTTGGACACCTACCTCCAAACCAATAATTAATCTTTAACCAAAGTGATATGTCATCCCTTGGCCCACTACATAACAATATATTGTACATCAAAGTTGTCATAATTAGGAACAAAGTGAAATATGTCCTCATAGACAATGGATCAAGCCTAAATATTATGTCTCTAAATCTCATCAAGCTCCTTGTTGAGGTCAACATACCCCCATTTTTTGAAAATCAGGAGCCGTGATATATTTTGAAGCTTAAACCTAAAATTATGGCCTATTTTGAACATTATTAGAATTTGAAGATCAAACACTTTGATAAGGTTGGTTCACTAGTTTATGGTTTTTATTTTAGCTTGCTTATTATTGTTGATAATTGGTCTTCATGTCTTTTATTTATAGCTTTCATGGGGTCCTTACTAATGGATTCATGTTCTAAAACCCTAGAAAAAACCCTTAGTTCAAATTTAAATTTGAATTTGGTAGGATTAAATTGGTGGGAATATTTTTAATTTATTTTGGACTTCAACCCAATTTTTATGTTAAGGCTTGGCCATGTTTTTTGACATGACCAAACCTTAGCCTATAGAAATTATTCCTTGGTCCCTTTTATTTCATATAATTATAATGTGGTTCAATTTTATGTTAGAAATGTCCTTTTAATTTTATAACATTACCCCCTTTATCACCTATTTAGCCTAAATCCCTAATGTTAAGGTCCCATTCATGTTTATTAATATGAATGAGACCTTACCCTTAACACTATAGCCTAAGTGTTTATTTTCATCCCAAGTCCTAACTTAAATATCTTGCATCTTTTAGGATATAATTATTCATGCTTCATCATGAATTTTGATCCAATAGAGTGAGGAAAAGTTCAACAAAATTGAGCACTTAGTCCCTTGAACTAATCATGTTCAAGCAATCAGATCATGATCAATGGATTGTGCTTTATCATAAACCAAAGATCTGATAGATCAAAGACAAAATTGAAAAGTCAAAGGCCCAAGGGGCTCCATGGAATCACCATGTGGCACTCTCACATTATAGACTTAAAATTGAAAGGTCCTACTTATTAAATGGAACCAATAGTGTGTAACTACTTAGATCACAATCATATGGCCTTGCTTCATCATGGTTTTTAATCAAATAGATTGAAATGAGTTTGAGATCATGGGAAGTTCCATATATTCACCACATGGCATTCTTACATTAGAACATATGAATTTGATGATCTTAAATTTGATGTTTGTATGACTATCATTTGATGTCAACATGACTGCTGACTTTAAGCCCATCAAAACTAAAAACTTCACAATATTAAATTTATCATTCACATGACCATCATTTTACATCTATAAGGACCTATTTGACATCTATGAGGCCATAAAATTTAATCCTATTTATTATTTTTCTCAAGACCAAGATATACTCTAAAATATTGTTTAAAAAACTCAAGAATTGTGTTACAGACTAATGGGACCCCTTAGAGGATGTTCAAACACTTGAGACAAAATAAATGTAAATATTCAAATTATCTCATAGTATAAATATATGTATAAATGAATTTAGTCTATGTTTATATCCTAAGGTCCCCATTGCATTTGTTTGAATGCCATGAACCTTAGGCTAAAGACTTATACTAAGTATGATTTTAAAATGGTCTTTGTGACATAAAACTTATCCCAAATTTTTTTAACCAAATATTTTATCATGTTTATTAATAAAATAAAACCCTAAGTCAAAATATAAAATTTCGGTCCTCCCTTTGAGTGTGTTCTAAGAGCTTAACATAAGTATTTTATCCCAAATTATATGTTATGTTTAATAAATATAACATAAAACTTGGCTTAAAATATTTATCTTGGTCCCCTTTTTATATAAATCTCAAAAAACTTAGGCATAAATACTTTAACATTAACTTTATTTCATGTTTAATAAACATAAAATGAACCTTAGCCTAAGGTATTTAAACCTAATTCCCTGCCTAAATAATAATCCTAATTAATATTTTTGCATATTGCAAGATCTGATTGTCCATGCTTCATCATGCCTGTTGAGTCAAAAACATAAAATAATTGATGACTTTTCAACAAGGCTCCAAAAGCTTGTGGGTTTTACACATGGTGGATGTGATTGTAATATGCAAATGACAAAGGTGCCAGAACGTAGAAAGCTCATAAAGGTGCTAGGTAGCATAACCACATGGCTTGATACCAAAAGAACTAATGATAAGTGAGGGCTTGGATCACAATCAATGGCCTATGGTGATCTAAGGATATTTTTCTAATGTCACAAAGTAAAATGCATTTTTTAATGCCAATGTATAGTACTTCCAAGTAAATTATGAAAAATGTTGTAAAAAGTGCTAGATAAATGCCAAATAAGTGCCACACAAGCACAAAGCAACAAAATAAGAGATTTTGTGTGCTTAAAATTTAAAGTTATAAAAGCAAAGGTCAAATTCAAATCTAAGGCACATATAAGCCTAAGTTTGAATAAGCTACCACCATTAAATCTTCAAAGCCCTTAAACTTGCATAAAAGGACCTTAAGTGTTCTTGGATTATTTACAGTAAATCTAGAATAAGTTAAATTATGATTTTAACACAAAAATAACTAATTGGATACCATTTAAAATGTAATTGAGAATAATTTATAAGTGTAGAATCCATGGTATCTTGGAAGCAACAATTGAGGGATGAGATAGAATTTTATATTTTCATAAATAGTGAGGGAAGTGGTTTCAAAGACACTAAACTAGACACTATAGCTTTGAACACTAGAAATAAGAATTGATCTAAGATATTTTGGACCATTAAGGAAATTAAATCCATCACCAAAGAGGAACAAATTATTGTCATAGTCAATAGGAGGCACTACCACCTAGTTTTAGTTCAAATGGTTGGTCTCGATCATGTTGCTACTAAACTAGAGGTACTCCATTGCATTGATATCCTTGCTCCCATTTTTTTAGATTGTAGAATTGAAAATGAATAGATAATCCATGAGGGTAGCTCTATAATAATTTATTATATTTCCCCCTTGGACTTTGAGAGGTATTACAAAATTTCAAAACCCTATGTGGACTACCCACCATAAAGGAATAGGCTGGTAAGAATGATCTCGACACCATCCTTAGGCCATGGTTTCTCTAAGGGAATGATGTGATATAAGACACTAATAAAAACATCCTAGTTGCCTAATTTTGAGAAGGAATTAGGGTAATTATGACCCTCTTTAACATAATATCTAGATCCATTTCAACCACATTTATCAATAAGAATTGGGTATCTTATGTTTACTTCATTATAGAAAAAGTTCTCACTCCCCTAAGTAGATATGTGATCAACATATTCATAGAAAGACAATTTAAAACCATCAAGAAAAAGACTAGAAACCAATTCTTCATGATTTCCTATCTATTAGATGCCCTATGAGCCTCCACCTAGATCCCTCAAATGAAAAACTAGTCACATGAGGGTAGATTCACAATCTCCCACTATTATTTGAAATTATATATCTTCAAATATAGGAACCACATGCAGTTCATTTATGATTGTGTATATCCTTCTTTGGTAAAATCCATCATAGTGATTCTAATGCCTAGGTTAAGCCTTTTAATCAAGAAGTATGGGGAACTAATGGGATACATATAGTAGTATCTAGATTGTATTATGATCAAAATTGAAGGGATTCTAACTCAACCTTAAAAGTTATCTATTTATGTTCCCAAAAAAATATCAAAGCAATAAATTACATGCCAAATCCTTCATGATGTTGATAGAGTATGAAAGGATAAAATGAAAATCCTTTTCCATCCCTTTCCTCTAATAATTGATAAAATAGTTCTACAAGATTGGAAACATGTGAATACCATTACCAATCACAAATATTCTTTTGGATTTTATCTAGATAATCTAAGGAATTTGGATCCTTATGACAGGGTAGGCAAGAATTTAAAGAGAAAATACCTACACAAGCCAATTTATGTGCATCAACCTAGTCCTTATGATCTTATACACATCAGGGCCAATAATTTTGAATAAGTACTGGCTAGGCTCAAAAAGCATAATGTTAGACTTGAGAATAGATTGACTATTAATGAAAACCCACTAGAGGATGTATGAAAATTGACACCTCTTCAATAGCATTTGCTTCTTGGACCTTATAGGCCACCTCAAGAGAAATGATAGATATAAATGCAACCTCAAGCACAAATTACATAGGGCCCTAATAAGGAGATGTTGGAAGGGAGGCTTGGTGAGGGACCTTCATCCTAGGCCCTACCTCAAAGATGAGGGTCCCCATAGAGTTAATGGATATCATTGCCTTGGATCCCAATGAAATATTAGAGGATGCACTCACTTAGAGTGATAGCTAAAGTGTATGGGTATAAAGAAGAGGAGGAACAAGCTCAAGAATCCTAGGTTCAAACAGAGGAGACTAAGAAGAACAAAGGAAAATAGGTTACTTTGGATTTAGTTCTAGTATCCTCCCCATAGAAAAGAAAAGCATAATTAGCCTTGGTCCTAGTTAGATAAAAGAGGCCAAAGTTGACTTTCACTCATCCTATAGGTGAATTCAACTTATTTAGTGAGGAATACCCTATTATGGACCAATCAACCCTGATTGGTTCATCTATGAAAAATTGAGAATATTCCCACTTTGTCTCGCTCTTGGGCCTTGACCCAAACTATTAAAATTGATGTGCATAATGATATCAAGCCATGGATAAGGGCTTTGATGAAAGAATGAGAAGAAAGAAGGATAGTGACCATAACAGGTTCAAAAAAAAAGATGGATACTTGAGGATCATAAAAAAATGTAATAATGGAGGTCCCAAAAGCTCCAAGATATATAGAGTCATCTACTACAATACAATTCAATATAGAGATAGTTGGATTAGAGAGAGTCATAATGAGAAAATTCATGGTGAGTATTGAGGAGTTAACATTCTAAAGGGTTGAGCCTTTTATAGGCTTAAATATAGTTGGAGGGTAGTAGCCTAGTGAACTATCCATCCATGAGGAAGATATTGAGAGCCTAACTGAGGGTCATTAAGCTTAGGTCAGAGCAAGCATCAAGGGAATAAAAAAAAGGATACACAACCTAGAAAGGAAAAAGGAGAATTTAGAGATATAGGATATCTTATCAGTTCTTAAGGGCATAATAAAGATGTTTTAAGCATCCTTTTTTGACATGTTTGACTCTTTAAATTCAATGATGCTAATACAAGATACATTAAGCCAGTAGAGTGAAGTGGCCAAAGGATTGGTGGTAGAGTGGCAGGATGTTGAGGCTAAAATAAGGGATCTCATCAATATATTGATTAGGAATAGAATTCCTAAGTTCAAAACCATTAGCCTATCCCACCTAAATGTTATATTAAGGATAGTGGTGGATAAGATCTAGAGCTTAAGTACTTGGTTAGTAGGCTTGGATAGACTTCTAAGGGATGATGAAGAGTTGATTACTAGGATCAAGAAACTCCTTGGTACCATATTGTCTAATCCTAAAAATTACACATCCATAGGTATTATTGATGATGAGGAATATAAGTACAAAATCACTCTGGTGATGTAGGAAATAAAGGGTAAAATCCAATTTCAATTAGGCAAGGACAATAGTAGAATTTTGGGCATGATCTTCACTAATAAAGAAAATATTCTAGAAGCTAGAAGCATAAAAGAAGCTATGGCAAGGGATGATATATATTTTAAGGACTTAGTTGATCAAGAAGATGTTTATCTTCTAAAGACAACTATGGATTTGGAGATCATTAAGGAATAACATCAAAGAGCTATGGATCTTTTGTAAGAAGAACAAGGATATCTTTCGATAATGGGACCACCAATTAATTAATTTTAATTTTTTGTAAAAGCATTATAATATTTGAAATAGGAGTACTCTTTTGTAAAGTCATATGCTAGTTTGTTAATATTTTCCCTAGGTCAATTTAATTTGGAAAAGCAAATGTATTCTAAAACTTTCTAAAAAAGGACAATTATCCTTACTTATTTTACATTTGTATCTTGTATCTAACTAGTATACTACCTTGTCTTTCTATAAAAAGCAGTACTATCATTTTATGAAGGAAAGAGAATTTTGAGTAAAATTTGTATACTTTGAGCAATTAATAATATAAAATAATTATATGAAGATGTACAAATTTTATGTGTTAATTGTTAATGTGGCTTTCTCTCATATATTGGTTTTAAATCTTGAATTTGAATAGTTTCATGAATTCTAAATTTGCATTTGTGATACAAGGTTGCTAATTTATGATTATAAAAGATTAATTAAAGGATCTTGATTTTGATTCACTTCATTTTTTATGTATTTATATGTGTTAATTCTATTTGAATTTGGTAACAAATCTTTAAATTAAAATCTAGTTCTTACTTTTATAATTGCATACCGTCCTTAGAGATTTTAATGGTGTATGGTGAGATCTGAGTTTAGCTAATTTGCATCATATACTAGTTAAATGAAAGATCTATTATAATTGAAATTTTTTCATGATATTTTAGTTAAGGTTCATTAATTACTTATTTTATTTCTACCTTACCCTTCTCTTTTGATTTTTTTAAAATTGATCACTTTAGTTTAAATTTCATTGTAAACATCCATTTAAATTAGTTTGTAGTTTAAGCTTTGATCACAATTCACTATTTTTAGTAGATATACTTACCTTTTTTAAAGATTCAGTTCACGATGGATCCTAGCCATAAATTAATATAAATTTTGTGGAATAGATAAACATTACTTTGCTTCTATTTCACCACATGTAACATAAGTTGCCAAATTCTACTACTCATACTTTGAATTCCTATAATTCTAAAATTAGAAGTGTTCTTTGAACACTAAAGAAATTTTTTGTAGACATAGAGGCATAAATAAATCCCTAATGGCACAAGAAGGAT
The DNA here is from genome assembly GCA_037957365.1 of Torreya grandis. Classification (NCBI taxonomy): domain Eukaryota; kingdom Viridiplantae; phylum Streptophyta; class Pinopsida; order Cupressales; family Taxaceae; genus Torreya; species Torreya grandis. The sequence goes on along the minus strand of JARHVA010000154.1, from coordinate 6,315,004 downwards.
AGCCTTTCTTTGTGAATTAGTTGAATCTTTGCTTATCTTAGTGTGTTTTGATATAAGATTGGTATTATCTTTATGCTTTTGAGTAATTCTTTGGTTGTAAGTGTAAATAGCATTTATCTTTGTGGTATTTGACCTATCTTTGTGCTTCCTTTAGATAAATATCATATTTATTTGAGGTTGATACTTAGTTTTGGTAAAGATATCTTAATCTGAAGACCCATAGTATTTGAGGTTAGAATAGCTTGTTTTGATCAAAGGTTGGCATATATTTCATAGATATGAGTTTATTTGAGATCAAAATTATAAACATAGACTATATTTTTATAATTGGACACATCTTGAGCTATTTTAGTCAAAGATTTATGTCCTTTACTATTCTTTACACAATCTTTGTAAAATAACCTTAATGTGTAGATTTAATCCTTGTTCTTTGTAAGGATTAACTTGACACATTGTATTTCAAATAGGATATTCAATCTTCAAGCTAGAATTGCCAAGGATTCAAAAAAATCACATTCAGAGGCAATAGAGCCTTTTTCTAAGCTTGAAGTACATAGGAAAACTAGGTAAGATAAAAGTAGGTGTAGATGTTCCAGATCTTTGCCAATGTCACCTCTTTAAGGTACCCCTACCTTCAAAATTTGTTTTGGTATGGCTTGTTTGGGAGACTCTTTAATCAATATACCAAGTGTTGTACATGATCTCAAATGTAACCCTAAAAATACTTGCCAACATTTAATCCAACTGGTATTGTAACTATTGAAGAACATATTCATTTTTGTTAAAGTTGTTTTAATGTTTCTAAATGTTGTGTATTAGGATGTATCATGCAGATTATTACCCTTTACTTTTAAATATGTTGTATATAAATGGTTTCTAAATTTGCCTAACAATTATATTACTAGATGGGATGGTTTTACTAATGTTTTCATAGATTAGTTTGGCAAAATTATTAGTCCATGTGTCATATACCACCTGTTCACCACCATCAGGAGGCATGCAAGCAAGCCCATAAGGTCTTTTAATGCTAGATTCTAGAAAATGTATAGTAAGACCATATAACCCTATAAACTTGATGATGTTTTAGCTCTATAAATCTATAAGGATACAGTAGATCCCATGAATTTTTTATTTTTGAAAAGATCTCTTCCATCTATAACTTCATTAGCTAGGGTTTATTCTGAAGTAATGATCATTAATGATCAAATACAACCCCAAAATTAAATGGCCTACTCTATCCCAAATATCAACCCACATATGCCCATTCTAAACATATTCCCCAATAATAACTAGAATATTTTATCTTTGAATCAAATCCCAAATCTCAATCAATTACCTTTGAGTCATGTTGCTCCTAATCATAACCTAAGATTCTTAAGTCATCTTGTTATTAGTGGATTCAATGAAAATGATCAAAGAGATTTAATACCATTTGTTGGTACTAATATTAACCAAGTTCACAATTTTGAAAATCCTAATAATGAGAATGAATCTATCTTGAAAATGGTCCAAAATTTAAGTACTAATTTCCTTCAACTACAAAAACAAGTTGGAAATACTGTAAAATGCTCTGGGAAGAACATCTCATTCCAAAGTTTTAATATGATAAATAATAGGTTTAAAAATGATAGTTTCCATAATAGTAATAATAATAAACAATATTTTGAAAAGAGGACTATGGATATTAATCTTATTGATATTGGTTTGATTGATTATTATAGAGTGCATTGTAAAACCAAGCATGGCAAGATAGATTGCATAAAGTTTTGTAAAGATTTTGAATATTTCCAAGAAGAATCAGGCATATTTGAAGTGGTCCCTAATAAGGATAGTGGTGTAGGTACTTTGTTCCAAGATTTTTTATCAAACTTTCATGGTGGAGACATTTGATTTCCCTTTCAAGAGGAGAATGAACTTGATGATGTCCCTAAGGAGATCCATGCCTTCCAACAATTCTTGAAGAAGACTTATCCCTTAAGGAATAGATAATAGAGGTAGTGTATGACTACCTCAGTGCCTCCAAATAACTTTAGAAATCCTCCAAATACTTCTTCAAGCAATGATCCAGAACCACCCAAAGGGAGTACCTCTAAGCTTAATTTTGATGTTCCTAGCTCTTAAAATAAAACTAGTTATAATATTATTGAAGACATGAAAAAGATAAAAGCTAACATAAATTTTCATTAATTAATGTAGATCATATAAAAAATTAACCTCTTGATGGACTCATTTTCAAATAAATCTAATAGACCTCCCAAGACTAACAATGCTAATGTGACTATGCACAAAGCTAAGGCAGAGTCTCCTCCTTTCTTGCTTACAATCAAGATGTTTAGTAAGAATTTGCATAATTATTTAATGAATTATGGTGCATCCACCATTATCATGATAGTATGTATTTACAAACAAATTGGCTTGACACTTATTAAGTCTGATAGGGTTATTACTCAACTAGCCAAATCTAGAGTTAAGGTAATTGGGGAAGTATTAAATGTTCATATGTAATTAGCCTCTAAGCCTAAAGTGTAGTAGTTTATTTATATCTAAGTTGTTGACATTACTAATGTTTATATGATCTTGTTAATAAAGTAATGGACTAAAGCTCTAAATGGCTACATGTTTAATGATTGTTCTCATTTATGGATGCCTTGAAAGAGAGTTTCAAACTAGATCAGGGTTGAAATAGAGCCAAGGATGAAGCACATGATCACTAAGTAAAATGATATGAATGAAAGGCTCAACATAATTAACTTATACTTGGGGGTTTTCACCCTAGAGACTAAAAATATATGTGATCCTAAGAGTAATCATGTTATGCTTGGATTGTAGAAAATTTATTTTGATGCGGTTAGGTATAAGGCTAGATCTTGGGTCAGTGTTATCCTTACTAACCCTAATAATAAGAAATATAATGCATCTTATAGGTTCCAATTCCCTTGCACTAAAAATCTTATTGAATATGAGGAATTTATCCTAGGTTTGCCATCTGCTATAAAAAATAAGGTCAAAGAACTACTAGTCTGTGGGGATTCAAAACTAGTAGTCAACCAAATGAGAAGCAAATATCAATGTAAACTCTCATACCTTAAGAGGTATAAGTTTAAGGTCTAGGATATAATTTAGTCTTTTGATGCTTTTAGCATTATCTCCATCCTCAGAGAAGAGAACCAAGATGCTAATGAGTTAGCATCTACTTTAACCAATCTAATGCCCAACCAGGACTCCTCCAACATTAGCATTGAGCTGATGCCTTGTCCTTAGGTCCCTAATAATGTAAATAATTTTGAATTCTTTAGTGATGATAAATAGATATTAGATTTTATGACCAATTATTGATCATTTGAGGCTCACATCATTGATAATACTAATGAAAATTCACGTAGGGAGGATAAATTTGATAGTAAAATAATTCAAATGAATGAAAATAAAATTCCCAAAGGCATGATTGCCTTAGAGAGACTATTTGATCAAGACAAGCTGGCTAAGGTTTCTAAGAATCCCAATGTAAGTGGGAAGGACTAAAATGTTGTTAACCTTGGACCCTAAGATCAACCCCAGTTGGTAAACATTAGAAAGACCTACACTAACATTGAGAACAAGAGGGCCAAGGAGATTTTAACAAAGTATAAGGATGTCATAAAATGGTTTTATAATGAGTTGAAGATATTTGATCCAAGAGTCATCACCCATACTATACCCCTTAAAGATATTCAAAGAGGTTAGGAGATTACTCAATGCTAGAATTGTGTTTCCCATCAGGCATTCTACCTGGGTGGCTTATTTGGTGCTAATTAGGAAGAAAAATGGTGATATTAGGCCATCAATTAACCTTAAAAATTTTAAAAAAACATATAAAAGGGATAAATATCCTCTTCCCTCTCTTGACCAGGTGATACAAGTTATTTCAAGATCAGTTATGATATCCTTTCTTGATGGCTTTTCAAGATACAACTAGTTGTTGGTTGATAAAGAAGATATGATAAAAATAAATTTCACAACATAATGGGTAACATTTTCCTACAAGATAATGCCTTTTGGTTTAATCAACACATAAGCTACATTTCAAAGGCCCATGGACCATGCCATCTAAGGTTTGATAGGTAAGTGTATCATTATATATATGGATGATCTAACCATTTTTACTAAAAATAGGGAAGATCACTTTATGTATTTACAAAAAGTCTTTGAGAGATGAAGAAGGTATGGGATCTCCTTAAACCCCCCAAAAAATATCTTTTATGTTATTGAAGGCAAATTATTGGGTCATGTCATAAATAAAGATGGGATCTTTATAGATCTTGAAAAGGTGGAAGCTATATCTAGGATAAAGCCTCCAAATAGTAGGAAAGAGATAAAATCATTTTTTAGCAAGATAAACTTTGTAATGAAGTTTATTTCTATCTTTATAGGGATTTTCAAGCCATTAAATGGCATGCTAAAGAAGGATGCCAAAGTCACTTGGAATGGGGAATCTAGGAAGGCATTTAATGACATCAAAGAAGTAATTAGCTAGGATCTAATACTAATAAGTCCTAACTTTTCAAATGACTTCTATCTCTATTCTTTTGCATCTGACCATACTATGGCTACATTTTTAACTCAAACGATTGATGGGTGTGATCACCCAATAGCTTTCATGAGTACTAACTTTAAGAATGTTGAATTCAATTATTCATTGATTGATAAACAAGCATATGCATTAGTTAAGGTAGTGAATAAGTTTAGGTATTATGTCCTTAGAAATAAGGTGCATGCTATTCTACATAACCCTACCACGAAGCTCATGCTGAGCTAGGATAAACTTGGAGAACTTAGAGGTAAATGGATGTCAGTTTTGTAAGAGTATGACATAAAAATGAAAAAAGAAATTGGTAAGGTGTCAAGGTTTTATTTAGATGATTGATAATACCAACCCTAGGTTAAGTATTATGCAAGTTGATCAGTATAACATTCAATCTAGTGAGTGGTATGATTTCATCATTCATTTAATAATTAATGGTACCTATTTTGTAGGATTGACAAGGGAACAAAATATGGATCTAAGGTCAAATTATCCCATTATCTTATCAAAGATGGGGTCTTATATAGAAGGAAATTTGAAGGGGTCAACCTAAGGTGTATCTCAAAAGAATAAGCTACCCAAATAATGAGCACCTTTCATAAGAAGTTTGGTAATGGGTATCCATCTAGGAAGCTAAAACCCACAAGATCCTTAGAGATTGATACTATTGGATAATTATTTTCAAATATGATCAACAAGCACATAAGGAAATGTCACACTGGCCAAATATTTAGCACCAAAGAGCCTAAGGCAACAATTCCCTTACAACTAGTTATGGTTGATAAATTATTTACACAATGGATGTTGGACTTTAATGGGGTAATCAACTCCAATTCATCTAAAGGTCATAAATTCATCATGACTGCCATATATTATTTCACAAGGTGGGATGAAGCTATAGCCACCAAACAATGCAAGTTTAAATAAGTGATTAGTTTCTTAGAGGAGAACATTTATTCTAGATTTAGAACTCCAATCTCTTTGGTGTGTGACAATGGTTTCTCATTTACATCCATAAAAATGACTAAATGGGCATATGATAATGAAATTTATCTTAAATTTTTGTCCAATCATTAACCTCAAGGATATGGATTGTTTGAGTCTACCAACAAGAACTTAATGAAGGCAATCAAAAGGTCTACTACAAACAAGCCCAGTACTTGGCATAAACCTCTCAAGTATGCATTATTGGTAGATAAGATAAGGATCAAGCAAGCCCTAAAGGCATCACCATTTCTATTGGTGTATGGATAAGAACCTATCTTCCCTATCACTCTCAGGTTTCCTACATATAAATTCATGCAAGAATACATGGAAGAAGGCCAAGAACTTAGAAATTTAAGATTTCTAGACATCATTTAGATGGAAGATGTAAGGGATAAAGCCTTTTCTGATTTTAGTAGACATTAGACCATAGTAAAGAGGTGGTTTGATAAAATATCAAAGATCAAAGTATTTAGACAAGGGGACCTAGTTCTCCTTTGGGATAAAGCATCTGAACCTAAGTATAATCATGGAAAATTAAAGCATTTTTGTGTTGGCCCATATCATATTATAGAATCATTAGGAGACAACACCTTTAAAATCAAATACTTATAAAGAGTAGAGTTAACATTACCCACAAATGGGTAGTATCGAAGGCATTACTTCTTTGTTGTTACTCTTGTGGTCTTTATGGAGTAACCCTATAAGATGGTTAGAATTAGTATAGGTAGGATAATTAGTTTATTTCATTTATTTCCTTCATATCCTTTATTTGTATATGAGCATGTAGATATCTATTTGTTTCCTTTTGTTTCTTGATTTATTTGTTTTGTTTTGTGTTTGCTTTGTTGCCATATTCCTTATTTCAATAAGTCCTTGTGGATAACATTGAGATAAAAGTTTATTTAGTTTGATTGAAATTATAAATTTAAGGAATGTGGGTATAAACCTTAATACATGTACTGACCATGGTTCTAAAATGTGAGCCTAATGTTGTAATTTGAAGAAACTAGTAAAGAATAATTGAAGAGGCCAACGATTCCATGAGAACTTGAACATTATTTTGACCTAAATAGTGTTTTAAGATTATTTGCACCTATAGAGTAAAAACTTAATCTATTGAGTCAAAGTCATGCTTGCACTTAATCAAAATCCTTTCCTAGGACAACGGTTGCATCCATAGGTGTTTCTCTGAGGATCAAATACTTGACCAAATACTTAAACCTAAATACCCTAGTTCCCAACCTTATTGAAAGCATAAAAGGTCTAAAAATACAAAAAATAAGAATGCAATGCAAAATCAAAAGATTTTCAAGCATAGGTGATTATAGTAATCTCTATCACTGCTATGGATTCCTAGCTATAAGTGGATCAAGGCCATGAGTGGAGTGAAAAGCATATCTATTAGGGCTAAGGATGTTAGGTTGGTAGATGAGCAATGCCTAAGACTTCCTTGAACTAGAAGCATGGTACTTAATGAATATCTAAACATGATCCAAGTCAGTGTTAGTAATTAAATATATGAAACTTGGAAGTTGTCCCCTAAATCCCATGGTAAATAGTAAGTGGAATCAAAGTACACATGTAGCATGGCTATGTTTTAATGTTTGATCCCAATTCTACAAGTGTAAGGTTTGTTTCAACCATAAAATAATCTAGATAATGTCATTGATTGAGTGGAAAGGATGGCTTAGTTATTTTTCTGAACTAGAGTCTCTAAGTTTTAACATATTTATATGTTTCTCCAAGAAGTTATTATTTATTGATGTCAACATACCACCATTTTTGAAAATTAGGACCCTTGAGATATTTTGAAGCTTAACTCTAAAATTATGACTTATTTTAAACATTATAAGAATTTGAAGATCATCCACTTTAATAAGGTTAGTTCACTAGTTTATGGTTTTGCTTTGATCTTGCTTAATGTTGATGATAATTGGTATTCATGTCTTTTAGTTATAGGTTTCATGGGGTCTTTGTTGATGGATGCATGTTCTAAAACCCTAGCATAAACCCTTGGTTCTAATTTGATTTTGAATTTCGTGGGAACAAATTGGTAGGAATACTTTAAATTTATTTTGGACTTAAGTCCAATTTTTATGTTAAGGCTTGTCCATGTTTTTTGACATGACCAAACCTTAGCCTATAAAAATCATGCCTTGGTCCCTTTTATTTTCCCCTTTTTTTATTTCATATATTTCTAACATGGTTTAATTTTATGTTAGGAAGGTCCTTTTAATTTTATAACATGACCCCTTTTATTACCTACTTAGCCTAAAGCCTTAACACTAAGGCCTCATTCATGTTTATTAATACAAACAAGACCTTGGACTTAACACTTTAGCCTAAGTCTTTATTTTCATCCTAGGTCCTAACTTAAATATAGTGCATCTTGTAGGATCCAACAATATATGCTTCATTGTGCCTTTTCATCCAATAGAACGAGAATGAGCCTAATATAACTAAACACTTAGTCCTTCAAAATAATCATGTTCAAGCACTTGGATCATGATCAATGGCTTGTGCTTCATCATAGACCAAAGATCAGATGGAGCAAAGACAACATTGAAAATTCAAAGGCCCAAGGGGATCCATGGAGTTAACACATGAAACTCTCACATTCAAGACTTAAAAGCAAAGGATCATGCTTATTAAGTGGAACCAATAGTGTGTTATTGCTCAGATCATGATCAAACATCTCTCACTTTGTCATGGATTGTAATCAAATGAAACAAATTGAGTCTAAGATCTTGGAAAGCCCCATAGAGTTACCATGTGGCATTCTCACATTGGAACATAGGAATTTTATGAGCTTAAATTTGACATTATTTTGACCATAATTTGATGTTCATGAGGACATATTTGATGTTCATATTACCATAAAATTTAATCCCATCAAAACTAAGAAATTCATGATCTTAAATTTGATGTTCGCATGAATGTCATTTGACATCTGTAAGGATGTATTTGAGGTTTTCAAGGCCATCAAATTTATGCCTATGGATTATTTTTCTCAAGACCAAGATATACTATAAAGTTATATTAAAAAAACTCATGAATTGCATTGTAAACTAATGGGACCCCTCAGAAGATGTTCAAACACTTGAGACAAATGAACTGTAAATATTGAAATGATCTCATAGTCTAAATATATGTATAAATGAATTTAGTTTAAGTCTATATCCTAAGGTCCCCATTGCATTTGTTTGAATTCCATGAACCTTAGGCTAGTGACCTCTACTAAGTCTCATTTTAAAAGGGTCTTTGAGACATAAAACTTAGACCAAATGCTTTTAACCAAAGATTTTATCATGTTTATTAATACAATAAAGAACAATGTCAAAATCTAGCATTTTGGTCCTTATATCACTTTGACCTCTTTGGGCATGTTCTAAGAGATTAACATAAGTATTTTAGCCCAAATTATACATTGTGTTTATTAAATACAATGTAAACTTTGGCTTAAAATATTTATCTTGGTCCCCCTTTTATATAAATCTCAAAAAAATTAGGCATAAATACTTTAGCCTAAAGTTTATTTCATGTTTAATAAAAAAATAAACCTTAGACTAAGGTATTTAAACCTATGTCCCCACCTAAATAACAATGTTGATTAATGTTCATGCATCTTGCAAGATTTGATGGTCCATGCTTCATCACACCTCTTGATCTAATGGCATGAAATAATCAATGACTTTTCAATAGGGTTCCAAGAGCCTATGGGTTTGACACATGGTAGATGCACATGAAATATGTGATTGACAAGGGTGATAAAGCTCAAAAATACTATATAGGTGCCAAGTGGAACAACCACAAGGCTTGGTACCAAAAGGAACTAATGATAAGTGAGGGCTTAGATCATAATCAATGACCCACACTGATCTAAAGATCTTGATCAAATGGCACGAAACATAAGGCATTTTTAAGTGCCAATGGCTAGTGCTTCCAATTAATTTATGAAAAAATCCATGAAAAGTTCTATATAGAATCCAAATAAGTGCCATCAAGCACAAAGTAAAAAAATAAGAGATTTTATGTGCTCAAAATGTAAAGGTATAAAGGTGAGGTCAAAATCAAATCCGAGGCATGTATAATCCTAAGTCCAAATAAGCTACTACCATTAAATATTCAAATCCCTAAAACTTGCATAAAGGACCCTAAGTGAACTTAGGTTATTTACAATAAATCCAAAGGAAGTTCAATTGTGATTTGAGCATAAAAAGAACTAATCAAAGACCATTTACAATCTAATTGAGAGCAATTTAAAATTGTACAATCCATAACATCTTAAAGGCAACAATTGAGGGATGAGATATAATTGTATCTTTCCATAGAAAATGAGGGAAAGGTTCTCAAAGATAATGACCTAGGCACTATGGATTTAAACACTGGTAACAATAATTGTTATGAGTTCTTTTGGACCATTGAGGAGATGCAAGCCATCACCAAAAAGAAACAAAAGATTACCATAGTCAGCAAGAGGTACTATAGCCTGGTTTAAGTTCAAATGGTTGGTATCCATCATGCTTCCACCAAACTAGAGGTACTATATTACATTGATATCCTTAATCCTTTTTTTGTAGATTATAGAATTGAAAATGACTAGATCATTCATGAGGGTATCTCTAGAAGAGTTACATATATTCCCCCTTGGTCTTTGAGAGGTATTACAAACTTCCAAAACCCCATGTGGACCTACCCACCATAAAGGAATGGACTAACAAGAATGATCTTAATACCATCTTGAGGGCATGGTTACTCCAAGGGAACCATGTGATCTAAGACCCTACTAGCAACATCCCAATTACCTAATTTAGGGAATGAAATAAGGTAATTATGACCCTATTGAATAGAATATCTAGCACCCCTTCAACCACATTTATTAACAAGAACTGGGTATCTTAAAAAGGGCTCACTCCCCTAGTTGGAGATATGATCAACATCTTCCTAGGAAGACAATTTATAGACATCAATAAAAATACTAGCAACCAATTCTTCATGATGTTCTATCTATTAGATTCCCTACTAGCCTCCATCTAGATCCCTCACATAAAAAACTAGTCACTTGAGGGTAGATTCACAATCTCTCACCACTATTTGAAATTACATAGCTTCAAATATAGGCACCACATGTAGTTTAATTGTGATTGTGTCTATCCTACTTTGCTAAAATCCATCATAAGAATTCCACTAGCCAGGGTAAGCCCTCTAATCAAGAACTATGTGGAACTAATGGGAGACATCTTGTTCTATGTAGATTTTACTATGATCAAAATTGAAGGGATTCTGACTCAACCTAACAAGCTACCTATTTATGTTCCTAAAAAATTAATAGAGCAAGAGATTTCATGCCAACTCTTTCATGGTGTTTATGGAGTGTGAAGGATAAAAGGAAATGACTTATCCATCCCTTTCTTCTAATAATTGGTATAATAGTTCTACAAGATTGAAAACATGTGGACACCATTACTAGGTATAGAGATTATTTTGGCTTTTAGCTAGATGATTTAAGGCATTAGGATCCTTATGATAGGGTCGATAAACATTTGAAGAGAAAAAAATTTCCTAAGATAGTTTATGTGCATCAACTTGGTCCATATTATCCTCTACACATTAGGGCCAATAATTTTGAAGAATTATGATCTAGGCTCGAGAATCACAATGCTAGACTTGAGCATAGATTGATTATTAATGAAAAGACACCAGGGCATGTATGGAAAATGGTACCTCTTTAATATCATTTATTTCCTAGACCTTCTAGACCACCTTAGGAGCAACCATAGATAAAAATGTAGCCTTAAGCACAAATTACATAGGGTCCTGGCAAGGATATATTAAAAGAGAGGCCTGGTGAGGGACCTTCATCTTTAGCCCTGCCTCAAAGACTAAGGTCCCCCATAGAGTTCTTGGATATGATTACCATGGAGCCTAATGAAATAGTAGAGGATGCACTTAGAGTGCTAGATGAAGTTTATGGGTCTAAATAAGAGGAGGAAAAAGCTCAAAAATCCCATGCTCAAGAAAAGGAGGATGAAAAGAACAAAATAAAAGTGGTTTCTTTGGATTTATTTATAGTAGCCCCCATAGAAAAGAAAGGCAAAATTAGCCTTGGTCCCAGTTGCATCAAAGAGGCCAAAGTTGAATTTCACTCAATCTACAAGTGAAATAAATTTATTCATTTAGGAATACCATATTCATGGACCAATCATCCCTAATTGGTTCATCTATGGAAAAATTTAGAAGATTCGCACTTTGTCTCACTCTTGGACCTTGACCCAAACTATTAACATTGATGTGCATGATGTTATCAATCCATGTATAATGGCTTTGATGAAATAAGAAGAAGGATAATGACCACTATAGGGTTAGAAAAAATAGATGGATTCTCTAGGATTATTAATAAACACAAGAATGGAGATCCTAGAACCACATAGAGTCATCTATTACTGTACAATTCAATCCATAAATAGTTGGATTAGAGAGAGTCATAATGAGAAAAGCCATGATGGGGACTGAAGAGTTCACATTCTAAAAGGTTGAGCCTTTTATAGGCCTAACTCCAGTTAGAGGATAGTATCTTGGTAAACTACCCATCCATGAGGAAGATATTCAAAGCCTAATTGAGGCTCATTTAGCTTAGGTTAGAGTAGGCATTAGGGGATTGAAACAAAGTATACATATCCTAGAAAGGGAAAAGTAGAATTTAGAGACCTAGGCTATCTTATTGGTTCTTGAGGCTATAATAAAGATGTTTGAATCATCCTTTTTTGACATGTTTGAATCTTTAAATTCAGTGATGTTAATACATGATGTATTAAGCCAGTAGAGTGAAGTGGTCAAAAGATTGATGATAGAGTGGTAGCATGTTGAGGCTAAAATAAGGGATCTCATCAATATACTAATTAGGAATAAAATTCCTAAGTTAAAAACCATTATCATATCCCACATAAATTATATATTAAGGATAGTGGTGAATAGGATCTAGATATTAAGTACTTGGTTAGTAGGCTTGGATAGACTTCAAAGGGATGATGAAGAGTTGATTGTTAGGATTAAGCATATCCTTGGCATCATGTTGGCTAATAATAAAAATTCCACAAACTTGGGTATTATTTATGATGAGTAATATAAGAATGGAGTCACTCTTTTGATGTAAGAAATAAAGGGAAAAATATAGTGTCAATTAGGCAAGGACAACATTACAATTTTGGGCATGATCTTCACTACTGAAGAAAAGATTACGGAACCTAGAAGCATCAAAAAAGTTATGGCAAGGGATGATAGAGATTTTAAGGACTTATTTTATCAAGAAGATGCATATCTCTTAAAGCTAGATATGGATTTGGATCTCATCAAGGAAAAACATTAAAGAGTTATGGAGCTTCTATAAGAGTAATAAGGTTATCCTTCGATAATGGGCCCACCAATTAATTAATATTCCTTTTTTGTAAAAGCATTATAATATTTGAAATAGAAATATTATTTTGTAAAGGCATATATTAGTCTGTTAACATATTTGCCTCTAGGTCAATTTAATTTAGAAAAGCAAATGTGTTCTAGAACTTTCTAAAAAAGGACAACTATCCTTACTTCTTGTACATTTGTATCTTGTATCGGATTGGTATAATGCCTTATCTTTCTATAAAAGGCATTACTACAATTTTGTAAAAGAGAGAATTTTGAGCAAAATTTGTATACATTGATCAATTAATACTATCAAGGAATTATTTGAAGATTGTCCAAATTTGATGTGTCAATTGTTAATGTGTCTTTCTCTCAATTGTTGGTTCTAAAGCTTGAATTTGAATAGTTTCATGAATTCTGAATTTGCATTTATGTTACAAGGTTTCTAATTTATTCTTATGCTATATTAGTTGAAGGATATTTATATTACTTTGCTTCATTTTTTATGTATTTAGATGTGCTAATACTATTTGAGTTTGGTAACAAATCTTTAAATTAAAATCTAGTTCTTACTTGTATAATTTCATACCATCCATATAAATTTGTATAGTGTATGGTGAGATCTAAGCTTATGTTATTTTGCATCATAGACTGGTTAAATATAGGCTTAGTTATAATTAAAAAAATTCATGATATTTGAGATAAGGATCATCAATCACTTATATTATTTCTACCTTACCCTTATCTTTTGCTTCTTTTTAACCAATTCACTTTAATTTAAATTTCATTATAAGCATCCATTTAGATTAGTCTATAGTTGAAGCTTTGATCAAAATTCACTATTATGAGTAGAGATACTAAAATTTTGTAAATATTTGGTCCATGATGGCTCCCAACCATCAATTAATATAAATTTTATGGAATAGATAAACATTACTTTTTCACTATTTCACCATAGGTAACATAAGTTGCCAAAACCTGCTATTCATGCTCTAAATTCCTATAATTCTAAAATGGTAAGTACACATAGAGGCATCAACACTCATTGCATATACTACAACTAAATTGTAGACAAAATAATCACCATTAAGGCCTATGACAATGAAGAATGGGAATCACAAGGTACCATTAGCTTGTTAGTTATTATTGGACCCTTGAACCATGATACTTTATTCCATGTGTTAGACCTTGAATTATCATATAACATGTTTTTGGTTTGACCTTGGATACATTAAATTCATGAAATCCCTTTAACATTACACTAGTGTATCAAGTTCCCCCATTCAGGTATGGAGGTTGCTATCTATGGAGATTTGTAGCCATACAAACATTGTAAGCATTTAAAGGCCAAGTACCAAAGCTATAATTATCATTTTAGCTTGAATCTAGCTATTAAGAAGTATAAGGGAAAGGAAATACTTTTTGATTCACTAAAGGCCAACTACATTGACCTTTATACCCTTGATTCACTTTCCCACATGATGTCTCCTAAAATACCCAATCATTACACTATCTCAGCTAATGGCCTAGGAGAATATTTAACCCATGATACATTTCACATTGCCAGGATTCTAAAACACACCAAATCCTTTAGAAGACCTAAATCCAAACCACCTTACATGGAATGTCAAAGAAATGGAAAAGACAAACTACATAGTCTATCACTTATTATTTTCATACCAACCTTTGGCCAAGAATAAGATCTACTTGTAGATGATAAAGCATGGTTGCATAATGATATAATGGTCTATTTTTATATAAATTTCATATATCCTATATCAAGTATAATCATAGAGAGGCATGCCTATGAAAGAGGAGGCCTCAGGCTGAATTAATAGGGTCTACTTGAACCAATTTCTACCACTCAGTACAAAGGAACATATGGTCTTGGATTAAAATTTCTTAGGGGTGACCCCACATACCTTATTCATGTTGAAATGCCAATTAATAGTAATGATGATGTCAACAATGAAGTATATTCTAATCATAGCCCTTTTTATGACCTAAATAATACCAATTTGTTTAACACTAATGCTATTTGTACCTTTCAATTAGTTATTCACCATAATCTACTTACATTTTATTATCCTCAACTGATAGACTGGGCCAACACAAATCAAACATGTCAATTGATGAGTTTCAAAATGATGAGGCCTTTTTTTATTTCTTTGACTCAAGGGATAATGCTCCATTTGGAGACCACAAACAAGGGTTCTCAATAAATTTGTATCCTAAAGCCTATTTTGGAGAATGGGTGAACACCCTTAGCCACAAATAATTAGATAAAACATTATGGTCCCAAAGTGAAAATGTATTTGAGGTACATTTGGACTAGGTAAATAGTAAAGACAAAGGCCATTATAGTGGTGAAAACCTATTTTAGGTGCCATTATATGGGGGTGTTCAACCTTCCTCAAACATAGCTCAAGATACCACCAATGATGAACTTGTTTATGGGTCTGAGTTCAACCTTGAAGAACAACAATATTTTGATCACATTATCCAAGAGTTTCTAAAAATATTTATCACATGGCCATCCATATCATTGGGTGATTCTAATTCATCATTCATAGGAGAACTTAAATAACTATTCCTCATAGAGGACTCTACCATTGTAGGCTAGTTTAAATCTTTACCAACCATTCTAGAAGATGGTTTAACCTTTATAATAGAAGACATAATAAAAATTAGTATAGGGACTCTAGATGACCCAAAATTGATCAAATTAGGCACATCCCTTAATAAGGAGGAATTTTAAGTCTTTATACCTCTTTTGAGGTAATTTTTCAACATATTTTCTTGGGCCTACTTTGACATGCCTAGTTTGGACCTCGCCTTGGTTGTACACCACCTTATGGTACATCCTGATGCCAAACCTATTAAACAAAAATTATACAAGATGCATCCTTACATTTTTATATTAGTAAAGAAAGAGTTGGAAAAACTCTTGGAAGCGAGATGTATTCGACCAATCGACTACTTAGAGTGGATGTTCAATGTTGTGCTAGTCAGCAAAAAGCCATATAGAATGAAGATTTGGACTAGTTTTAGAGACATAAATAAGGCCTACCCTAAAGATGAATTTACTCTACCAAACATGACATGATTATCAACTTCATAGTACGTTATGAAATTATTTCATTAATGGATGGATTTTTAGGCTATAATCATACTTGGATTGCACTAGAAGTCCAACATAAAATAGTGCTCACCACTCTATGAGGAATATTGTGTTATTAGGTTATGAAATTTGGTCTAAAAAATGTAGGGACCACATAAAAAAGATCCATGACCATCATATTTCATGATATTATGCATGAAATTATTAAAGACTACATCGATGAAATACTAGGTAAATTTAAGACTAGGGTTGATCATCCATCAACACTAAGGAAGATATTTGAGAGACTACATGAATACAAAGTTAGGTTTAACCCTAATAAGTGTATTTTTTGAGTTAATTCAATAAAATTACTTGGATTCATTATGTCTCATAGGGGCATTAAATTTGATCAACCCAAGGTATGAGCCATAACTCAGATGCCCCCACTGACTAATTTAAAGCAACTCCATAGTTTACAGGGCACGATATAGTCTATTATATGCTTCATATCTCAATTGGTTGATAAGTGACACCCATTTACACACATACTAAAGAAATGGGTCACATTTAATTGAGATTATGAATGTTATAAATATTTCCAATGACTAAAGGACTATCTAGCAAACCCACCTATTTTATTGCCTCTAATATTGGGAAAGCCATTCCTCTTATACCTATTATTTATCAATAAAACCTTCAAGGCACTTATATCTCAACATGATGATAATTTAAAAAATCATGCCATGTACTATCTAAGTCATACACTAGTTGAATATGAGCATAATTATACACCAATTAAAAAAGCATGTTTAGATATGGTCTTCATAACTCATAAATTATGCCATTACATGTTAAACAACCAGACCATGGTTATTTCAAAAATAGATCCAATCAACTATATAATATCAAAAATATATTTATAAGGCCACGTGGCCAAATGTATCATGCTTCTTAGTGAGTTTGAGATATAGTATATCAACTAAAAATCCATCAAGGGGTAAGTTCTTATAGATTAGCTTGTTAAAGTACCCCTTATAGATACAAAGCCACTAACATTCCAATTCCTAGACAAATCAATTATGACCTTCATTGTAACACCTATCAATGAGTAACACTAGAAGCTATATTTTGATGGATCATTCACATCACATAGATTAGGGATGGGCCTTTTATTTATTACACCATAAGTGGATCTAATCCCTAAGTCATTTCAGATCAATTTTCCTTATACTAACAACATGGCTAACTATGAAACACTAATCGCATGAATTTGATAGGTATTATAATGAAACATACAACATCTAAATATTTATGGTGATTTTTAGTTAATCATCAATTAGGTTACAGACTATTTTTAGACCAAGGATGACAAGTTAGTGTCATACAAATCCATGGTTGACACACTCAAATAATAGATTAGTGAGGTATAATTTAAACATATACTAAGGGATATTAATAGATTATAAATTCCATGGCCACTATTGGATATTTGATTCAAAATATAGACATAGCCAAAGAATACTAGTTTCTCATTGAAAATATACTAACACCAACTCATTAACCTTTAACTATCATAATGATATGTAATATTATTGATCCTTGCTCTATTTGGTATTATACCTATACACCTACCTCCATGATCCAATTATACCAATATACCTATCCTAAAAACAATCCAAAGCCTTTATCCACCATGTTACATGTTATACATTACTTGGACCAACCTTATACCATCATAATTTTAATATAACTCTACTTTGTTGTTTAACTTCAATAGAACCTACATTAGAATTATGGGAAGTTCGCAAAAGAGTATGTGGATCCCACACAAGTGGGGAAATACTATCCAAAAATCTCCTACATATTGGGTACTATTGGTCAATGATGGATGCAAATGCAGTTACATGTGTTAAAAAATGTGATAAATTTCTATAACATGCCAATATAATTCATGCCCCAACTAAGACTCTAAAACTAATACTTAAACCATTTCCATTTTATATATTTGGCCTTGATCTCATTGGGAAGATAAACCCCACCTCATCTAATGGCTATAAACATATCCTTACGTCCATCAAATATTTCACTAAGTGGGTTGAAGCTATACCCCTCACTTATGTGACTAGAAAGTGAATTTCCAAATTCATCTTTAACCATATCATTTTCCATATGGTATCTCCTCCAACATTATATCTAATAATGGTATATCATTAAAGAATAAATATGTTGAATTGTTGTGTTGAGTATAAGATTAAACAACATTTATCCATGGCATGTTACCCACAAGGTAATATCCAAGCTGAAGCATCTAACAAAACCATTGTTAACATCCTTAAAAATATTATCAATGATGTTGACTATGATTGGAACCTTAAAATATTCCATTCCCTCTAGGCATATCATAAAAATCACCATACTCCAATAGGAGCCACTCCATATTCACTTGCTTATGGCATTGAGGCCATTCTTCCCATTAAGGTCAAGTTACCTTATTTGTGCATATATTTGAAGCATGTCTTGGATGATGAAGACTATTGAGTGGTTCACTTTCAAAAAATAGGGTTACTTGATTAGAAATGCTAAAATAAAAAAAATCTATAAGCATATTAGAACAGACTCTATGGCCACTAAAATTAGTGCATGAAACATAGAGAATTTAAATTTGGTGATCTTGTTCTTGAAGAAAACCAAAAGAATACCATGGGTGAGAAGAAACATAAAGGGAAGCTCAAACCCAACTGATTAGGTCCTTTCATCATTATTCCAAACTATGGTGTTGGAGCATATAGGCTTTCCACACCATCACCAAAAATATTTTTGATCTAATCCAAATCATATCTTACATAGAGTAATTAAACAATGAAATAATTATTTCTCCTTGCTAGTTCAGATGAGCATCTCCCTACTAGTAGGTTTCCTAAGTTCATATTTCTCCTTTGTTATAAATTTTCCATCATCATATTTTCCATAATTAGGGTACTAATGATTATAACCACCTTTGGGCAAATCTTTGTATACCATTCCACTTGTATTACCAATGATTCTAACCACCTTTGGTAAAATCATTGTGTTTCCATCCATTTAAAGGTTGATGATTATAACCACCTTTGGACAAAGCATTCTCTTTCTTTTTCCCAACTAATATATTTTTTCATGGTGATAATATTTATAACTACCTTAGATCAAACCATTATTTCCATCCACCCAATTGGGGCATGCTTTAATTCGGCCAATGATTATAACCACCTATGGTCAAATCATCATTTTCCCTTTTATGATTATAACCACCTTTGGGAAAATCATTCTCATGTTACCCTAAGCCTTTTTTAATGATTATAACCACCTTTGAGCAAATCATTGCCTTTTTTATCCCAACTATGCCAATTATTATAACCTCCTATGGGAAATTAATCTTGTTTATCTG
The DNA here is from genome assembly GCA_037957365.1 of Torreya grandis. Taxonomy (NCBI): domain Eukaryota; kingdom Viridiplantae; phylum Streptophyta; class Pinopsida; order Cupressales; family Taxaceae; genus Torreya; species Torreya grandis. Next base: position 6,295,528 of record JARHVA010000154.1, on the reverse strand, counting down.
ACCTAACTAGGGTAGCTCCATATGCCACTGATTATAACCTCCTTTGGTCAAATCAATCCCTTCTACCCCATTTCATCTATTTGGTTCACTTGTTTCCTTCTTTTTAGGGACCATTTATTGACCCCTTTCCCAATTGCTCCCTTGAGGGGGCACCTACAATTCATCTATCACCCTTAAATTCATAAGCATACATGACTTTTTGATTCCTTGACAAGACATTACTATTCTTATAAATTTCAATGCCTTCCCAAAAAGGGGTAAATTGTAGACACCTAAAAATGGCCATCAATGGCCTTTGATTGGAATTGAAACCAATTCTTACCAACATTTTCAAATTAAGCCTAACAATCACTAAATATCCCAAATTTGCTTATGCATCATTCATCAAAGCTCAAAATATTTTTGAGGCATCCCTAATTGAGGTATCCTACCATAAAAAATAAAAACCTCTCATAGATTCATCTCCAATCATCTTGTGACATCATAACATGCAAATTGGCCTATAAACCTATTAAATAGAGCAAATACACACATGAAATCAAATCAAATCTTGAAACTATGAAAAATCCTAATTATAATTAATTAAAATGCTAAATCAAATTAAAAACATAGTTTGATTATCCATGTGAAATTATTGAAAATTTAAGAGAGGAAATTCAAAATATGAAATATCCTATCTTTTTCATGATTAACTTTTATGAGTTATCAAGCTTTTGAAAATATATCAAAACATATCACCCATGCCTATTCATTACAAATCATGAGGTTTTGAAACCTTTTAAATCTATTAAGGTTAATTAACTCACTTAGGTTAGGTTTGAACCAATTCCATATTTAAACTACTTTTTAACTCACCTTGAGTTGGGGTTAGTTCCCAAGCCTATAAATAAAAGCATTTGACTCTTCTTTTGGAGAAATTAGATAGAGTAAAGTTATAATGAAAATTTTATAACAAGATTGAAAGCTATAGTGTTATAATTCCAAAATCATAAGCCAAGCCATCATAAGCAATAAACCATGTCAAATCCAACCATGGCGCCAAGGAGACAAGGAGATAGCCAAACTCCATTACCAAAGACTCTTTGAGAACAAGTCAAGCAAGACAAAGACTAATCACTTAGAACTCTCAAGGAAGGTAAGGGATGTTTCATTATTTTAATTTTAGTTATTTTTTCATATGTATTTTGTTCACTATTTTCCCCCTAAGATCTAGTCTTAGAGATGTTAGCTTGTTAGTATGTTGATTTCATTTTTTTTGTGTGAAACTAACACTTGTTTTAACCTCCTCTCTATTGTCAAATTCCTATGATCACAATATGACACCTCAAAATAATCCTTCTAAATAAATTCATCATCCTTGAGTAGCTTAGGAATGTGAAAGGTTGTAAGGAGAACTTGAAGGTCCTATAATGCAAAATTATCTTCAATAGATATAATAGATATAAACAAGATTTTCCAACTCCCACTACCATTTGTAAACTCCATATAATCAAAAAAATTGCACCCAGAGAAGTTTTGGATTACCAATCCAAAATATGGTCATGGTTCTAAGGAGATTAGAGGTTTGCCTAATAACCATTTATCCCCATAAAATTTAGCCTGATAATTGATACCTGTCTTCTATTTTCTTCCCTCTATAATGAGACTTTTGTTAGAAATCATATAATTCCAAAAATAGTAATTATTTATGTAGTTTTCATTCATTAATTTATAAAATAGAATAATAAAAACTCAAAATACATGGTTTTAAGGCTTACTATGATTTGGAATATTACACACCATTGATCCAATGAATATGATAACTCCTTTTTGGATAGGAAGGACTACCTTCACACATGAGAGAACTCAACAAAAATTGATTGATAGGATATGTTAGTGGGTTGCCTAGTTCTAGACTAGACCCAAGAAGTGGTACACTTCCTAACAAGGATTTCAACCCACTTTATAAAGAAATTAAGTGAATACAAAAATTAAAGGAAATTATAAGATGTATACAATGATAAAAATATGAAAATGAAGTAATTTAAATTAATCTACATCCATTTCATTAAGATTAACAAAATTATCATGCCAATAGTATTCAACAGAATATTCATCTTCTTGTATGATTTCTAACTAATCATAAATTACCTCTATGCTAGGGTAAATACAATTTCATAGAGTCCTAATTCAAAATAAATATCATTCTGATTGGTGAAGAAAGGTTGCATCATCATTAGTTAATCACAAATGGTGATAACTTCATGTGAAACTTTAAGAAATGTCATCTATAGTTGAAACCCATGGTTTAAGAAATATATGATTAGGATTAATTTAGAGGTACTAATAGAAACATGTTTGAATTGAAAATAGAGAAGATTTTAGACAAGGATACATGTCAATTCTATAAATCAACATCAATTCTAATAGTATAGATAATATTTTTAAAATAGGAGATAAAGGATTGGTTTGGTGAGATATAAGATTGTTTAGGATAGTCTAGGGATGATAAGGGTGATAAATAGGGACATAAAATAGAATAGAAAAAGATAAAATTACTTGAAAGAACCAAAATGTACTTACCTTAATAGTGCTCCAAATATGTGATAATTATGAAGTTGATAAGGTGATTTCTAATCTTTAGATAGATGTTGAGGGGCCAATAGGGTAACATGGCTTTCCAATAGGAAAATAATTATCTATCAGTCATTTCATAAAAAATATTTTAGCATTCAAGTGAAAAATCATGGTCCTTTATTCAAGGCAAGTCTATGGTTAAATGGATGTTGATTATATCAAATTGACATTAATCATATGGTTTGGTACTAATTCTAACCTATTTTTACCAAAGGCTACTATAATTATTTCAACCATGTTTAAATTGGGCTTTATATTTTGGACTATGAGGGAGTTGTTAGGGAGTTTAAACCATTTATTTTTATTATGATTTCATATATTTGGATAGATTTTAATTATTGGTAATTAGTTAAAATTGATTATATAAGTAAAAAAATACTTAGTGAAACTAATTATGTAGGGTAAGAGTAAAATGGTAATTGGTAAAACTAATTACATTAGGTGAAATAGGGATGGAATGAAAAAGGGGATGTAAGACCTACATTATCACAAATATTATTGTGTGAAATCATTTTGCCTACATTTTCCCCTTTTTGTTGAGCAGTTTATAATAATCTATCATGAGATAAAAATTGAGATAGGTCCAATGCCCTAGGTGTATGTGAGGAGGTATCAACCCTCAGACTAGGAGTTGATGAAATATGGTGAGGTGGTGATGGGTTTGAAATGAAGTGATAATAGATAAGCGAGATAGTAAATGAGTGTTAAAGCTATAAGGGTATTAATGGAGTATAATTTGGCACTAACAATATATGCAATATACAATTAGAAATGCCCCAAGTCAAACAAGTAATAGATTACCAAAACTATGAATAAATGAGCACAAGTGAAGGCAATCAAAAGAATAAAGGATAAGATGGGATGACTGAAGCATCCAGTGTGCTTGGGATATGTGTACTACCTAGATATAATTGCTCTCAAGATGAGTCACACTCTCAAGATCCACAAAGGATATGTTCATGAGTGTAGGCATCTTAGAGTTTGTGGGACCAATAGGGGGTCTATGTCCACTAGCCAATAATGAAAGGTAACAATTAATGAGATATTTCTAAAAAATGTAACTTAGGTGGCCTTGGATCAAGACTAGAAGTATGCAAAAAAATTCTAGTGTAATAAATAATCCAAAAAAATCCAACCAATAATGATCTATATGGATCGATAGAGATTACAAATAATCAACATCAATCATAATAGAATAAATGTTGATCATGAGGGGATATATAGTAAGGCTAATGTGTTAAGCACTCACTTACAATTGATGATGTGTGCATGAGTGTGAAAATTTTGACACCCATTTACATGTCTTTGCTATTTATGAATAATTAAGGCTAGCGGGAGTGGATAGAGGAGGAGGTAGAGGTTATATGATGAGGTAGCTTTTAATTGTTATTTTTTTTAAAATTTTCATATTTTTTATGTAATTTAGGATTTAGATACTAGTATAAAAATAGACTAGGATTGACATGATTGTTACCATATTGACACTGATCTCATGTTAATCATCATCAATCGATACAAAATCAACATCAATCTATAGGGATTGGCATCAATTCTTTGGGATATTTACCAATTTAGGTTATGATATTAATAATTTAATAGAGCTTAAGAGTATAGGAAACAAAATTGAGAAGGCTGACCTATAATCATAAGAATAGACTTGATTGATGATGCACAAATAGGCATCACCCTATTGGAGTGATTATGGGACCAAATGAGTGATGAGGATTGGGAACACATAGAGGTTTTTGGTTTTAGAGGATTGTAACAATATCATTAAATACACAAGGATGTGGGATTATTTGTATCTTTGATATAATGGTAGGATGTGGTAATAGGAACCTTCTAGATACCTATAGGGGAGATTACAATGACTATGGAGGACATCTACCATATAATTTGGCTACCAGTGTAGGGTGAAATGATTGTGCTAGTGGATAAAGGGGACATGTAATAGCATTGGCATGACTATATGGGGGGATGATATGGATATTATATTTATAGTTAGAGGTTTTATTTTTGAAGGATTATATGAAGAGGATTCAGAGTGGATATTAGTCATGACAGTGATGATGGTGGTCATCTCCTACTATGAATTACCAGATTTAGGGGAGGTTGATTTTGTTGGAGCTTGATAGGTGTTATGGTATACATGCTAGAACGTTACAAAATATTTGTGTGGGATCTAACCCTTTTAGAATAGGTGTATAGAGAGTCATAGTTTAGAATACATAATATAGATTTGGATTAGATGTGACCTTTGTCTTGCACTGCTAGGCTTATGATCACATCAAAGTAGTTTACTTATTTAGAACCCCATGGGTACAGTGGCACTAGATAACTTTTAGTGTAGGATTTTTTTAAGGGAAGGAAGACATTTTGAGACCATTTATTAATGGGATAGTATTTGGCTTAGCTTATTATCAATAAGTGCTAAGGATTTATAAGGAGAGATGTGATCTAGAAACCATATGTGAGGTTTTTGGCATGGCTTAGGGTGAAGGAAGAGTTATTTGGGAGATAGTGAGATAGATGGTTGTGGTGGATGAGAGTAGAGAACCTAAATTTATTACAATTAGAGAGAGTGAGGAGATAGTTTAGGTTGATATAGGTTATCTCAGATGAACCATAGTTATATAGGTAGGATGATATCAAGACTGGAATACTAAAGACACACTATGTTGATCCACATGTAAGGTTAAAGAAGGAACCATTATCCATAGATGTGGATGATGTAAGATGCATCCTAGTATACTCATATGGTGGGGGGACTAGTTTTAAGATATACAAGAGAGAGAAGTATGTATGTGTTATTATTGAGGATTTTTGGAGATGGAGGGCATAGAGAAAGAGGAGCCAATTGATGTATAACAATTATTGTAGAGGGGGATGCACTGATATCTCAATGTAGCACACTACAGTACATGTGGACATACTTTAGGGGACTATAATAGAGATATAGGGAATCTATTATTCTTTATAAACCCATCAAGAGAAACTACAAGAGAGCCATGATCAAATAATGTGTGATCATAGTAGATATCAAGAAGAGAGAAATAGATTGTATGGAAGTTGTATGGTGGCTATAGGGCATCCAAGTATAATAGGAGTAGGATCAATCATAAGGTAGGGAGGGATGGTAAGCCTAGATATATATCAAGATATTATTACATATTTTTTATACTATAAGCATATTATACTAGAGTGGCTTCTAGAAGCACCATGATATGCCACTTATGTAGCTACACAAGAGAGATCATCATGATGGACTCAAGGAGGGTTATCTAACTTAGGGAGTGTATCAAAAGATATAAATGAAATATATATAGGGGAAGATAAAGGATGGCATGGAGGAAGATATGGAGATGGGGGTGGAAGTAGTGAGATCATCCATCTGAGTCATATTCATTTTATTAAGTAGATATATATTTTTCATTTTACTAGCCAGAGAGCCACTTTGTATAGTTTTATACTTTGAGACTTCAAATGATGTACATTCATGATATATATATATATATTCCTAATTTTTTATCATTATTATGTGATGCATTATATGATTATGATTTAGTTGTTTAGATTATGCATTGATGTGATGTGGCTTATGGAATTAGATTATTTGATGCATTTTAATTTTTTCTAAAGTTATAGATTTATTATGTGATTTATATAATGATAAAAAAATGACTTATTTTACATTTTTATTTATAAAAATGTGATAAGTTTATAATGAGCTTGACTTTGATGGGATTTGAGGATAGATAGTGATATTAAAAAATGGATAATTTGATTAAATTTTTTAAATAAATTAATAATTATGATAAATAATAAAGGAGGTTTTCATGACTCCTTATTGTCTTGGACCCTAACTAGAGATAAACAATGTGTTGCATATGCATCTGTGTGCTTTTTCTATTGTTAATAAGTACTTTTAAAAAATCTATGTCAATTAAGTTTATGACCCTTTAGAAGGGAATTAATAAGGATTTTATTTTCACATGATGTAGGTCAAAGATCAATTTTTTATGAATATAAGTCTCATCTTGTGTTTTAGAAATTTAAGGCTAACCTTATAACCTCCATGTAGATTGATCAATGTGAAAAGTCTATGAATTTTTAGAAAGTTGATAAATATGGGAAGATTTCTTGGTATACTTTGGATTTTAATTTAATTATTTTATTTTATAGGCATGATTTACATAAAAATAATCAATGTAGGAAGTTTATAATGTATTTTATACTTTAGATAACCATACTTCTAGGGAGTGGTCTATAATTTAGGATATATGCTTATGCAGCTGTACTTCAAGGGATTAGTCTATGACTTTGTGCCTTTTTATGAATAGTTGTCCTTAAAGGGAGTAATATATATTATTTCTCTTCGACTAATGTTTTTTTAATTCTAGACTATTGATTTAGATTAAGGTAACCTAGGCTAACTTTTATAGATAAATTTGTTTACACAAGATGATATTTCTATCCCTAAAATAAACTTTTTTAGGTGAGATTTTAGAAAATAGTGATATAGGGATCCTTCCTATTATAGGTAGAGCTTGTCCATTTATAACATGATATGAATAGATAGGGGGTGTTCATATTTGAGGTTAGCATAGGTATGTTGTCAGATATCCACATGATTTTTTATCATTATTGGGTATTTTTCAAGTGACAGAGGTGTGGTTTTACTTTATTTTTAAACCAAAGGAGGAGAACCTATGCTGACTATGGTTTGTTTTAATTTTATTAGCAATATAAATAATGTAGATGTAAAACATTAAGAGGCTCACATTTTATTTTTCCTTCATGAGGGGCCAAATGATATGCCCTAGATCCATATTTTAGAGTAATAATATATAGTCCAAGCTAATTTGGAGAAAATTTTCCTAGCTTTCTTTTTTTTTCCATATTTTTGATATGTTGATTTTACTTAAGGACAAGGTTACCAATATTAAACTCTTGTTATTTTAAATTTTTATAATATGCAAGTTTTATCCTTTCTTGATATACATGGAGATGACTGAGGGATATGGATTGATGCTCATCTAAGATTTCAATATGTGTTAATTGCTCTTGATGATAACCCTCTTCAAAAACAATGTCTTTAAGAAAAATATGAAGAGAGGTAATTTGTAATTCAAGAGGGAGGATATATTTTGTGCCATAAACCAAAAATAAAGAGGTATCACCCATAAGGATTTAAATTCTAGGGTGATAAGCCCACAAGGTGAAAGGATTGTGAAGATGTCAATTCTTCCTAGCCTCATTGACTATTTTCGCTACCATTTTGATAAGGTTTTTGTTAGATGCTTCAGCCTATCTATTGGCTTATGGATAATAAGGTGAGTAAAAACTTACCTTAATGTTAAAATAATCATAGAGTATTTGGACTTGTTTACTTTTAAGAGATTTTCCATTATCTATAATGATTTTATGAGGAACATCGAAGTGACAAATAATATGATGGTTAATAAAATCAATTATCTTGTCTACTTTGGTTGAAATAAGGGGAATAACCTTTACCAACTTAGTAAAATATTCAATGGTGGTAATGATAAAACCATGTCACTTGGAAGATATGGGATTAATTTATCCTATAAGGTCTAACCCCCATTAATAAAATGGCCAAAATTATCTGGCTACTTATAGTGCATGACTAGGGACATGTGATATGTTAGCATGTTATTGACATTTTACCCATTTATTAACATATTCATAATATTCTTGACTCAGATTGGGCCAATAATAACCTATTTATATAATTTTATTGTAAATAACTAGACCACCTAAGTGTATATCACACAACCCATCATGTGTTCATTTGATTATGATGGTAGCCTTAGAATTTTAGAGACATTGAAGGAGAAGACCATCAAATCCTTGCTTATAGATAACACCCCCTAGTATAACATAATGGGTGGTTCACTATTGAAAAGCATGTTTACCATTTTTAGATAGATTAGGAGGGATAATACCTTTAGACAAATAATCAAACATATATGTGTATCATAGATCTAAGTGATTTCATTCCACATTATGGATAGAAGGAAGATCAGTTTTGGTATAAGAGGGTTGGTTGATTTTGTGTATGAGGACAAAAAGTTTGGATTACTAAGAAGAGGATTGGGTAAAGGAAGCTAGGGATTCCATGGTATCTATGAATTTTTTGGTTGACCAAGGAGTGGATTGGATGGCATAGTGATCGAAGGTGGCTAATAGCTAATCTACTAACATTTTTTATTTTTGGAGGATGTCATTCTTATACTGATAAGTGTCATTTATTTTATTGACTACCAATTGGGAATCCCAATAGATAACAAGTGTCTTAATGCTTAGGTTTAAATTAGTTTGAAGACATGTGATTGAGGATTCATATTCTTCCATGTTATTAGTGAATTTGAAATAAAGTTTGAAAGATAAATGTATAAGAGTGTCCTCTATAGGTATAAAAATGATTCCAATGGCCCCTCCACACTTAAAGAATAAATACAGCTGATACTTAAGATCCACCTAGGATGTAGAAGTGATAGATTCATCATAGAATTCAAAATTAGATAGTTGACCACTTGTAAGAGGTGCCTCATCTAACTAATCAAAGATGATATGAAATTTAAATAAATCTAACTTCAATTCACATTTGGATAAAAGCGTGAGCCATCTATCCATACTCTAATTTTCGTAAGGATTCAAATGCATAAACTTAAGGGGATCAATGTTCATGATTGCATAGGTCTTATGATTAAGTAGATAATGGTGAAGCTTAGAACCCAAAAAAACCAAAGTCAAGCATAATGTTTTTGTATGTTTATTGTGTGTTTCATATTTAATGAGAGTATGACTTATGTAATAAAATCCTTTTTCTTTGTGATGATCATCATGATGGGCAATCATATCCCCCATAGCATGATTTGTGGCTAAAATATATAAGAATAAAGGTCACCCTTCCTTAAGAGGAATAAGAACTAGTTGAGAGAGGAGATAGTTTTGAGATCTTCAAATGCCTCTTAAAAATTAAAGTCCTAGATAAACTAGGTATCTTTCATTAAAAGGTGATGGAATGGTTGACATTGATTGGATAGTTGAGAGATAAAATGATGAATGGATTGAAATTTTCTCTATAAGTTACAAAATTTATTAAGGTTGGACAAGGGCATTATATATATATATATATATATATATATATATATATATATATATATATATATATATATATATATCCCAAATATTATTGAGATCAACCTCTATACCTTGAATGGAGATGATAAAACCTAGGAGCTTACTGGTCAAGATTCTAAAAACACACTTTTTAGAGTTGATAAAGACATGAAATTGGATTCAATGGTCCAAGATTACTTTATGAATAGAGATATGGTATTTTTGGAGATTTAAATTTCTAAGGAGGTCATCCACATAATATTTGATGATTTTTTGGATTATATCATGAGAAATATAATTAATGTCTTTTTGATAAGTGGATCCTATGTTTTTTAGGCCAAAAAGCATAACCTTTTAGAAAACAAATTCCCAAAAGGTTGTAAAGGAAGTCTTATATTGGTCCTCTTAGGAGATAAGGATTTGATTATACTTGGAGAATCAATCCATAAGTGATAACATTTCATGACTAGATATCAGGCCCACTAGTTGATCATTGTTAGGATGAGGAAAGTCATCTTTAGGACAAGGGAAGTTGAGGCCTCAAAAATTGATATAGAGGTAGAGTCCCCCTATAGGAATTATGATAGGTATAATATTATACACCCATTAAGGGTAATTGATTGGCTATATGAAATTAATGTATATGAGAGAGTATAGTTCTTATTTTACTAAGATCATAATATGAGGATGCATATTCTATAGTTTTTGATTCACTAGTTTGGATTTAGGTATGGTGATAATATTATGAATGATGATAGTAGGGTCAATACTTGGCATGCCACTATATGACTAAGCAAAATACTTGCTATGTTCTACTTACAATTTTGTGAATTCTTGATGTCTTGATGGTCTAAATATTTACTAGCCTTAACAATGTGTGGGACATCCTAAGACCCTATGTTAATACCTATGGTGGATTTATTTAGAGGACTAGACATTTCAACTGAAAGAGAATTATGTAGGTGTGAGTTTTCCATTCCTAAATAATTCAAGATAGAATCATCATCTTGACACTGAAGAATGGGGATGGTAGAAGAATCTTCATTTATCATATTATGGTAGGTAAGGGGAATGTATTTAGTTTTTCCATTTCTATGATATGTGAGAGGTCCTAGGTCAACATTATTAATTTAAAAAAATTAAGGGATGGAAATGACATCATCTATTTTAGAGGGAATGTTAGATGGTAACACTAAAATATTTTCTTTGGGATTAGATAAAGGGGTGACTTTAGGAATAAATTCAATAATTTTATTAAACCTAAGGCCATGTTTTTCATGGGGTTTCCTAAAATATCCTAGTGTGACATCATGTGGTCCCTGATTATAACATCCTATACCAAATCCTTTTTAGTTACATAATTATAAGTATATTTGATCAAAATGTGGTTTGTCTAGGAATGATAAATTTGAGGAAAATGGTTTAGCATGAAATTGGATATCAAGACATGAATATATTGATCAATCCCCCCATAAATTAAAAGAGTATATAGGAAAGAAGGAAATAACATCTCCAAGGTTAGGCTGATAGATACACTATTTATTTGGGCACCCATACTTTTCAAGATTAGGAAAGGTGTTAAGTGTCAATAACTAATACTCTCCTATCAAGACTTGTTGGGATATTGAGTAAAGGGAATCCTTATTATGGATTCACAACAAAGGGATTATTGAAATATTCAATGCTTAATTGGATGATGGTAATGGGGTTGTGTTTTTTAGAGGGATTATAACATTGTTAGGTTGAAAGGTTAGGTTGCAAGTTTTGAATGGATGAGGATTAGATGGGATGATATGCACTTGGTCATCATGATCATATTTGATGCATCAATGAAATGTGGATGGAACATAATAAGTAACATGGATCCAAGGATGTCATAAGAGGATACTATATTGAAACTTTCCATCTATAATATAAAATAACTCATGAAGGCTATGGGAAACTATTTGGATAGGGAAGATAATGGTTCTTAGAGTAGGATCCATTATATCATTGAAAGTCCAAAATATAGTTGGGGATTAGACCTCAACTATTTTAAAAATTTGGAGTTGATTAAATGCATGTGAGGAGATAATGTTAATGCTAGACCCATTTTCAATCATAACTCTTTTGATATGAGTTTTATTAATTTGATAAGTGAAAAATAGGGGTGGTTCTTGGACTTTAGATGGTAATGGACTATTTCCTAATCATTAAAACTAACAAATGAAATCATCTACAAAGATCCAATGAATTTTGTCTGAGGTTGGGGTTTGTTGGGTTGCACTTGGATGGCCTAGAGTACTTCTATCATGGTTTGATGATGTTGTGGGGAATTTAAAATGACTTCATATAGGGAAATTTTGTCTAGGGTTTGATGGAGTTACTTCAAAACTAATATTTGTATTAGTTTTAAAGTATTATTCTTCTATGATTTCTCTAGAATGGAGATTTTTGGTTTTGTAGTGGAGGGTTTTTTGGTTTAGATAGGAGATTTTATAATGGAAACTTTATCTTTATTTGGATTTTGGGTTTTAGGGGCTTGTATTTGAGACTATGTGGCTATGTTTATCATATTAATTTGAAATAGTGGGGGACTTGAAGAAGTTCCATATTTATCTATACTTCAACATCCAAAGAGGGAGTTGGAAAGGGTTGATTAGGGATGGATTTAAGACTATTAATCATGCTTTTTGATGCATGTTTTTATTTTCCTTGTAAAGGATTTAGGGTATTTACTATATTAGTGTCAGGGATGGTTATGGATTTAATATTCTAATCAAAGGGGGGATTGGGGCAAGGTTGTTCAAATAAGAGAACATATTCATCCAAAATATTATGGATTATGACTTTGAGAGCATTACAACTCTTAGTATCATGTTTAGGTGTCTTATAGGAAACACATAACTTATTTTTCCTATACCACACTTATTTTTGGATATATGGATTAATTGGGTTGATAGGAGGTAATGTGATAAGGGAAGTTTGTATAAGTTGATTGAGGATGGTGTAATATGATCTTCATAAAGGATATTGGTATGGTTTTGCCATTTTTCAAGGTATCAATGTTCATATCATGTTTAATTTTACACTTTCATTTTTTGTGTTAGTTGTATGAGTATTTTTAATGGGTGGTAAAGGTATATTAGATAAGCTCTACGGATACTAAAAGTTTGTAGGGTTAATATGAGGTATTGGTTTTGGTAGTATGGGTGGATGTTTTTGAGCTAGCTTATATCCCTTGAGATATTATTATATAATTGTGATCTTTATTTTAGAGTAAGGATGGGGTCCTAATATGGATCACTTAGTTTGACCTTGGGGCATAGTCATATTCCCCTTTTGAGCATGGTCAAAGGTTATGGGGGTAATTTTATGAGGGTCCTCATTTTTAGACATCTAGGGGAGTTCAAGCCTTATAGGTGGGTGTTGTAAAAATTTACCCTTTGGCATACCAAGGCACTTATCCCATATAGATAGAGTAACCTTTTTATCTTCTAATGTTTGTGTGTGATTTTTAGTGTGTTTAAATGACACTTCTTCTAGAGGATCCCATGTAATGAGATCAGGGAGGCTTGAGTGGATAGTAGAAATGGGTTTAGCTAATTTAAATGGTTCAAAATTATCTCATGTTAGGAGGTCTTATATTCTTTTAATTTTGGAAGATGATTCAGGTGTATTATCAACTTATTTAGGTATAAATTGATCATGAATAGTGTTTATTACATGTCCATATTGAACTTGGGTGTCTCCCATATTTGTTTGTACAAAATTATATGAGGATAGATGATTTAGGAATGACTGTCTAAAGATGTTGAGGGATTGGTTCTAGGGAGCATTCAGATTATCTAACTATAATTCCCCTTGATTAATGAGGTTTTGGACTAGGATTTTGAAATAGTGACATCAATTGATCTCATGGTTGATATGTGATGATAAGTGTAAAATTCATTCTCTTTATACCTATTAGATTTTTATCAAGATTCATCAATAGGTTTGATTAGAATGAGTTCAATAAATACTAATTTTAATAATTTTTCCAAAATATCATTCTAATATTCCCACCAAGGGCATGTATTTATTGGGTAGAAATCATGTTAATTTACTTTGTGGTTGTGTCTAGGAAGAAATTGGTTAGTTTATCATTAATAGAGGAGTTGATTTTAGGATAACAACATTGTTATGTCTTTTGGTATAAGATTTTTGGTCCCTTTGGAAGGATCAGGTTTAAAATTTTTATTCTATAATTTAACCTTTCTTTTTTCTAAGGCTTAGAATTTTATCTTATGATCTATGGTAAAAGATTTTTCAAAGGTTTGTAATGTTTTAACTTGGAGCATGGATGAGATATGTTTTTTTCATGACCTTGAAAACACTCAATCAATATAGGTTGAAGAAGGGAAAATGTTAACTAATTTATAAGGCCTCACCACCAAGCCATAAAATATGAAATGGACTCATCTTCAAAATGTCTAATGATGTAGAGGTTGGTGATGGTTACCTTCCTTGTGATATTAATCAAAAAGTGTTCTAAGAAAATTTGAGCTAATTGTCTGAAGGAGAATAGAGAATGTTGGGGGATAGATTTATACCAATCTAGAGTTGGCCCTGCTAGAGACATATGGAAATTCCTTAAAAGGAGGGCATAATCATGGGATATAAGGTAACATGCATACCTAAATGCCCTAATATGTTGTTAGGGGTATTCCTTATTTTTAATATTCATAAACTTGGGAGTTTTCCACTATGTTGGATATGTCTTGATTGGAATGATAGGGTTAATAGGTTCATTACAAATATATTTGTATGTAAGCATGTTCTTTTGCCCAAAAGCATAAGCTTATAATTTTTCCATCTTATCCATGAAGATATGAATGATTTCAGGTTGGGTATTGTATTGAGGGATACATCTTAAAACATTTTTTTGTAAATGTTGATAAGGAGGAAATGAATTTGGAGTGGTTGTGAAAGGGAATAGCAAATATAATTAGTAATGGCTGGTAGAGATGCAACTACATATTGGGGGAATAGTAGGGGTAGGGTTTTTTGTTGAGATGGATTAAGATAAGTAGTTGTGAAGAGTTGTGATGGAATATGTTATTGATTAGTTAAAGGGATTTGTTTTTGGAGTGTTTGAAATGGGAAATTTATTGTGTGGATGGTATTTTTTGAGTGGTATGTTGGGGATTCAAAGTTATAGGTGTTTAGATTTATGGGAGAGTCATTAGGATGGAGACTACTAAATTATTAAGTATAGAAGAGGGTGGTTTATTGGCTATAAGTTATGATATATTAACATTTTGGGTTGTAATAATGGTTACAGAGGGGATACTAGATACTAATGGTGTTTCGGTATCTAGAGGTTGTGTCATGCTAGTATTAGAACCTGTTGGTGGTGGTGGTTTGATGGAAGAGGAAACCATGGCCATTGTGTACCCCTCAGATGAATGTGATTACTTTGTTTGTCTCTACAACTATTATCCCATCACAACCATGTAGTACTAAAATAAAAATTAAAGACTAAAATGTAAAAACACAACTTATTTTTCTAATCTCATTTTAGTGAGGATAAAACACACACTCTACCTAAACGTACTTAATTATTTTTAATTTTCTTAGTAAATAATTTAGAATGTGATGGGACATTGGCTAAAAAAAGGTCATAAGAGTAGGTAAGCTAAGTTTGGTTTCAAGTTCATTTAAAAATTCAGAATCCTAGATATATGTGAAGGTGCAATGAGGCTTAAATCTATGTTGGTATCACTATGTGGATTTGTATTGGGGTCTACCCCCTCACTTCATGACCCTAAAAAAATAATGGTGTTAGGTGATTAGCCTTTATATTACCAACCAATTGTTTATACTCAACCAAAATACCAAGTCAGTTTTCCCCTTGGTGATGAAATCCAAGTGGGTCTACTTGGGTAGGATTTGTTTGATTTCTTATTTTAATATTATTTTGATTTTTTAGTGTGTGGAAAAAAGAGTGTGACTAAACAGTGAATTAATCCTCCTAATTACACTCAGTGTGCTTACTTAAACAAGCAAACTAAAAAATAATTTCTTTACAACAAGTTATATATATATATATATAGAGAGAGAGAGAGAGAGAGAGATTTTTTATTTTGTTGCTTTAATGAAATGAAGAATTTTTTTAAATAAATGTAATAAAACAAAAAAAACTAAGAGGAAAAATCAAGAATAATGAGGCCCAAAAAGGGTCCCACCAGGTGTGCTAGAATTTTTAAGTATTTTTCATCCATTCCTTTATAAAATAGACTACTAAAAACTCAAATTGAAATATAGGGTTTTAAGGCTTATCTATGAATAGGAAGATTTGCACCATTGATCTAGTGAATGTGGGAGATCCTATTTGGCTAAGAAAGACTACCTACACACATTATAAAACTCAAAAAAATATTTGACTAATAGGATATGTTAGTGGGTTGCCTAGTACTAAACTAGTCCTAAAAAGTGGTACACTTCCTAACAAGGATGTCATCTCAATTTTTTAAGCAATTAAGTGGACAAAAATAGTAAAGGAAATTACAAGATGTATACAATGATATAGATATAAAATTAAAGTAATTTAAATTAATCTACATCCATTTCATTGAGATTAGTAAAATGATCACTCCAATAGGCTTCGATAGAATCTTCATCTACTTATATGATTTCTAACTGATCAAAAATATCCTCTATGGTAGGGGCTAATATAATTATGTAGAGTCTTAATTTAAAATCAATATCACTTTGGTCAACAAATAAAGGTTTTGGAATAATTGATAAATAATGAATGGTGATAAATTCATGTGAAACTCCAAACAATGTCATTTATAAGTGAAACCCTTGGTTTAGGAAACAAATGATTAGGACTAGTTCATAGGTGCTACCAAAAATAAGTTCAAATTGTCTAACAATTGTCTATGGTGAGATCTAGGATAGCTTAGGATAATATAGGGATGATAAAGGTGATAAACAAGAACATAAAATAGAACATATAAAGATAAAATTGATCAAAATAGCCAAAATGTACTTACCTTAATAGTGTTCCAAATCTATGATAATTGCAAAGTTGATAAGGTGGTTTTTGATCTTTGGATGGATGTTGAGGGGCTAATGTGATAACATGGATTTCAAATAGGTGATCAATTAGCTAGCTATTGTCTTAGAAAAAATCCTTCAATGTTCAAGTGTAAAATCATGGTCCTTTACTCAAGGCAAGTCTATGTTTAAATTGACATTGATTCTACTGAATTGAGGTCCATCGTAGGGATCAATACTGATTCTAACCTATTTTTACCGAATGTTATTGTAATTGTTTCAAAAATGGGTTTAAATTAGGCTTTAAGGTGTTAAACAAATTTTGGACTATGAGGGAGTTTAAGACATTTAATTTTATTACAATTTAGTAGATTTGGCTATATTTTAATTACTAGTAATTGGTTAAAATTGATTACTTTAGTAACATAGTAATTACTGAAACTATTTACACGGGGTAAGAGTAAAATGGTAATTAGTAAAACTAATTATGTGGGGTGAAATAGGAATGGAGAGAAATAGGGGATTTAATACCTACATTAGCATAAACATTATTATGTGAAATCCTAGTGCCTACAGGAATCTTTAATTAAATGATCCTCATCCAAGAATGTCATCAGAGTTATAAAGCCTAAGTATTTAGTTTGTAAGATTTTAATCCATAAAGTGTGACTAGTGATGAATCTCTAAGCTAATTTGGTAATAAGTGCCAATTTCATCCACTTAATTTTTATTAAGCCCGGTCCTCCAAATCCCTTTAGAGCACAAATTCTATGTCAATCAATTAGAGAGAATTTATTATTCTCCTCTGTACCATACTAGATGAACCTTCTCTACATATTTTCTAACCTTTCCTAACAATCCTTAGAATTTTAAACATAGACATTAAATAAATTATAAGGCTTTGTAACACACTCTTAATAAGAACTAGCTTATTTAACAAAGAAAGAAGTTTACCTTTCCAACTAGCCAACATTTTTTGAGATTTGTCTAGTTGAGGATTTTAGTCTACCACAGAAAGATTTTTGATACTCATAGGCATTCCAACATAAGATATATGTAACTCTTTGATTTGATTAGGTAATGGACTCATATTATTTTTTTTCCATATGCATATCTTGGAAATATTTCTATTGCCATATGCATATTTATTTTTTTAGGAGTTTTATGATTTTCTAATAAATTAATTAATGTTTTTATGTGTTTATTAGGTTATGTAACATACTAATTTAATGAATAATCATGCACATCAATGATAATATTATTTTCATCTATTACATCCTAAATATTAAACATTTATTAGCCCCATGACCTAAAGCTCTATGATATTCACAAAATTGATTAGGAACATAATTTTATGGTAATGTTATAGTTATATCCAATTAAAATGGTTCTGGAAAATAAATGACATTGTAGTCCAGTAATTGATTTAATGCCATGTGTGGTGGGTCTAATAATGTTGTAAGTTTTCACCTTTTCTTAGGAGTGGGAAAGTTGAGATTATCACTTGGTTGAAAAAGTATATTAATTATCTTATCCTCATTCTTAGATTTAAAATTATGTGCATTATTAGTCTTGGGTTTTAATTTTTTTTCCCTTGATATTTATATGTAGAAGCAATAAATGTGTACTTTAACATTTTACCACTCATAATTTGAAATTCAATGTTTCACAATGCCTTATAAATTTCATAAAATTAATAATATATGTTAAACAAGACATTTTCCTAGAGTGGGTTGAGTAAACCATTGAAGAATATAATTTTAAGTTCACAATTAGAAAGTTTATGTGAAATATTTGTAAGCATAATTTCAAATTTAAGCACATAATAAATTATGTGTTCATTAGGTCCTTGTTTGACTTGAGAAATTTTATAAAATGTAACCTTTTAACTATTTTTTATAAAAAAATGAGCTAATCAGAGGTCAAAAAAAATATTTCATCTATGCATGAGTTCCACATGTAAGGAATAAAACCAATCTAGAACATACGTCAAGAGACTCCTATGAAATAAAATTTTCATAAGCAATTGATCATGTTGAGAATTACAACAATATGGGAATAAAATTATATGTTTATATGGATCCACATTGCCACTAAATGTTGTAATGTTACATACTTTTAATGATCAGGGAAAGGGTGAACAAGCACTTCTTAATCCAAAGGATTTTTTAATATGTCATAAGATGAAACCATATGGTTAGGTTTGCTACTTGATTGATATAATTATGAAAATTTCATCATCATGTCACTAGATTATTATTATATTATCTAATCAATAAATGTACCATTAGGTGTAGGATTAAAATGCATATATAGAGGTGACTTTGGATGTTTAACATTGCCATGAGAGGCATTATGATGGGTATGACTATGCCCAATACCAAGAGATTTAATATATGAGTTTGTTGAAAGTGCATTTATGTTTAGATTGGTAGGAGGAAAAACAAAAGTAATAATAATAATAGAAACATCAACCTTAGCGGGTGTAATAGTATGAGGTGGAGGCATAGGAGGATTAGTATCATGAGGGTTACTAGCCTCATCACCTATTGTATAAGGGTTATGAACATCCAATGAAGGCTGATTAAAAAAAAGGATCTTTATTCCTAAATCATGTTTTGTGGAATTACATGAGTAATAAAATCATATAATATATCATTTTAGGACTATTGGCAACAAAATCATTAAATTTTTGTTCTTTTTTATTTTTAAAATTTGGCACATGTATAATATTATGATGTGTATCATCACAACCATGTTCATTATCTTTATTAGCATGATCATCATAATTAACATTATATAAGGGTGTCTCTTTCCCAAGTTAGTTAAATTAATCAATTTCATTAGTTTTAGAAGGAAGAATGTCACTATGAGGTATTTTAGTAGTTATTAACATTTTTGAAACACAAGTGCTATACAAAGGTAGTTATATCAATTCACAATTATCATTGCTCAATATAACACTATATCTAGTAGGATTCAAAGAGTTATACCTCCTAGTCATACGATATAAGCATGAAAATCAAAAATAAAGTAGTCTAATAAGCCCTAAGCATGAAGAAAATATGAAAATTATATTTGAAATAAGAGGACATAACCCTAGGTAACCTCTAAATATATATGCAACAAAGGAATAAAATTTCATGAACCTAATTATGAGGGTGGATATAATCCATAAGAAGAAAAAGGTAAATAAAAACTAGGGGTTGAATAGACATGTAAGAAAAGAATCTATATCTAAAATTACATTAAAAAAATATCAAAATATCTATGAAACCATATGAGGAAGGTATAGGCATTCAAATAATGAAGGATTAAAAAAAAAATTCCTTGTAAGTTTTCTTAGAGATATCTTAGTATAAAGTAGTATTTTATTATTAGTAGTTAGTAGAGGCTATAGGTGGTTGTGAGAATAATCTTAAAATAGAATAGAGGTTAAGTTATAAGAGAGATTAGATAGGATCATATTATAAAATTTATGATATGAAAACTTGTATATATTTAGTGTTAATTTATATTCATATGGGACTTTTTTCCATTATTGGTATTAGAGAATGTGAAAGACATGAAAGTATGAGAGTGGAGAGACACTAGATGAGTGGATAGTAAGGAGTTTATATGGGTTGGAGTAATGTCCTTTTATTTTTTATTGTTTATTGTTTAGAATCCATACTACACGTTATTGTATGTATATTAGATATTATAAAGGTAAGAAAGGTTCAATCCTTAATGATTAATGTGCATTTGATGTATTTTGTAGCTTTCAATTTATTAAAGTGTAGTTTAATATTGAAAAGCCACTAGATGAGAGGATAACAAGGAATTTATAAAAGTTTTAATAAAGTATTTTTATTTATCTATTTGTATATTGTTGTTACACATTTTTTTTATGTATATTAGATATCCTCAAGATAATAAAGGTTTAATCCTAAATGATTAATGTGTTTTTTTTGTATTTTTTATCTTATAATTGATTAAAGTGTATTTTAATATTGGAGAACATAACGCTAAAAAAGGATATATGAAAACACACTTTTTTATAACATATTTACATTGACTCAATAAATATATAGTATCTAACATATTTCTTAACAAAATTTATAATTTCAAAATGTTATTAGAAATATTGGACAAAGGAGAACATAAACTAGATAGCATTTTAAGATATTATTTTAGCTAGGTGTGTTATTTTACATTAAAAAGAGAGTGATGTGGTTTTTATTGACCAAATTTGACCCTATAGGTCAAATTGGGACCCCTATAGGTAAAATATTGAGTTTTTAGATGTTTTAGTGGTCTAATATTATGTCATAGGGTGTGTTGTGGGTGTTTTGATGTCATTGAATACTATATTAGCCTTGGTCTTAGTTATATTAATACTTATGTCTTTTAAATTAATTTTAAGGGTCATAAATGCAAGTGGCATGATTTATAAGGTGTCCAAGTTTCCTAATAATTTCAAACATCCAAGAATTCTGATTCCCTATCAAGAATGTTAGACCCATCTGAATCGTGTAGGTTTTTTAACTGAAGATCAAGAAACCAACTAAAAAGAGAAGAGTTTGGCACTTATACGGCCCAAGAAGGAATGTGAAACATGGGATAAGGTCATGTAATGACTCTTAATATTCCTCAAGCTCATTTCCATTCTTGAAATTCTCTAGAAGTACCAAATTTGAGATAAAACCATTCTTCTCCTTTGCCCTTTTAGACACATAGAAGTGGTCAACAAGTTTATGCTTGCTACATATAGCTGGAGAAGTTTTAGATCAAACACCTTTGGGAGTTAAAATTAAACTCTATTTCCATTTCCATAATAATAGTTCAAATATTGGTTAATTGTGCTTTTATGAACCATCTCTAACAAGTTGACTATGTTTTTCTACTCACTATTTTGTGTACCCTATAGGTTTTTCTTTGGTTTGGATGATTCCATACAATACAGTTGGTGATATTGATTATATAGGATTTTTAATCCCTCTTCTAATTTTTTATATGCTTTTTTTAGTTTTTATAGGTGTTTGGATAGGTAAATCATCTCTGGTTTGCATATTGCTCTCATTTGGGATGACAGGCCTATTACCACCATTTTTAGATCTTCATGCTTTGTTAATGTCTTCAAAGGGTTGTGATAGGTCCATTTCTATGTTTTAAATGACATATTTATTCCCTTAACCTTTAAAATTCATTCTCTAAATAAATCTTCATAGTTTTCAATCATATGGGAAAAACATAGTTAGGCAGTCATGAAGATACGTTTATAGGCATCCTTATAGAAGTATATCACATTGGAATATATGTTTTAAATCCTATTCCAAGACCATAATAATTATAATATTCCATTTTTTAAATTTTTAAATATTCCAATTATATCCATGAGGTCAAAATAATACTCATTATACACACATCCACTGCCTACATATATATAACTCAAAATGTTTACCTACAAGGGTCTCTCTTTGATGATGTCATGATGGAAGAAGAGATTTGATATTTGATCTAAATATTTTGGAGTCATATATTGCATTTGAAAAAATAGTTAAGGCCTAATATTTATCATAAACATGTATATCTTTTTGACTATCTAAACTCATATTTACTACCTATACATGATAATGTCCACCTATAGGTGGTGTTGATAGAGAATTGATGTACTAGATGGAGGATTTTTTACAAGTTATAAAATTTATTGGATTTATAAGGTATTAAATAGATCATTACACAAATTTTTGGAATGATAAATTTATATACAAGATGGTATATTATCTCCAAAGGTGAAAATACTTGTTAAGGGACCATTTTCCCTAAAAGGTGAAAATAGAGAACTTCACCATTTTGTGAATATCATATGACATGGTTAAAAGAGACTTTGATGCATATAAATGACATATAATTATATCCCATACATATTAAAATATTTATATAAAGTTTGGGAGGGCAAGTTATTAGTTTAAATTGTTTTTTGGGAGTCCCAAAGTTGTGTTTTTATACACTAAACTCAGTCAGTATAATCTACATGTTTGAACCTCAAAGAGACTCTTCACCCAAGTTGATAATGTTAGACCATGCATTAATGTTTGAATGGTTATATATTGTTTAAAATAATTTTTTTTTTTTATAGGTTATTCAAATAAGTTTTTATGTAGGGGTTTGTCCTCAATATGCACCTACAAGTGCCTTATCTATAGACCATTCATCTACAACTGACTATCGGCTTCCACATCATTCATAACAAGGAATTAAGCATGAAGGTATCATATTTTTAATATAAAGTGACTCCAAAAGGTATTATAGGACTTAAAAGGAAAAATTTTCATAAATTTTAAAAGATAATGTCAATCTATAGGTCATGTTACCTCAAAAAGTCAACTATTATTGACTATTACAGGTAGTAATTGGAAAGTAATGTTTTCAACATGTATACAAGCAAAATATGAGACAAATGAATGAAAAAAGTATAAAATTATAATAAATTAATATATGGAAGTTTATAGACACTTTCCTCAAGTCAAATCATGTGAAGTATTGATAGGTGTGATGTCTTGAAGTCAACACGGTCAGGGTTTATACACTCAGCCTTGACCAATCAAGGTATGGGAAGACTATGTAGAAGGATGGATTGATGAATAAGAGATAATAACACTTAAATAAATATAATTATAGTATAAATATTATTTTTTATTATAAAATTGCTAAAAAATAGATCTAAGGTAACAATACACAACCCATATGTCAAAACCCTATAGACAATTTGCTTACCTATAATTTGTCTTGGGTCTTTGATAATTTGGTAGGTCACATCATAATAACAAGAGATAAATTTATTTAAATATCATATATAATACCTTAATAATCCCATAATACTTACTTGGTATAGACAAATAGGGGAAGTTGCCTCTCTTTTGTCTCAGGCAGAGGGTACTCCACTTATGCACAAACTAATAAGATTTGAAGAATGGCAATGGTTAGGTGAGTTAGAGGCTAGTAAAATGTCACAATAAGGTGTGATAAATTTAAATACACTTATACCAACATTAGTAATCAATTACATTATGGAGAATGTTATCAAAGTGTCTTACAACTCTAAGGTTATAGTCAAGCCTAAAAGGTAGGGTTTTATCTTAGTGTCTGAATGGGAAGTCACTTACACTTATAGCCTTAAATATTATTTATAACATATTTTATCATTATTATGGGATCATAATATCCATTTTAAAACTATTGGGATGTAGGGGAACCATATGAAGAGCCACTTTTGGCTTAGAGCTTACATTAGACTTGTGTAAAGTGTAAAAACACTTTTGATAAGGTAACTCTAAATGCTCACATATTTCATGAGGCTTTGCATGGATATTTTTAAGTAGTTTAGGTAGATTTATGGAGGTATTAAAATTTGAATTTTTGGACTTTTTTTCAGTTCCAAGTATATCCTTCATGAACAATCCTTAAGAGCAAAAGTGACTAAAAACCCTTACAAACCCTTGGATAGGGACCTGACTAGGAAAATGAGGTTGGAGGGATATCCAAGTAGGGTGGAATTACCATGAAAGTTACTTAACCTTTTATATTACTCTCTTAGTCTCCTCCTCATCCTTTTGAAATTTATGAAATTGTACGGATGGAGTATAAAATAGGGTTTAATTTCTATTTTATGCATTATGCAGGATCTAGGAGGTTTCAAGAGATGAAATAAACTTTGGAAGGAATATTGAGACTTAATAAAACTCACCATGTTCATTTAATTACTTGGAAAAACACATAAGTGTTCCAAAAAAGTCTCTCATCTCAACCAATCAAAATTGGCATAGTGAACATGATAGTGAAAAGGGTGAAAAGCTTCAAGTGAGTTGCTTTTAATGTTTTTATGATGCCTCTAATTCCAAAAATGGTCTTAAAACATGTCATTTATTTAATTTTATGAATTTTCATGGTAAAATATAGAAAAATTTGAATATAAGTGTGCAAGGTGTGTGAAAGAGGAGTTTCTTTGATATAAAGTAGTGATGGCTCACTTCTAGAAGATTATAGATGGATAAGAATGTAACCAATGAGTGGATAAGAATGTATAAAACCATTACATCTCAATCCAATCATTAGACCTATCTCTAGTCATTTTTTAGATGTTCAAATAGGTCTAAATCATGGAGGTAGTTTTCTAAGCCAGCAACGAGAACTCCTACACATTTCAAGAGTTACATGACTTGGGGTGACACTTGTGCTTCATAAATTTTCATGATCAGTTTCAAATTCCTTTATCACACACATGTAACTCATTTTATCTAATTTAAAAGTGTCCTTATGACCTTTGTACTTATCTCTTCTCTTCTTTCTCTCAAGTTATATAATAAGTAACCATTTTGGCCTTTGTGAATTATGTTCCACCTAAGTATGGAGAATCCATGCTCATTTGCATACCATGGATAAATAAAGAATACTTATTTTTACTTCTTATATTACTATTCATAGTGTGTTCACTTGAATGATTGATCTTTCTCATGTGATGATTGTTGTTTCCTTGACATTGTTATCTCATTCTCCCACCTATTTGTAGCTTGATATCTTCTTATTATAGGTCATGTGAAGTTTTTTATGATGTGTCAAGGTTGAGTGAGTTATTTTTACTTCTTTTATTAATATTCATAGTGTGTTCACTTGAATGATTGAACTTTCTCATGTGATGATTGTTGTTTCCTTAACATTGTTATCTCATTCTCCCACCTATTTGTAGCTTGAAAGCTATTTCTTATAGGTCATGTGAAGTTTTTTATGACGTGTCAAGGTTTAATGAGTTATTATATGCCTCTTATCTAGTCCTTCTATCCTAAACATTCATCACAACCTCATAATGAAATATTGATGTGAGAATATTTATATTGGAGAAGTGTATGTTTATTTAGTCTCTTCGTCTCATGTGTGGCATGCAACTAGTTGGTAGTCATCAATCAATTTGGTATATCACCTTTTTAAGGATAGTTTAATTTCAATTTTCTCTCCCTTTTCCCTCACAAGCATAGGTGTAGTAATGATCTACAAGTGGTACATCAAGGGAGCTATCCCTATCTAGAGATTCACCTCATTCTTACACTACCCATAGCCTAGAGTTGTTTCAATTTTGCCACTTAGATGAGGAGAGTTGAGACATCTCTTCAAATGGTGTAAATTTGAGTGACAATAGTTTTTAACATGCTCAATGGGATTCATTATCTAAGAAGTTGAAGGATTTTTGATGTTGTATTTCAACATATTAACCTATAGAGGCATCTATCCAAGTATCAATGGTGACTTAATAGCTACATTAGTTGGTCAAGCAGCTTAGGTTTTCCTTTTGAAAATTGTTGATAATATTTATTTGTGTTTTTTATTCCCAATGAAGTTGCATGGCTAATTTTGTTATTGAGTATTGTTTTACACAAGTTGGTGAGGTATATAAGACTTATGTCATTTCCCATCAAACCTTGTATGATTATTATCAGCCTTTTCATGATCCTTACCAACTCTAATATGACTTCTATTAACCTTTTCATGAGTTTTATTAGTCCTATAATCAGCTTTGTCAATACTTTGCTCTTCCTAGTCAACCTAGTCACTTCTCTAATCAATTTATTTCCACTTTCAAGTAAACTCCCTTAGGTTATGATAAGTAAATTATAGAGCATGATACACTAATGGGACATAGTAAAGATATTCCTAATCATTTAATTCATAATTTGAGAGATGAATTAAAGTTATTTAAAAGAGAGTGGGCACCTATTGAGAGAAGATTGGCAAAGGCTCACAAGTGAGATGCTAGATGTAGGTGGCTTGATTGCATCTCTAGAAGATATGCTAATAATTCATGAGGATAAGCCTCACTAAGTATATCAGACCTCATATCCACTTCCCCAATATTTCTATCAGTCCTACTTGACCCCTACTCATGGACCCAACCAAGCTTATCAAAGTCATATTTTTCCCAATCAACTTCAAGAGAGAGTTGGAAAGACAAACCTTACTTTTAAAGCAAGTCCTGATAGGTTGATTGAGTTAGCCAATAAGTAGATGAATTAATCCATCTTAGTAACAAAGGAAGTGGAATCTAAACCCTCATTTCCTTATCCCATTACACCCCTATCTCAAAAGGAGACTTTTAGATATGAAATCCCAAGTTGGAGACAAGGTGGAGAATCCAAGCCCAAGTAGATTCTAAGTTTCTTGAACACTTCATCCACTCCTGAAATTGCATCACTACCTCAATAAGAGACTCTTAATCCTAACATCATAATTTGAAATAAGGTAGTGGAATCATGAATAAATAAATTGAGGATCTTGTAGTCCTTGAGGAGTAAATTCAGGTTAGGATAGTTGAGATAAAACTTGAGATCCCTCAAGAAGTTCTAAATGCTAAAGAAGAGGTGGTCTCTTGTGTTGAATCTTAATATTGTGTTGACATTTAATATGTTTTCTTTTTTCCAAAGAAGAATAAATCACCATTGGTTCTTCTACCACTATCTAAGATATCATAGATGGGTAAGAAAATATGGTCTCTAATCAGCGTTGGGATGATTTGTTTGCAATCATTGAAGTAGGTCACACTCCTCTTGAAGGAGGATATGATCTACTCAAAAATGGAAAATTCAGCCTTGATAATCAAGTGGGTATGCAAATAAAAGGTAACTTTTCAAATCTATCCTTTCAAGAGGCATATACATCCCATGATGACATGTTTGAAATCATCAATATGGGTTACCATCCTCTCAACTAGTTGGGAGAAACACATCAACTCTTGAAGGATGGAAAAATATTTTATTGTCCTCAATATTCTAAAGAACAAGAAACCCATCCTCTTAAAGTCATGCCTACTAAGAAGATATAATTTTATCATGAGATGAAGAGTGGGAAACAATATGAAGTATGTGTATAAGGCCAAGAGGAATATATTTATATTGGAGACCTATTTAAAGATGGTCTACTTGAGAGCATATCAAGTGAAGTGATAAGGAATAGGTTTAATCTATTTGGTGTCCAGTCCAAAGAGAAAAATGCTTGGCACTATAATTTATCTCATGAAGAAGGAGATGTAAGAAACTTTCATTTGATCTTGGAAAGGGAGGTATGCTTCATTGTTAATTTTACATAGTGATTTATTTTTTTATTTCCCCAAGTTATTTGAGCATGTGTGTGTGTGTGTGTCTTGTTAGTTTTTTACTTTGTTTTGTGTGTGTCCTTTATTTTTTGTGGTTGAGGTATTCAAGTGGTCTTGTCTTGATAAAAGCTTTTTATCAATGGTAAAATCTCTTTTATTATGTTTCAAACTTCAAATTACTCCCTAATCCCAATGGATTGATAAGGCAACTAATCTTTAGCATAGCAGGTATACTACCCCTATGAGTCACCAATTTTTTAACCAAATTTGAATTTAAAAGTCAAATTGGGACCCCTATAGGTAAAAAATTGATGTTTTAGATGTTTTAAGGGTCTAATATTATGTCATAGGGTGTATTATAGGTCTTTTGATGTCATGTAATTAGCCTTGGTCTTAGTTATATTAATCCTTATGTCTTTTAAAGTCATTTTAGGGGTCATAATTACAAGTGGCATGGTTTATAAGGTGTCCAAGTGTCTTATGTTCCTTTAAAACATCTAAGAAGTTAGATTACCTATCAGTAATGTTAGACCCATATGAATCTTGTAGGTTATCTAATTAAAGACCAAGAAACCAAATTAAAAAATAAGAGTTTAGAAATTTTATGGCTCATGAGGAAAGTTAAAACATGGGATAAGGTCATGGAATATCTCTTCATATTCCTCAAACTCATTTCCATGCTTTAAATTCTCTAGAAGTGCCAAATTTCCCTTTTAGACATAGAAGTGGTCAGTAGGTTTATGCTTGGTACAAAAAGTTGGTGAAGTTTTAAGTAAAACACCTTTGAGAGATGAAATAACACTTGGATAGATATATTTCCATAACAATATTTCAAATATTGGTCAACTGTGCTTTATGAACCATCTCTAACAAGTTGATTATGTTTTTCTACTCACTGTTCTATGCACCCTATATGTTTTTGTTTAGTTTGGATGATTTAATATAATAAAAATAGTGATGTTGATTATATAGGATGTTTAATACATATTATAATGTTTTACATTATTGGTTTAGTGTTTCTAGGTGTTTGGATAGGTAAATCATCTCAGGTTTGCATACTACTCTTATTTGGGATGACAAGCCTATTTCCACCATTTTTAGATCTTCATACTTTGATAATGGATTTAGAGTGTTGTGATAGGTCCATTTCCATGTTTTTAATAATATATTTATTCCATTCACATTTCAACTTCATTATCCAAATCAATCTTCATAGTTTGTAATCATATACAAGAAACACAATTAGGAAGTTATGAAGATATGTTTGTGGGCATCCTTATAGAAGGATATCACATTGGAATATATGTTTTAAAGTTGGTTCCAATACCATCATAATTATAATTAACCATTTTGGAAATTTTTAAATATTCCATGTTTTTCCATGAGGTCAAAATAATGCTCATTGTACATAATTACATTCACTACCTACATATATATAACTTAGAATGTTTACCTATAGGGGTGTTTCTTTGATGATGTCATGATGGAAGAATATCTTTGATAGTTTATACAAATATTTTGGAGTCCTAGAGTGAATTTTAAAACTTTGATAATGCCTAATATTTATCACAAGCATGTATATCATGTCTACTACCTAAACTCATATTTACTACTTGTACTTGACAATGTCCACCTACAGATGGTGTTGACAGAGAACTCAGGGTACTTGATGGAGGATTTTTGACAAGTTAGAAAATTTATTGAAGTTATAGGGTGTTAAAATTATCATAACACACATGTTTGGAATGATAAGTGGATATACAAGATGGGATATTATCTCTAAATGTGAAAAGACTTGTTCAGGGACCATTTTCCCTAAAAGGTGAAAATAGAGAACTTTACCGTTTTTTAAATATCATATGACATGATTAAAATATATTTTTATGCATCTAAATAACCTATAATTATATCCCCTATATATGAAAAGAGTTATAAAATTTTTGGAGGGTAGGTGATTAATTAAAATTGGTTTTTGGGAGTCCCAAAGTTGTGTTTTTATAAACTAAACTCAGTCAATATAATATACATGTTTGAACCTTAAAGAGACTCCTCACCCAAGTTGATAATGTTATACCATGAATTCATGTTTGAATGGTTATATATGGTTTAAAATAACATTTATGGTCTATATTTTATTCAAATAAGTTTATATGTAGGGTTTTGTCCTCAATATGCACCTGCATGTGCCTTACCTATAGACCATTCATCTACAACTGACTGTTAGCTTCCACATCATTCATAAAAAAGACTTAGGCATGAAGGTACCATATTTTTTAATATAAAGTGAATCAAAAATGTCTCATAGTACTTATAAGGAACATTTTTCATAAATTTCAAAATATAATGTCAATTTACAGGACCTATTAGCTAAAAAAGTCAACTACTATTGACTACTATAGGGAGTAAGTGAGAAAGTAATGTTTTCAACATGTATACAACTCAAATATGAGAAATATAAATTAAAAAAAAAGTATAAAATGATATTAAATAACTATATGGAAGTTTACAAACACTTTACTAAATATAAATCATGCAAAGTAACCTACAAGTGTGATGTCTTGAAGTCAACACGATCAAGATTTGTACACTCAACTTTGACTAGTCAAGGTATGGGAAGAGTATGTAGAAATATGGAGTCATGAATAAGAGATAATAAAACCTCCATAAATATAATGAAAATATCCATAGTATTTTTATACTATAAAATATCTAAAATAGATCTCTAAGGTAACAATACACATCCCACATGTCAAAACCCTACAAATAGTCTACTTGCCTATAGTCTGTCTTAGGTCTTTGAGAATTTTGGAGGTAAAATCATAATAAAAATATATAAAAATTGTTAAAAATTATATATAATACCTTAATAATACCATCTAATACTTACTTGGTTTATAAAAATAGGGGAAATGCCCTCTATTTTATCTCAAATAGAGGGCACTCCCCCTATGCACTAGTTGATAAGATTTGAAGAATGGCAATGGTCAGGTGAGGTATAAGATATTTAGACATGTAAATAAGGTGTGATAAGTTTAAATATACCTATACCAACATTATTAATCAATCACATAAGGTATAATCTCAACAAAGTGTCCTACAACTCTAAGGTTACAATCAAGCGTAAAAGGCAAGGTTTTGTTGTAGTGTCTAAATGGGAAGTCACTTAAAATTATATCATTAAATATGGTTTATATCCTATTTTATCATTATTATTGGATCATAATATAAGTTTCAAAACTATTAGGATGTAGGGGAACCACATAGAGAGCCACTTTTGGCTTAGAGTTACATTAGACTTGTGCAAAGTGTGAAAATAAGTTTAATAAGGTAATTTCAAATGCTCACATATTTCATGAGGATTTTCATGGAGATTAAAGGATTTTAGGTAGGTTTATGGAGGTATTAAAATTTTAACTTTTGTAATTTTTTTTTTAAATTCCAACATCTAACCTTCAAGAATAATCGTTAAGAACAAAAGTGACTCCAAACACTACAAACCCTTAGATAGGGACCCAATTGGGAAAATGAGGTTGGAAGGATATCCAAGTAGGATGTAATGACCATGAAATTTATTTAAAATTATATATGAATATCTTAGGATCCTCCCCATCCTTTTGGACTCTACAAAATTATATGAATGGAGTACAAAATAGGGTTTTTTGATTGTTTTGTGCATTGTACAGGATCTAAGAGGTTTCAAGAGATGAAATAAACTTTGGAAGGAATATTTATACTTAAAATAACTAAAAATTTAAATTTAATTTATTTTAAAAACTCTTAATTGTTTCAAAAAAATATCTCATCTTAGTTACATAGAACTAGCATAGTCAACATGATAGTGAGAAGGGTGAAAATCTTCAAGTAAGTTGATTTTAAGTTATGCCTAATGCCTCTAAGGAATGGATGGTATTTAAACTATAATTAACTTCATTATATTTATTTTCATTGGAAATTTAATCCAAATTTTAAGCCAAGTGTGCAAGGTGTGTGAAAGAAGAGTTTTTTTTACTACAGATAATGATGGCTCACTTCTAAAAGATTCAAGATGAATGGGAATGCAACAAATGAATGGATAATCATGTATAAAACCCTTACCTATTATTCCAATCATTATACTTATCCTTAGATAGTTTTGGGATATTTAAATATGGCTAAATCATGGAGGTAGTTTTCTGAGCTAACAATGAGAAATCCTATGCCACATTCCAAGAGTTTCATGACTTGGGGTGAAACTTGTGCTTCCTAAATTTACATGATCATTTTCACATTCCCTTATCATGCACATGTAACTCATTTTATCAGATTTACAATTGTCTTTGTGACCTTTTGATTTCTCTCTTCTCTTCTCTCTCTCTTAAGTTCTACAAGAACTAGCCATTTTGACCTTTGTAAACTATGTTCCACCCGAGCATGGCAAATCCCTGCTCATTTTCATACCATGTATCAATAAAAAAATTGATTTTTACCTCTTCCATGAATTTTCATAGTGTTTTCACTTGAATGATTCATCTTGCTCATGTGATGACTATTGTTTCCTTAACATTATTGTCTCATTTTCCCACCTATTTACAGCTTGAAAGCTTCTTCTTACAAGTCATGTGAAGTGTTTTATGATGTGTCAATGTTGAATGAGTTAGTATATTCAAATAGTGTCATTATAGTCTTCTTGTCTAGTCTTATTATCCTAAACATTCATCACAACCTCATAATGCAATATTGATGTGAGAAGATTCAGATTAGAGAAGTGTATATTTAGTTAGTCTCTTGGTCTCATGTGTGACATGCAACTAGTTGGTAGTCATCAATAATTTTGGTGCATCACCTATTTTATGATATTTTAATTTTAGTTTTCTCTCCCTTTTTCCTCACAAGAATAGGTGTAGTAGTGATCTACAAGTGGTACATCAAGGGACCTAGCCTTATCTAGAGATGTACCTCATTCTTAGGCTACCCACATCCTAGAGGTGTTTTAATTGTGCCACTTGGATGAGGAGAGCTAAGACATATACTCAAAGGGTGAAAATATAAGTGACAATAGTTTCTTAAGAAGGAAAAGTGTGGTTAAATTAAAAGAACACATAGCATTTAAAGAATCAAATATGAGATTTTAACCTAAATTTAGTAGATCTTAGTATCATTTATAGAAGCATTTATTTCATTGCAATGGCAAGATCTTAGACATAGATGTGATGTATACCATTTACAAATCAAAGTTTTGTAGTTATAATGGTGAATGCATCCAATGTAGCAACTATATTAAATTATAAAAATGAAAAAATATATACAGTATATATAAATGCCATTAGGAAAAGTAACCAATAATTAATAGAAGTGTGGGATAGGCACATGTAATAAAAATACTAGTGGAAAGGAATTTGAATGTAAGATGCAGTTAACAACATTGTAAGATTTATAATTAGCTTGAGATAAAAGGAACATATCATTATACATGGCATCTAGATATAAGAAGAAAGGAATGGCCTCTATCAGGGGATTTCAAATTATAAATTAAAGAATAGTTCCCCAAAAATTATAAAATAGTGCCCAACCAAAATACCCTTAAGTTAATGAGCTCAATACATTAAAACATAAATAATATGTGTAAATAATATTAACATTTATGGAATATTATATGTTTTTTTATATATTAAGTCCTTTTATGGGTGACAAAGTATAATTTTATTGTAGTGCCTTCAACTAGCCTAGTTTTGTATCTCCTAAACCAAGAGGTGTTAGACCACAAAAAGATTCCAACTTAAATCAAATGTCATTATAAATTTTCCACTAAAATGAGTTTTTTTAGATTACATTTATCTATATATGTAATTCTTTTAGTGAGATCTCTAGGGTAAAGAATTACCTATAAAGTTTATCTTAGTTGCATATTTTAAAACTAGGATTCAGTTTTAAGAAAAAAAATCCATATAATGTAAACTTGTATTTTATTTATATTAGAAAACTTATTTCAAATGAAACCTTATGTATTTTATGAAATAATTTTTTTCTATCAAAAGTAAGTAAAAAATATTTTTTATGTATACACCCATAAATTTAATTTTTACTTGTGGGGGGATTTTTGTGGAAAATCAAACTTATTAGTAAAATCCATGAACTTAAAGATTAATCTTGATAAGTGAGCATCATTGTGATATATTTTGGAGGCAACAAAGTAAGGAGTCCCAATTTAACCTTGATTTCACCACTAATGCAAAGGTTGTAATCCATTGTAGTGAAAATCCCAATTAAACTCAAAAGATAATATAGTTAAAGATTTGTCAGTCATAAATGGAAATAATGATGTGCTCTATATATAGATGATTTATAATACCTTTATTTGTTCATTTAGGCCCAAAAAACCATAGGCTAAAAATGGATAATAATTATAATCCCATGCCACACTTGTAGTGAGTAGCATGTGTGTCCCTTCTTATTTATTATAAAGGTTAATAAATCTCAACTATGTGATCTCATTGTAAACTATGTGTGTTTACTCATAGTTCTAGATAACTTGTCCCTACAAATTTTTTTATGATTTTGGGTTATATAGTGTGTCCCTATCCTTGATTATATTTATACCCTTTTTTGGATCGATGATATATTACCATCTAATGTTGTTCATCCTTAACTAGTGTGTGTCTTAGTTCCTTGAAATATAGTTCATTTTCCTATGTTTAACTAAGGGGGAATGCTTCAAATTTATTACTATATCATAGGTTATATTATTATTGGTTAGTGAAAGGGTTTTTAGTAGATTTTATGAGTGGTTGTGAGAACACCCATATAATATAATAGAGGTTGAGTTGGAATAGGGATTAGAAGGATTATATCCTAAAATATAGGATATGAAAACTTGTATAAATATTTGTCTTTTTTAATGTTATTTTATCTTGATATGGGAAAAATCCCCACTAAGTTTTTTCCAATAAAATAATAAAAAACATGTACACTATGTAAATATACCATTAAAAAATTTAAAATAATACTTTCAAATCTTCCCTAACGACTAAAAATATGTAAAAAAACAAAATAAAACTATTGAATCTAATAATTTTACCTAAAAAAGATAATGTAATGATCATATATTAATTTTTTATAGATTTCTAAGTTTCGATTTGGACAATGTGATGTGATATATACCTTTATGTAAAATATGAGCCTTTGACTATGTAGGGATGGGATCGATACATGTTCCAATCATGGCCTAGGTGGGATCATCAATCAAATTATTTCACCATCATAAATATCTTATTTTGTTGATATTATCTTGCTTTGATTTCCATATTATGATTTTTTTTCATTTGTACCTATAGATACCATATCTTTTTGTACATTCACTTTTCTAATTCTATGGGTAAAAATACATAAATGATGTATTTTCCTTATTTAACCTATTTTTCCATCAACTCACAAGAGAATAAATTTATGGGTTGGGAAACCACTATGTAATTTGGATATATATATCCCATATGTTGGAATTATACCTCAATATAGTTTTGTGTAGTGTGAATGAGTAAAATATAATTCTCTCTCTCTCTCTCTCTCTCTCTCTCTCTCTCTCTCTCTCTCTCTCTCTCTCTCTCTCTCTCTCTCTCTCTCTCTCTCTCTCTCTCTCATGCATGTATATTGGCTTGGGTAGACTTATATAAATATGATGCTCTAGGATATGATTTGTACTTAGGAAAATTCAATAAATAGTAATAACTAAAAATTAAGTCACATGAAACATAAATAAAGGTAGGACCCACTAAATGATGTACATGATTTATAGAACCACTAACCCTATTCAGGGTAAGATTTGTAGGACTATTGATCCAA
Source organism: Torreya grandis (assembly GCA_037957365.1). Lineage (NCBI taxonomy): Eukaryota > Viridiplantae > Streptophyta > Pinopsida > Cupressales > Taxaceae > Torreya > Torreya grandis. The sequence continues at coordinate 6,259,806 of JARHVA010000154.1, read as the reverse complement.
TTCGAGGTAAAATTATAGTGTGAGGTTCAAGAAGTAACATAGGGATTTATATAAATGGATTAGGATTAATAACTGATAGAATTATAAAATTATTAGAAACACTTGAAATGCTTAGGACCAAATTATCAAAATTTAGGGGTAGAAGTCCTAGAAATAAGCAATTATTCAAAAATGTGGCAATCATGATAAAACATGGGAAAGATAGTATGGGAAATGTCATGTACCCAAATTAAGTGTCTACATTAGTATAATATATTTTTATAGGTCAAATTTTTCCCTTGTGTGATCATATGAATCTAAGAAGGGAGGTTAGTAATATGTTTGTTTAAGCAATAAAAACTTCAATAAACACACTAAAACTTACACTCCAAGCCTAGATCTTAGGGATGAGATTAGTAATAAAATATGAATGAAAGCACAACTAGAATTCAAAAGACAAAAAATTCTTTAGCTTCCTTGGGATATCCAAATTCTTTTTTTGAGTTGTTTGCTCAGCTTGTGCATCAAAGAGTCTTTAGAAAATGAAGTTTGTTGGTTCCTCTACTTGACACCATTGTGGCTTTTTATATGGATTGATGTATCTTGGCTCAAGATTTTGGCATTATAACCATACTTTTTAGGCATTTTTTCATTATAACCCTAATTTTATCAAATTTTAAAAGTCATTTATGCATGATGAATTTGTATCAAAATAGCTTAAAATTTAATAGGCAAGGCATTATATTTATAGGCTTAGGTACTAACCCAAACCCAAGGTGAGTTAAGTGTTAGAGGTAAAATCACTAAGAGTGGAGGGGGTAAATTAGTGAGCATAGAAAATCCAAATTTAATTTCAATCCTTTCAAATATTAATCAATTATCACAATTACTCATGAATCATACACATAATTCATAACAATGAACAAGAGAAAGAATAAAAGTTAAAGCACATAACACATGACATATTTGGGAAACACTCTTAGAGGAGAAAACCCACTATAAATTGTAATTGGACTACTATCCTTTAATAAAAAGAACCAATTTAGATCAAATACAACTGATCAAGGAACTGTTATCCCTTATTTACTGAGACTATAACCCCACAAGGTGTTACAACACTTGTCTAGCTGAGCAACCACAACAACTAGACTTTTAGAAAACTTAACCTTGCAAGAAGGCTATAAACCCCTAGATGTTGAGCAGCCAAAATAACACCTATGAACACAACATCTCTTAAACATTGATTTTTTGCCAATCTAATAGAGATACTAAGTATATCAGCTCTCTTTCAATCTACACACTCAAAGCATCCAAAACATCCTTTTAGATCACCCTGGACATCTTTGATCATCCTAAACCTACAAGAGCACTATTTTTACATCAGAAACATGACCCATAGGTCATACACATAGTCTTAACCATCACATTTGGTTTCACTATTTATAGAGCATTCATGATCATCATCATATTGGTAAGCCAATAAGCATTAATTAACCCTTAAGGCATATATCACATAGAGACATAGCTCAATACCATCCACATAGGTTGGCCATATCACCCATGGGTCAACCTTAAGTAACTACACCTTTCAATTAGGTATTTGTAGCCCTTATAGGTCTCAAGGAGACCTACTCACCACTTTAGCACTTCATTAAGAAATACAAATAATATAGGACCACTTTAAAATGTAAATATCCACTCTACATGACCCCTTTAACATTTTCAAATGATTATAATCATCATTTCACTTTTCTTTGCAAGCTCAATCAACTCAAACATTAGCCTTATTCATAAGGACACCATGAATAAACACATAGTCAACTTATTAAGCATTGTTCATACTCAAGATAATTATTTCAAACCTATAAATACCACATAAATAATCTTCATGAAGTCTACAACACTCCTTAATAGTTAATTAATCATGATATATCAAAACAACAATAAAACAAGCTCGAATAACCTTCTCAAGTCACTTGTGGGACACAATCAAACATATAGTCAAATTTTGAGGTTAATATATTTATCTGTACATAAAATAAGATCTTATAACTAGGTTCACATTGTGTTACAAGGATTCCTCTACAATTTTTATTTTTATAGAACCATTAAATTCATCTAGGGTCAAAATGTATAGCCAAAATATAGAGCATTAGTTTTTTCCTTTGCAAATTCGAATATTCAAATCCCAACATTCACAGTAGAACTTTGAACACCTTATCTTCATCTTGTGTCCTCTCATCTTAGATTAAAAACACACCATAAATATTTATTTAATTATCTAAACCTTTACCTTTCATCTCTCATCTTTGGATCTTCATCTTGACTATTTGACTTAATGTGCTTTGTTGATCTCCTTTATGTAGCTTGGTCTTTATCTGTGTTAAACATTGGACACCTTGAAATAATCATGCTCAATGCACACCATTAATAAATATGTATGAAAATTTTATCAATATTATATCTTATAGGAATATTTATCTTTACCTCTGCTCAATGTTAAACTTTGAACACTTGTCCTCATCTTGTTACTTCTTGACACCTTAGAAAAACATGGTCTAGTGATCCTTTTATAAGGAGCTTGATCTTTAAATTTGTTAACCAAAAAACACTCTGAATCATTTGAATCAAAACACACCATATTTATTCACTATATAATCACTAATGAGCCATTATATCTCCACTTGGTCCTGATCTTTAACATCATGCAAATTAGACTAAGTATGGGGGCCTTTACTATCTACCTAGAAGGCCAACTTTGTACCTCAATAACTTTTATTGTACTTAGATGCATGATATAAAAATTCAAAAATATAATATCCTCACATATGAGGATCCAAAAATATATCAATTTTATATTATAACATTTGTGTGTGCAATATATAATGCCATTAATCTACTCAGTTAGATTTTTTTTGCTCTAGAGTCAACTATGCCTAGAATTGCCTAGAAGGCCAACTTTGCACATGCATATATTTTGATGTGATTCATCACATGATATAAAATTTATCAAATATTAAATAGGAACAAAAATAAATAAACAAATATGATCAAATCATTCTAAAATGACCATAGTGAAAAATATTACTACATCAAAATACCTACTTGGCTTTTTTTGCCACATGCAAATTTGGTTAAGTATGGGAAAACACTATCAAACTACCTAGGAGCCCTAATTTGCACTTGCATATATTTTTTCATGATTGTTAAAATGAATTGATATTTATCACATAAGATCTTATCTCATAGGTTAATTCATCCATAAATCAATATTCTCTTGAAAATTTCATATGTGCAAAATATGATATCACCAAACTGCTTACTTGGATCTATTTGAACATAGAAAGCACTATCAAAATGCATAAGAGCCTAAATTTGTACACACATATATTTTGTTATGATTCATCACATTAATTTATACTTAGAACATAATAATATGTGACTAATGTGATCACAACAATATGACCAAGTCCCTCTGACTCATTCACACATGGTAATTATGATGTCATCAAATTACTTACTCATATTTTCTACCATTGGACCCAAAATGTCTAGATGAAAACTATGGACTACCATATGAATTAAACTTATACACACAAGCACTCAAATCATATAATACCTATTATGGGACCTATTTCATGTCCTCAAATCATCATATTCATCCCTAATCATCTTTAACCATGCCAAATAGAAGATCAACCAAGCCTACTTCAAGCATACTAAGACAAGCACATTGAACACTTTATCATTATCACTTATATTATAAAGGCACTTCATACACTCACTTTGACACCTCCATGGCATCACCATGACATCATTGATTACTCTACAACAATGTCCCCTTTTTTCATTGATGTCAACACACATCATACAACTCACCTTCCTTCTCTTTCTTTAAGCACTCTCATAATAGGAAATTTCTCCCCCTTCAACATAATGACAAAGTGAGAACCAAATAATATTTATGACTTGAAAATACTACCAATAAGATAATACCATATTATTAATATATTACAAACTCCCCCTTACCTTGAGCCTGCCTCTTCTTACCTTGATAACTTCCTCTTGCTCTATGCCAACAATCTCTTCAACCAAACACTACAACCAATGAAGAAAAACACATAAAAGTAATAAAATAATATTTAAATCACTCAAAAACGTTTTAGATGGATCCCCCCTAATATTTATTAGTAATTTCATCATCAAATCTCCACACACTATGAGGAACCACCATACAAGCTTATTAACCTTATCTCTTAAGTCTCCTTAAGGATCATCAACAAAAATTAATTCCACTCAAATAATAAGAAACATGTTATAAAATAACCTAATAACTCACCTTGAAACATAAATACCTTTATCTTTTGGAGAAACTAAGCAAAAACACTATTCTTCACACTACGCATGTCTAGTCTCCTTGTATACCTACCTAGAACTTGTAGAGCCCACAAATTTTTGTAGGCATAACTTCAAGATATAAAAATTAATATATGGAGCACTATTATATTCCTCCTAAATCACATTAACTTTCACTACCTATCCCATCCTTTGAAACATAATTCCTACACAAACCTACTAGCTAATTAGGCCTCCAATTTAATAAAAACTTGAATAACTTAAAATTCACAAACCTTTATATCTCTACAAAGTTTGATTTTAAAACCCATTTGGCCCATTAAACCTATTAATAATACAAATATCTCAAATCATAAGTAAAACCACTTTTTTAGTAGAGCTCAAAACCCTAGAATCTCAAAACAAATAAGGTTAACAAACATCCTTCTAGTCAACACCCTCTTCTAAAACTTATTTCACATCTAGAACCAATCATGAAAAAAATTTGAGCCTACATACCTTTGGTAAATTTGAATTTATTTAACCCATTTTTATTCTAACTTTCCTTTAAGCCAAAATTTAGAAAATTGAGAGCACTCAAAAAACTTCAATTGGCACAAACAGGATCATTAAGACACAAAACTACCTAGAACACATCACAAAGAAGTGTACAAACTTTTTTGAGCATCATACTCTTCTTGACATTGCATCAATCTCATTATCCAACCTAAAAACACCCATTCTAACCCTGTAGACATTAAACACATAATAGCACTTACTTCTCCACTAAAAAGAGTCTCTTAAGAAGCAGAGACAGAGACACACTACATCAAAATATCCTAGAATATTATGAAACTAGGAGTTTCCCATAACTCCTCATATTCCTTCTCCTCATTGATCATCTGATACTTTTAGTTCTTCTTCTTAAGCTTAAGATAAGTAACATGATCAACCAATACAACATTATCCTTCTCTTCTAAGATTGAATTGACAATACATGGAGACAAAAAAGATTCATGACATACCTTTTCATTTAAAGAATCTTCTTTGCAGTTTATAACCTCATCATTAGCACAAATAACTAATGTTATTTGCATGAAACTTGATCAATAATATTAATATGTTAACTTGGATCCATACTCACTTAAGAACAAACCTCAACCAATACCTTAGTCCTCTCCTTGAGCTTGATCTCTTTATCTGCAACATGAGTAGACAATGAGAGCCCTTGACACTCTTTAACTTCTATAGCATTCTCCACCATATAAAATAAATTACTTAAATAATAAGACCCATCATGACTCATAATTACCACCTTTGGTTTCAATTATTTAACTTGATTTCTTCCTTACACTCTAGGAGATTGATTGAACTCATTTTGACTTGATGGACTTTGCTTGTATAATCTAGTAATATGACCAATATTCTCATAGTTGTAGCAAACCATTCTTTTTAAAGTAGACTCAACTTTCCCTACCTGATATGGACAAAATCTTAAAATGTGTCTTATTTCAAAAACTATAACAAACTCTTTATTTTGAATAAAACTCACTTTGCCTTACCTTATTTGGGCACTGCTTAGTAAAGTGTCCCTCATCAAGATAGTTGAAACACTTAAATTTGTTCACACCTTTTTACTGATGACCCCCATCATAATTCTATGTGAACTCATTTCTAACAGGTCTCTTGCATTCTCTAGCTCTAGGCATAAATCGATTACATGTGTAACAATAACCATTGAAACTTGCATATCTCATGGAATTTGGTTATTTGATCTAATTTATCTTTAGTCTGCTAACACCTTCAGTCCTTGTTTGATGACTTATCTTCAAATTTAGATTGTTATTGTTAACATTAGTCTTCATATTGTCTTGAGTTGCATTTTTTGGTTCTTCATTATATCCAAGACTAGTTATATCACTTGTATGTTTTTGATCATTTAGAATATTATGTTTATCACTTGATCTCTTTTAAAATCTCACAAATTACTTCACCTTACTAAATGTCTTCTCTAAATCATATTTTAATGACTCATTTTGAATTACATACATTGAAAATTCATCTTCTTTATCTTTTAGGATTGTAGATAGGATTTCTAATTAACAACTGAGATGCTTGACTATATCTTCATTGTCCTTGGTGTCTTTATTCATTCTTTCCTCATACACACTGAATTACTCTTCATAGTCTTTAATTCAAGACTTCATATTCTTGTTAATATCCTTCTCAATCTTCAATTATTCAAGATCATTTGTCAATGAAGTCTCATATTCCACCTCATCTTCATCATCATTTGAATCACTCCAAGTAGACTCATTTTGATGTGATCAACTTCCTTCCTTAGCCATGAAAAGGGCTTCAATTTTAATAGGACCATCATCTTCATGACGACACTCTAAGACACATTATTCACTCTCATCTGATGAGCTATATTTTATATTGGTGTAGAGACTCTTCTTATTCTTGAAGAACTTATTCTTATTGTCATACTTTCTAAAACCTTTCTTCCTCTTATCAAACATATATGTCTTCATGTCTTCATCTTGGTCTTCATCATTCTCTTCATCATCATTATTCCTATTATTATGAGGGTCCTTGTTATCAAAATGTTCTATCTCACCATAATTGAATCATTTGAAGGGTATCTTACCCTTATACTTTCTTGGCCCTATTTTCAATTTCCTTGTAAATAAAGTAATTAGTTCATCTTCATCAATATCAGATGTCTCATCCTCCTTGGGTTTCTTACCTTAGAACTTATTGTTAGGTTTCATCTCTATCTTTAATGATGCTTCTTTCTTTGGTGTTATATCATTATTTACTTTCATCTCATATGTAGTAAGGATGCCATGAAATTCATCCATCTTCAACTGAGTAAGATCATAACTTTCTTCTACAATAGACACTGTTGAATCAAACTTGATAGAAATAGACCTTAATATCGTTTGAGCTACAATAGCCTCTTCAAGGTTATGTCTAATACCTATGGTGA
>JARHVA010000154.1:6040000-6247500 GCA_037957365.1 Torreya grandis | reverse complement strand
AAAGGTAGTTATAATTAGTAACAAAGGTTGAGACAATAATTTTCCTAAAGGCATTTATAATCAATGCATAGTCATAGGCCCCAATAAGGGTGGATGAGTCAAAATAATGATTTTCCCATAGGTGGTTATAATCATTAAGATGACCTAGAATAAAAAATGATTTTTTATTATGCCCTAGTAGGGTAGATAAGCAATCATAACTCAAGGATATAACCTCCTTCATATATTAAATATGAGTGGGTGAAAATGTAGATGTGATGGTCTAATGATTGAAGAAGCTAAAAACAACTAGGCACATAAGGATGTGTAAAGTGATGAAAGAGATAAATAAAATAAAAAGAATTGATAAATGGAAATGATTTATTTGTACCTAAAAATGTGGAGATGCTCATCCTTATTATCATTTATATAACTATAATGGTCAATGGGTTGATTTGATCAAGGAGGGTGGGAGGATTTACCAAGTTTACCAAGGAGACACTTCTATAGCTCCATTACTTGTAAGAATTCTTGAGCTTATTTTTTATTTAACATGTGTTATTAGGCACCATGATATAAAACACCTTAATAAATTGGCCAATATATGCATAAGGACTAACTCCAAATCTAATAATTAATTAAAAACAATGCACCAATGATAAAAACCATGATGATAATGTTGACGTGTGAATATGGATATACTCAAGAATAATGCATAAAGAATCACCGAATGAAGACATAAATTGAGTCAAGGCACAGTATTGAAATCAAATAAAGAAGAAAGCAAATAAAAAAACAACCAAGAAAATAAACACACAAAATGCCTAAAAGTAAAAGCAAAATAAAGCATCATAAAAATGGATTTTCCCTAGCAGGGCAAATTGATGATGACTAACATGGCTTAGACAAGATAAATGTTTTTAGATTTTAGAATTTTTGAATGTTTTTAGAATTTTGAGGTATCTTAGTTCATGAGATTGACAATATACCACTCATAAAATGGCAAGAGTGTTGGATTAGGTTAATCACAAAATGATGAAAGTGCATGGAAAGGGGAACTAAGTTGACTTCAATGTGAATCGAGCTAGCCTATAGAGTCCCATTATGACCTCAAGTCATAATATTTTTTCCAACATAAAAGGTAGTGAGACTTGAAGTGATAACAAAAAATTCTAAAAATTGATGCAAATGGCCAAGAAAATGATAATAGTAAGATCAAGGTGATGTAAAAATACGTGGTAAAGGTGTTATTCCTATTTTTCCCATAGGTAGTTATATTTAGGAAAAAACAACATAGGTTAGTGATACTAATTTGCCCATAGGTGGTTATAATTTATAACATAATGTGGGATACTAATTTTATCGTAGGATTTTATAATTAGTGATACTAGTAAAATTTAAATGAAAGATAAATTTTCAAATCCACTATCACACTACTTTCATAAAATATCATTTGAACATGATATTATAAATTACTGAAACTAGATTGGAATCCCCTTGCAGAATGTGTGGGAAGAACCAATGAAATCAAGATCAAAATGGAGTTTGGTAGGATAACTAAAAATGGGCTTTGTTTAGTAGGATTGACATGGTAAAATTGAATAGGGTATTGTTTAGGATGATGATGGTATGAAGATTGGATAAAATGGTAAGAGGGTTGCCCCCAAGTGGTAATGTAAATGGAAAGGTATGAAAATTTGAAAATATGAAAAGAAAATGAAAATGGAAAGGTAAATGATTTTGGCCAAGGTATATATTTCTCTTGTTGATGTGGAGATGCAAATCCTGATCAACATAGGATACAACTATAATAATCAATCATGTAAATTACTAGCCCACACCTCTTTTGAATAACTTCTCTATTAAGAACCTACTATAGATTTGGATGTCAAGAATGTTGATGTGATCTTCATTGGTAATTGATTCTATTTCCCCCAATCATCAAGAAAAGGTATTTGTATATCTTCTATAAAGGAAAGTGTGGCCAAGGATGGTAAATACATATAAAGAATGGATGATAGGTTTGATTTGGAAATGTAAAGGTGGATAATAATGGAATGTAAAATGGTTATGAAAAAAATGATGATCAAGATATTTAGGCATACACAATGTTGCTAATTTTGGATTCAACATAACCTTGGATGTGGTAGGGCTAAATACTTTTGAATATGCTCTTGATAGGACCATCATATTTTTATGTTGTTTGGGCCTAAAAATAGCTACTATTTGATTATGCTATAGATTTGAAGTTGAATTTATTTTATCTCAAATAATGTCTTGATCAAGTAGTGAAGAACTATTGTGCTCAGTTATTAGTGCCTCAAAGAGATTTTTACCAATGAAGTTGTATTGATTGTCTCATAGCACCTCTGAGAAGGTTTCACTAAGAAACACTAACTTTTGACTTTGATTATATTTTAGTTCCTTAAATAAGGTTTCACTAGAAGATGTTGAGTTTAAACTTTGATTGTCCCCTAACACTTCTAGAAGGTTTCACTAAGAGACTGTTCTTCTTATAAATGAATGTGGTCTTGTCCCCCCTAATGTTCTTCAACTAATATGTCATCATGGATGAAATTAAACAAAGTGTGATTTTATTGGTCCCAATCAACACTTGTGGGAGGTGGAAGGTCAATATAATGGGTAGATTGGATGGTGGTAATGGAAATTGGAATGATAATGGAAAGGGAAGAGGCTGCATAATCATCATAGAAGATAGTAGGAGAATTTATGTCTAAAATTATGTAATCATCATCAAAAACCATGGAAGGATCACAAATATATTCAAATTGATTTGCAAGGCATGCATAATCAATATTGTAACAACCATAAACATATTATGATTCTGAAGCTAATTCTGATTCAGTGGAATCTAAATCTAATGTTGATATTGACATTAATTCTACTTCTAATGTTAAATATAATGTTGTTTTAATAATAAAACCTAACTTCAATGTTTATTCTTAATTTGGTGTGGATGATTCTATAATAATGTTTTGTTGAATGTTTGGTATTAGACAAATAATAGCCTATGATGGCATGATGGGCTCCACATACCTTATCAAAGTGAGACTCCTTAATGATGGAAAAATGGTCAAGAGATAACTGCATAGAGACTAACTTGTCATAAGGAGGCTCTTTAAAAAAATGTGTATGGTTGAGGTAATGAGTTTCCCAAAGGTGATTATAATCATTAAAAAGTGACTCAGTAAAGATTGGCTTATCAAAGTGAGACTCCTTGATAATGGGTAAAGGATCAATAGGTGATTCATCATAGGTTGACTCATCACAAATGGTTGGTTTAACAAAAACATCATAGACTAGTTGTTTCTCTTGGACTTGGTTTACAATTAGTTGAAAAATACCAATTTTGAATACATCTTGTTCTTCAAATGATTGGATTGGTTGGAGAGGTATTGATTAGCTTGGTTTGGTATGGATGATTGGCAAGGGTTTTCTAAAGTGAGGAATGGTTGGTAATGGATTAATGATGTTTGGTGGTTGGGTAATGATAGGCTTAACAAAGGCTGGTTTATGGCCTAAGATAGTAATTGTGACCCACTGAGTTGTGATTGGGTAAATTTTTTGGGATAATGAGATACCATAATTGGAATGGACTAGTATGGTAATGGTAGGGAGTTGTGAACCTTTTTTGATCACACAAGCCAAAGGAAGAGACCTTGGAATATAAATGGTAGGTCATTATGAAGCTTGGTGGATTTCACAAGCTAAAGGACAAGGTCCTAAAATGGAAATGATAGGGTGTTATAAAGCTTGGTTGCTTACACAAGCCAAAAAATGATGTCCTAATATAGAAATGGTAGGGTATTATGAATCTTGGTTTCTCACACAAGCCAAAGGATGATGTCCTGGAATAGAAATGGTTTGACATCATGGAGCTTGGTTTCTAATACAATCCAAAGGGCAAGGTCTTGGTATAGAAATGGTAGGGAATTATGGAGAAAGGTTGCTCACACAATCCAAAAGATGAGGTCCTATTATAGAAATGGTAGGGCATTGTGGAGAATTTTTGCTTGCACAAACCAAAGTATAAGGTCCTAAAATAGTACTGGCAGGGCATTATGGATCCTTTTTGCTCACATAATCTAAAGTATGAGGGCCTAAAATGGTAATCCTTAGATGTTATAGAGTTTGGTTGCTTTCACAATCTAAAGGATGCTTAATAGTATAGATGTTGGGGTGGATTCCATCATTAGTGGGGTGACAAACATTATATGTCAACCATCCTAAAACATGTACCACCAAACATAATTCTTGGATTTTTTTCCTAGATTGAGGATTGTAAGGAGGATATGGATCCATCTCATAAACCATTTATTCACCATAGGGGTCTAAAACAAAGCCAATTTTTGTGGTCATTATATCATAACTTATATTATACATGATTCCACCATAAGTGTAATCAGACATATCCATATCAATGATGAATGTTCCACAAAAAGGCCTAGAGTTATACAAACTCTAAAAAATAATGTCCAAAGGATAAATGGTTCAAACTTGGTCTAACTTGGTCTAGGGGAGATGTATCTCGAAAATGGTTTGTGTTAAAAATTGGTATAAAACCACCTAACATCAGATGTCCAACATTTAAATATCTCACACAAAAGGTCAAGTGGCTTAAATAAAATCATAATGCAAAACTCTAGGTTTAAAATGTTCCAAACAAGTCTAATATAATAAAATAAAAAGTTTGTAGGTCTTTTATCCAAACATGGCATCAAAATCTAGGTTCAAAATAGGTATGTGCTAGGACTTTTGGTAAAACAAGCACAAAATCTAGACTTTAAAATCAAGGGCATGATATAATCTAACAAATATGAAACACTTTGGCATAGACTAGGCATTCTACTTGAGACATGGACTTGGTTAATTGGCATAAGGAATGAAATAAAAGGCATAAAGAAGATCGACTATTTCTCCCAAATAAAGGCACAAATAAATATTTCTCCAATTGGGTAAATAATTAACCTAAGTTACGTAACCTAAAAGAGAAATATTAGTGTCTAAGCCCAAATTACACAAGGCATAAATAGAAATCAATCCATGTTTAGATTTAAAATTGTTAAGGTTAATTGAAAACTCAACTTAGGAAACTAGGCTTCTTTGATCAAATAATGAGCTAGATAAAGGTGAATGGCATAATAACACTAGATAAAGATCTAAAAGGCACACATGGCTTGGTTTCAAATAAATGGTATTTGACACAAGGCAAACAAGTCTATGAAAAAAATCAAGCATTGTAATGATGTTATTTTACTCTAAATATGTAATCAAATGGTTGTTTCAAGACTCTAAGGCATAAATACTTGAAATGGATTGGGAAACGCAATGTTACCCATTCCAATCAAGTGACACACACATAAAGATTTTTCAAAAGACTAAGGAAAAGGTATGGTGTCAAATGAACGACATAACTCCTCAAATAATGGAGTGATGTACACAAAAATCATTTTGATGTGGCATAACAAATAAAAATAGATAGTTTAGAATTAAAAAATGCAATAAAGTATAAAATGACATGAAATACCTAAGTGAAATGTCTTAGATCTTATGATTATCAAATTCCATCTATATACGTGCTCTTGAAAGGACTTTAGGTGTTAATCCAAAAGTAAAAGCACATGAATAAGTAGGGTTTTTACACCACCTTCTCTCAAGATATTTTATGACAACATGGAACTTCAAGATACTTTCCCTGCTTCAGTAGTATTTTTGTGACAAGTGGGATTATTCTAAAACTATAGAATTTGCACATCTAGATGGTCCCAAGTGTGGTTAACACTAGATATGCAATCACATCAATTAAGTTCATACTAGCTAACTTACTATGTAAGGCTCTATTACCTTGCATATTGATTCCATATGTGTACTTATTAGTGGAATCCCATAGTTAGCCAAACCTGACTCAGGTTTTCTTTATTAGTAGAGAGGCTAGCCACTCAGTCTGCAGTAATCACAATTACATGCCATGATTTATATACCCTACCATAGAGTGGGGTTGGTATGATGTTGGTAGATGAAACTTCAAGTTAATGTACTCCTAAAAAACTCATGATGAGGCCTTGAAATCTCACTCACAAGCCAAATTACATAAAAATAAATGATAAAGTGAAAATACTTTAAGGTTTTGTTTAGATCACCCAAACCATACAGATTTGGGGAGAGCCTCAAAAATGTTCTTTTCACACCTTTGGATAAGGCACAAATGTAAATAAGGATCACTTTTAGTCACCCAAGTTCCCTAAAGGGAATGGGGGGAGATCATACACACATCAATCAATTTGAAAAAATAAACAACTCTAAACAAACAAGACATAAAAAAGACATTCTCAAAAGCATATAACTAAGTGATTAAAAGTTCATTTTAATGCACAAAAAATTAAATGTATAGTGAAGTTATTTTTGAACCTTAGCATTAGTTGAAAACTTAAAAAAAATTCATAAAGTAACTAATCATAGAAATGTCTAAATTTCTTTTAGACACCAAAATAAAATGTTCAAGACTTGAAAACTTCCAAATTGATGCCCTTTTCCAGCTAAGGTCCTACAATTTTTAGAGGTTTTTTAACTACCTCAAATCACTTTCATGAATGAGAAAAATAGTTTTAAAATTTAGCTCTCTGGTTTCTCTATTTTTGTTACACTGATATCGACATCAGACTATAGAGACCAATGTTGATTATATGAAAAATCAATGCCAGTTGTAACAAAACTAATATTGATGGATAAAGATTGATGCTATTTACCTATAAACCTATAATCAAAACACAATTATTCCACAAAAAATTTATTATCCAAAATAAGCATAAAAGTAAAATAAGTCTATGGATCTTGCAAAAAAAGAACTAGACAGAGACTTTACAAGTTCTAAAACTAAGAATAACAACTTGTAACTTTCAAGAAGACTAAAAAACTAAGTTTTTATACCATGTTCTTCCCTGCATAATGATCGATTCTAATTAGGAAAGGATCGATGTTGGTTAGGGTAAACCAATATCGATCACTATGTAAACTATTTGTAACAAAAAATAGAATATAGAAAAAACAAAGTAAAAACTCAAATTTTTAAGATGATCAAGCATTCATTAGAATAACTATGAGCTGCACTTTGGTCTCCTTGTTATATGGAATGTTTTAGGTCCCACCTTGCATGCCATTTTTGATCATATGAATCCAAAAAGGAAGGTTATTAGTATGTTAGTTTAAGGAATAAAAATTTCAATAAACACACTAAAACTTACACTATAATTCTAGATCTTAGGGGTGAGCTTAGTAACAAAATAAAAATGAAAGCATGACTAAAATGCAAAAGATAAAAAATAATTTACCTTCTTTGGGAGATCCAAATTATTTTTTGGATGGCTTGTTAAATTTTTACATCAAAGATTCTTTGGCAAATGAAACTTGTTGGATCCTTCTCTCCTTTGCACCATTATGGCTTGTGATATGGCTTGATGTAGCTTGGATCAATATTTTTGGCATTATAACCTTACTTGATAGGCATTTTTACATTATAACCCCACTCTTATCAAATCTTTAAATTCATTTTTTTGTGATAACTTTTCACCAAAATAGCTTAAAATTCAATAGGCAAAGCATTGTATTTATAGGCTTAGGAACTAACCTTAACCCAAGGTGAGTTAAGGTATAGTTTAAACATGGAATGAGTTAAAACCTAACCTAAGTGAGTCAATACTAACCCTAGTAGAGTTAATATTTGTCAATTAATCATTATTTCAATGAATAGGCATGGGTTTCCAAAATGAGATATTTTAGGATATTTCCAAAGAGCTTGATAACTCACAAAGGTCATGATGAAAGGTGATATTTGCATTTTTTAATTTCATTTTTATAATATTCACTAATTTTAAATAGATAATTCAATTAGTCATTTAATTTGGTTTATCTTGTTAATTTATTTTGATTATCTATTTATCTCTTTCAATATTTAATATTTGTTCATGTGCCCCACTTAATAGGTTCATAGGCCAAATTTACTATTGTGATACCACAAGATGATTAGGGATGAATCCATGAGAGGTTATTGTTGAATATGATTAAATACCCTAATTATGTATGTCTTAGCATGATTCTAATATTTGATGAAAGATGTGCAAGCAAATTTGGGATGTTCAATAATTCTTAGGCTTAATTTGTAATGGTTGGTAGGAATCGGTCTGAAACCTAGTCAAAAGGTAGGTGTGGAAATTATTAGGTGTCTACACCTTTTTTTATATTATTTTTATTGAAATATTTTATCTTTTAACCACACTTTGTTAAAAAAAATTGGTGAACCCTTTCATTCTTTGAACATCTTCAATTTTAGGGTATCTATGTTCATCCCTCTAGGGTATAATTTCCACCTATTGGGTCTAATTTTTAGATTATTTGTGTTTCTCATTAATTTATAATTAGACCTATATTACTTCATGTTTCACATGTTACATCATATTCCAATTAATAATTCTATATCTACAAAACCTACTAGGAAAATGTCTATACTGAGTGGTGATACTTGTGATTTAATTCAACTTCATTTTCCTAGAACTTGTGCTTACTTGAATTTAAAATGGTAGTTATTAGTGGTGTTTATAATTATTATACTATTATTTATAGTTTTAATTTGAATGTAAAATATATACATGTTCATCACTATTATCATTCATTTGATGATGAGTATTTGAATCAAAGTGCTTGTGATAATAGCACCAATGCTTATAATGGAAGTCATGTTGTCAATTTTGATGTCCCAAACTTTGGACATATGTTTACAAATTATTTTTAAAACTATATTAGTTTTTTACCTAAATAAAATTATATTATAATCTATTTTTCTACTAAAAAACTAAATAAAATAATAAAGGCTCTGAATTCTTCACCTAAAATGAAAATTTTACCATGAATCATTTAAATGTTTCTAATCTACATATTGGAGGATATCCTTCTACATCAAGTGGTGAGGATAATACTTTTAGTGATCCTAATAATAATTATATTCATCCATATTTATTTTTTATTTAATTTACTAAGATTATTCCTACACAACCTACTACATCTTTTGTATCTCTTGTCACTAATGTATCTTCTTAGCCTACTTCTGATGCTTTATCTTTTGGTTTTGATATTAATCAAAATAATAAATTTTATATTTATATCAATTTTAATCATAAATTAGATCTTACACATTCTAAAACATCTTAGGATGAAGTAATTCAACAATATTTTCAATATATGCCAACACAAATTTAAAATATTCCCAAGTATCCAAAATACTTAATCACATGGTCACTTCTCAATATATATTACATAACCCATTGTCTCATGATGTACTCACTCACCCTTTTCCTATTGGCTTTATATTTCTTAAGTTTTAATTATACAATTAAAAGGGTGATCCTTCACATAAATTTTGATCCTTATTTTTTTACATGTTTTGGTTTCGCATATGATGAACTATTGATGACCAAGCTATTTCCTAGAAGTCTCAAATGTTATGCCTTGGATGTTTTCCTTATCAGTATGATCAGTACATTATTTCAATGATTTTATTGATATATTATTATCTCACTTTCATATAAACATTCTCTAAAATTTCACATTTTCTCAAATTTATCAACTTAAATAGGGCCCTAATGAGAATATTGGTGAGTATGTGATTTGATTCAAAACTTTGCTTACAAAAAATATCACCAAATACATGATAACAAGTTAAAAAAATTATCTATACTTTTTCTTCAATCACTCAAAGTAAAATTCATGTTTAATAATAAGATTTTTAATGTGATTTGTCATTTAGTTCACAAATTTGATATTATAAGTTTAGAGGATGACATGCTCAAATATGGATCTAATTAATCTACCTCCTCTACTTACAAATATCATGGTAAATTAATGTTTAAACCTAAGGCTAATGATCCTCTAAATTTCAAAGATAATAATTAGGCAAAAAAATTCTATGAATTTTCACAACCACTTGACAAGGCAATTCTTCCACCTTCTTGATAGTGTAGGCAATTTACAATATTATCCAAGAATCCTCACCTAGTGCTTAAACATTTTCTTGAGTGAAATTTTATATATTTTACTTTACAACATAATTTAGATACATCCTAAGCTTTGCCTAAATGATATAATGTAAATTCATATTTTTATTGATATATATCTTTAGGACATGGTACCAATCCATGTTATCTATTAAGATGTAAGACGTAAGATTTGGTTGATAGTAATTGTATTCAAGTGGAAGGACACATTACAACATTGAATAAATTTGTTGCTACAACATATCAATGTTTACAAATATTCAATAATCCACTTTTAAATCATGAATATAAAAGTAGGGTAATGTTCACATGGATATACCTACACATCAACAAAGAAATCTATAATTAACATATGTTATATGGTATTATAGGTATGTTCATTATTTCATTATTTTTTTTACATTATTAAATTATATGACCACGAGATTCCACATGATTATTCTAATAATGGTCCACTATTTATAAATGTTTTTTTAATTCACATTCTATGAATACACATGGAATCATGATAGATAATTGTTCAAGTCAAAATTTAATTATAAATTCATTTATAGATGGTAGAGGGTATACTCAAAAAGAGTTACTTGGCACAACCATGGTTATTAAGAGTTATGACTCTCTTTCATGAACAACCATCAGTGGTATAACATTACTATTCAATGTTAGCCCTAATACCCTTAGTATGATTCTACATATTTTCAAATGAGATTAATATTTACTACCTAGATGCCTATGGATAAATGAAATGAGAGTAATCCCTTCCACATTACACTAATGCCTTCAATTTATGTGTGATAAAAATAAGTATATACTATTCATAATGCACCTTATATTTCATCCATCTAACATCATAAAAATGAGATATTACCTAAAATTCTTCATAAAAAATTAAATCAGTCAACCTCATTTAGTATCTACTATAATTTCATCACTTATAGTCATGGTTACTATAGTTCTTACATCTACAGTTCTAATCCCTTGAATTAATAATCTTAGAGTTACAAGTAATATGGTTTCTCCATCAAGAGTTATAATTAATACTCATAAGTGTCATAAGATAGTCTTATTAAAACCTTTCTCATCTATTCCTACCCTAGAATTTACAAAGAATTTAACTATATAAATAAATATTTGAGCTAATATGTGTGTTTCTTTCCAAAAGGTTAAGGCAAGTATGATATCCCATTATCAGAATGACTACCTTAGCAATGATGATTAAATCTATAAAATTGTTCATGATATACATATTAAGATAATGTTTATCATACTTATATTGATGCATTTTACTCACCACAATCATGGACATCTATCTATATATATATATATATATGGGATCATCAGTTAGCCTTGATAGATTATTTCTTGCACTTCATTGATACAACCTATTTTACATAGATTCATTTTGCATCCTTATTCTATATCTTATGTATTAAATGTGCCTTAGTCCATTTATATTTTTTATTACCTCTTAATTATTATATATTTCACATTTATGTTTTATGCTTTGTTTACATTGACAATATTCTATCCCCTTGGTTTATGTTACTTGTTATGTTATCATGGCCCTTTCCCCTTGATTATTGGTCCCATTCCAAAAAAAATCTTAGACATTCATATGATAAAAATATATATTGAGACATTTATTATATCATGCACTAATTTATGAGGTAAGTTGTAGGTTTTTATAATCCTCCTCTTCTATTTTATTCTAGATTTTTTGCCCCTTGGATTACCTACTTGTCTTCTCTAATTTTTTCCCATTGGCTTCATATTTTTGATTTATTGAGATCTTCTTTCATATGCCCCATCGAGTTACTCCTTATGTGATATTACTTATATAAAAAATTTAAAATGAAAAAACATAAAAGTCAAGAATTTCTTTTCCATTATCCTTTTTGATAGATAAAAATCAGTCTTATCTACATATGTTATAGGTTTAAATATACACATTACACACATGTTTTTCATGGATTTTTTTGAGGGGTGATATTCAATATATAGATATTACATATGATGATGTACTTATAGATGTTATGGAACTACATTTATTCCCACACTCAAGGGCATTCTCACATTAGTGGCATGTCTTATATTGGGGTCATCTCTTTACAATGGGTCTTAGATGATTACTTATTAATTTATATTTATCATATAGATATACCTATATTATACACATAATTTTTGTACAAGGATTTTTATTTTAGTGTTTTTAGTGTCATTTTGTGCTTATGTTCCACCAATTTAGTTTAGGTATTGATTGGCACTTTTCCATGTGTTTTATCTCTTACTTATATGTGTGGTCATGTTTACATTCTTTCTTAGATTTTTATCTATTATATATTTTTAATATTTGGGATCCCATCCTCTCTCTTATTTCTTCATCCAAATTCAATTTTGTACTATTTTATTTCTTGTGATGAATTTAACCATTTCTTGATTTTGTTATATACAAATTTGATGAAAGCCTATGAACATTTGATTTAGTCCCTTTATTTTTATGGGCCCTTGACCCACTTTATTATAGTTTTATTTCATGTCCATATTTTTTATTATATTTATATTTCCTTGTGTCATTTTTAATGTCAATAATTATTTAATTTCAACCTTCAGAAGACTATATAAATAAAACCTCCTAGAGGAATTTCAAAACTAAGTGATCTAGGGGAATAATAAAGTATTTCAATTATATAAACAATCTACAAATATATATTGATACACTTTAGGACTAATATAAAATTTTAGATATATTTCTTACAAAAATAATGGTTATGTGAATGGAATGTAATTACATGTCACTTAAAGAGGTAAAATGAAGCTATTACTCTCATAATTCCATTCACATAACACTAGAACTACATTGGATATGATTCCAAGTATGTATGATATTTAGTTTCAACTTATTGAAGGATTCTAAAGATAACTAACCCTTTTCTTGATAAAAATTTCATATTTAAATCATTTATGAAAAATTATATAAATAAATTAAAGATAAAACAAATATAACATTTTGTATGCAAATTATAGAAAGCATAACACTATATGACATCTTTGTGCGAACCTCTCTAGAAAGTTACAAATCCTTTAAATTGTTTAACCCTATATTTGATTGGTAAAAGGGTACATAAGGTTAATAATATATAAATTAATAATAAAAATGGTGATAAACATATCTATAGTAGGCTAATTAATTTTCAAACTCATATAAACAATATTATAAATTTATAATATTGAGATATACCAAAGATAGAAAGTATAGTTTTAGATTAAGGTAAAATCAAGTTTTGATGGGACCCCAAAACTCAAGTACAAAGAAAGAAAGATAAAGCCTCAACGACCACAGGCAAAACCTAAAAACTACTATAGAGAAGTAGCAAAAACAGGTTTTATATGGACCTGAAACCACCAGAGAGACCTTTGGTCAAAACCCAAATTTAACAAAAATCTGGCTGCACCATAGACATAAGATTACAAAAAGAAACCAGAGAATAGGACCAGTAAACATAACCAACAAGAAGAACTAGACTATTCTTCCAGTTCCAAAATCATTTTCACTGTTTCTTTACCTTTCACAATAGTAGTGTCCTGAGTAGTAGTTTTCACCAGCTTGGCTCCCTCTTATGTAGCCTTCTTTCTAGAGCTTTGTCTCATCCTTTTGCTAGGCCACTCCAAGGATTTGGTCTCCTCGTTTACTCTTTTTCCAATATTGACAACTGCAGCACAAATATTGGATGTTACTTCCTCCATTTTCATTTTTTTTTCCTTAATGAGATCCCAAAGGTTATTCTCGTAATCTTTGAGCTTGACGGGGATATCTCTTATCTATTTTTCCATGATGTTAATTTTGTTCCATGCAGCTTTCTAGTTATCTTCCATAATTTCCACTTTCCTTTTGAGATCTTTAATCTCCTTACACATCCAAGAATCAAATTGGAGAGAAGCCTCTACTTTGCAATTAACCCAACTCATAGGTGTGTGCATACCATCATTCTACCCCTTCTCTCTCCATTCCTCAGAATTCTTATTGGGACTGTTCCCACCTTCAAAGTGATCCTCTTGGCCCCTTTGATACTATTCTTTGGTTCCAATTTGAATTTCCATGTCCATTTCTTGATTGTCATCCTGAACTATATTTTCCTTTTCATTTCTTGAAACAGGGTCATCAACCGGGCCATCCTGGACAATATCTTCCTCTGACATTTTCTGATTTTCCTCAGTTTCTTCTTTACTATTTTTAGATTCCTCCTCTTTGCTGACTCCTTTCTCATTCTTCTCTTGACATTCTTCGTCCTCATTTGAATTTGTATTCCATCTTTCAATTCCTTCTTCTTCCACCAAATTTTCCTCCCTGGGTTTATCAATTCTCTCCCGCTCTGTATCTTCTTCTACATTCTGATTATTGGCACTAGGGAACTTGATTTTGTCTTTTCCTTTTACGATTTCACTCTTTCTGCTCCCAGACTCCTGATTTTTCCCCTGGTTAGGGTTCTTAACCATAGCTTTATTCTTGCAGTAGCCTTCAATTAATAGAATTAGGCCTTCATGCAGGATATGACGCATTTCCTTCTTCCTGTGAGCAAATAAAATTTGGACAAAAGAATAGCACAAGTAAAAGGGAAAAGACAGCCTTACCTTGTGCTTGAAATGATTAAGGAAGATAAAGTGGAATTTATGCACTCTCTTGCTCCTTCTGTCCAGGATGAAATACTCCCTTATACAGCATAAGGCATCCCTCCATATTCCCTTAATCTGTTCTAATTCATAGAAATCTCCATTCTTGACCAGCTTCTACTCTTCCACATCCATCTTGGGGAACTTACAAAAAGCCTCATTCAAAATGCTTGTCTGCTTGGAGAATTTAAGTCCATCTGTAGGCAACCCTGTAACCTCTGCTATAAAATCCTCTATAAGGTTCACTATTATACCATGCAATGTGACCCTTTCATCAATCCAATTTTTGAAAAAGGCCATAGTGATATGCGGTTTTGACCCATGGAGCTTTTCCATATAGTTCACGACTTTTCCTTTCTGCAAGATTCTCTAGACATCTTGTTTCTCTCTCCATTCGTCATAGTTTTTGGGCTCCTGCTTCCTTGGTTCTCCCTTCCTTTCGTGAGCTATACTCATTTCCTTGGAAACCTAGTCCCTATGAAATTTACAATGATCCCACCTGCTGCCAGTTTGATTTGAGAGTCAGCTATGTTTGGGCACGTTCAGGATCCTCGAGAGCCTTCCTCTTTAATGATTGAAGACCTTTCCCCACGGAACCACTTCTCCAACTCATTATGTTACTATAACAATCTAATCGTTCCCTCCTTTGCATGAGTTGTATCATGAAGAATGAGCACCCTCAGTTCCACCTTCTTTTCTAATGTTTCCTGCCACCTCATTTTTTGACCTGTTTACACTGCGCAGTTTGCTAACCAATCTGCAACTCCGTTGGCTTCATGATAGGTGTGGGTTATAGTCACTTTATCAAAAAAAATTATTGAGGTTTTCATCTCCATTACCATAGCCTCTATAGTCCAAGACACAATATTTTTATTGTTAAGAATATTTATGATTTTCAGTGAGTCCCCTTCTAGCCACAATTTGGGATATCCTGAATCCATAGCTATTTTGATGGTCTGAAGGGCAGCAGTAGTTTTGGCAATGTGACAATTTGATTTACCAATGGGGATTGCAACAACATCAATAACCTTTCCCGTATGGTTTCTCAAGACACCACCACAACTTGCATTCCCTGGATTCCCTTTAGCAGCTCCATCAAAGTTTCCTTTAATCCACCCTTGAGGAGGAGCATTCCATGTAACTCCTAATCTAGGATTATCAGGTTTACCTTTAGAATTTTCCGTACTTAAGGGATCATCCACTTGGAAGGTTGAGCTTGGATTCTTTTGTGATAAAAAAATCTCCTTAATAGCTCTAATGATGTTCTGTCCTACCACCCATCTAGGAAGCTCTTTATTTCTAAAGATTCGGTTATTTCTTTCCTTCCATATTACCCACCAAATATGGGGAAGAGTAAGTTTCCATAAAAAAATTGCTTAAGAATTATTGGAGGGGTAGTACCAGCTTTTAAGAGATAATTCCACATTTTTATGATGGATCCATGCAATGCCCCACATATTGAAAATTTCTTTCTAGACTAGCTGTGTATAAGAACAGTTTACAAACAAATGATCTCTATCTTCAAGACCCTTCTTACAAAGGATACACCTGTTCAAAATATATATTCCTCTTTTCTGTAAATTGTCCAAATTTAAGATTTTGTTTTGGAGAAGGGTCTAAAAAAAGATTTTGATTTTAGGGATGAGCCCCTTGATCCAGGCCTTCGTCCACAACAGTTTTTTGCCATTTCCCTTTGAAGTGAAAATGGAAGAAACTTTAAACTATCCGCTTGACTCATTGTGCCAAACAATCTTATCTTCAAGATTAGGGTATAGAGATATTGCATTTAGGGATATTTGAATATCCTTGAAATCTTGATCATAGTTAGTAAGGTTTACCCAGGAGTTGTTCTGCCAATATTGGTTAACCATTATTCCCACTCTTTGCTTGCAACAGTTTATAACATCTTTATCTTGGATTTCATCTTGCAAAGGTTTTCCTTTTAACCAAATATCTTCCCAAAATTTCACCTTATTACCATTGCCAATTTTCCAGGAACTTCCTTCTTCTAAAACATGTTTAGTCCCCTGGACTGCCCCCCATATGGCCGAAGGATGGGAAATGTCTAGATTAGAAAAGAATTCAGGGAGAAACTTTGCCTTAAATAAGTATTTGTGCTTCCATATTTTGCTCCATTCTTTATTTTCCTAATAAACCCTCCAACCTTGCTTAGCTAAGAGAGCTGTGTTCATACTTCTAATTTTCCTTATTCCTAGTCCACCTTCCCTGACAGGTTTACAGATGTTATCCCATGCTATTAAAGGCATTCTTCTTTTCTCCTCAGTACCTGACCAAAGAAAGTTTCTCTGAATTTTTTCAATAGCTTCAACAAATTTAGTAGGGATTTTGAAAAGACTCAAAGCATACGTGGGTATGCTTTGTAGACTTGCTTTAAGGAGGGTGAGCTTTCCAGCTTGGCTTAGAAAACTACCTTTCCATCCCGCTAATTTCTTACTAAATTTGTTAATTAGTCCTTCCCAGAAAGCTTCAGGGTCTTTCATCCCAAAAGGGAGACCAAGGTAAGAGGAAGGAAAAGATCCTATGGAGCATTCAAGGATTTTTGCTATTTTGTTCTGTCTGTGACTTGGGGTATTAGTAAAGAATACTGCACTTTTGTTCCAGTTTATTAGTTGTCCAGAGGTAAAGGAATATAAATTTATTGCTTCCTTTAAAATTCTAGCTTCTGTGACTTCAGATTGCCCCATGAAGATGGTGTCATCAACAAATTGACCATGGGAACATATTAAAGGATGCAAAGAGCATTTCAGGCCCTTAAATAAACCTTTAAAAACTAAGTCCCCTAAGTATCACCCCATACTGTCAGCCATAATTATAAATAGAATAGGGGAAATAGGATCCCCCTATCTTAATCCCCTTGACGGATTGAAAAAATGAGACTAACTCCCATTTACCAACTGCTTGATATCAACTGCTTGATCATATCAACCACTCTTTGTTCAAAGCCAAAGGCAATAAGGCTATTAGAAAGGAATAACCAATCCACCCTATCATATGCTTTAGCAATATCCACTTTCATTATGAACCCCTCTTTGTTAGAGCTGAACAGCGAGTGAATATTCTCATGCACCGTTATTACAAAATTGAGGATTTGTCTACCTAGAATGAATCCATTTTATTGATCAGCTATTATCGATGGGATCACTTGAATTAATCTGGTTGTTAGAACTTTATATATTATCTTATAGAGATAATTGCACAGGCTAATTGGTCTAAACTGATCAGGACTGTTAGCTCCAACCTTTTTTGGAATCAAACACAAAAAAGTAGCATTAACTTCCTTTAGCATCTATTTGGCTCCAAAGAATTCCTTCACTGCATTACTAACATCTTTGCCAATTAGTTTCCAGAGCTTTTAAAAAAAGAACATGGGAAACCCATCTGGTCCAGGTGCTTTATCACCTCCTAGAGATCTAATTGCTTTGAAGATTTCCTCCTCCTTAGGTATGGAACATAACATGTTATTCTACTTCTTTGAGACCAAAGGAGGAACCACGCGTAGGATATCATCCTGACTTTTCAAGTTGATGTTTCTATCAGCCTTCATTAGGGAGGATAAAAAAGAAATCATTTCCTCCTTTATTTCCTTTTCCTCTGTTATCTTATGATCTCCTTTTTTCAAGTGTTGAATATGAGTTTTAGCTCTGTGTTTCAGAGTGGAAAGATGGAAAAACTTTGTATTTTTGTCTCCTTCTTTCAACCACTGCACCCTATATCTTTGTCTCCAATAGGTTTCTTCCTTAGTTATAATATCTTGGTATTGAACCAGTTGTTCACTTTCTTCTCTATGGAAGTCAGAAGTATAACCATTTTGCTGAATTTTTTCTTGAATTCTACTAATTTCTTCCTTAATAGTCTTCTTTTTCTCAAAGATATTTCCAAAACACTCCTTATTCCATTTCTTAACTTCCTTTTTAACATTTTTGAGCTTGGAAGCAACTGTAAAGAGAGATGTTCCCTCAATAGGTATATTCCACCACTCTTTTATTTTGCTTTCAAACTGTGGGTGTTGCATCCACATCTTTTCAAATCTGAACAGATGATTCTTTTTCAGGTTCAATTTGACTGCTGTGAAAATAAGAGGGAAATGATCCGAGCCTATTCTATGGCAAGCTTCCAACTTACAAGTGTAATATTTAGTCCAGTCTGGGGAAATGAGAGCCCTATCAAGCTTGGCATGTATGCATTCATTATCAAGTCTCCTATTGCTCCAAGTATACTATATTCCTTGCATCTCCACATCCATAAAGCCTTCTTTACTTATAAACTCCAAGAGATCAAATCTCCCTTCCATTTGAATAGTGTTACCACCCTTTTTCTCATAATCATAGAGAGGAACATTAAAATCTCCCATAATAATCCATCACCCACAATAATCTTTACTTCTGAGATTTAAGATGGTTTCCCAGACCTTTTTCCTTTGGTTCTTGACGTTGGGAGCATAGATATTTACAACATACCATCTTTCCTTTTGGTCAAAACTAGTTATTTTAATAGCCAATTTTTTTTTACTTTCCATCAAAATAGAACCAGAATATTGGTTTTTTTCCATAGCATCATGGTTCCCCCTGAAGCACCTTTAGAGCTACTAGCCTTAATAGTATAATTTTTAAAATCTTTGATATGTTCTGCTTTCTCTTTACTCATTTTGGTTTCTTGGAGCAGAAGGAAATCTGGCTTTTGCTCTCTGACAAAATTCCTAACTAAATCTACTTTGGATATGCTATTTAGCCCCCTAATATTCCAGCTAAGGATTCTCATTATTTTGTATTGATATGGAGCCATTTCAGCAGAGTTGCCTGTTTTCCATCTGCAATATTGTACTTGATTTCCATCTCTCTATTCTTCTTTGCAGATTTTTTCCCAGGTTTATCTAGAGATCTTATGTCTGGTTTTAATTTGGCTTGTGGTTCAGTTCCTTTCCCTTCTTTGCTCCTAAGAGGACCATTTCCTCTCGCACTGCCATTTCTCGTTGCCATGTGTTTTGTATTGTTCTTTTTCTCACCTTTTATCTTTTGGTTTTTTTATTTTTTAACAGTCTCTTTCTTTTCTTCTGCCATTAGGACCTCTTTCACTGGAGTGTTATTTTCATCCTTTGATATTATGTTATTGATTGATATTATAATAAATTGAAAAAAAGAATACTTATTTGGTTTACTATGCATATGTAGATCTAGGATGAAATAGGATAAAGGTTGATTGGATCAGGATTTTTGAACATTCATCAAGTTCTATAATTTTACATTATGTTGTCTTAAATGCTTGCATAAGATCTAGATAGCTATGCCAATTCTAGTGTTTGAGTTAGATTCATGTTTCCGTTATAGAATAGTGAGTAGATTTAGATACAACAACATGGATCCCTATATTTTTTATTTCTCTTTTATTTTGGTGTGTTCATATTGCACATGTAAGCTATCACTCTTTTTCAAATGATCAAACCCTAGCTTCCTCACCCTTAAAGTGATTGTAAAAAAATGGGTTAGTGATACCCATAGTGTCAAGCTCTCCTAAGGACCCCTATATCAATGGAAATTTCTTACATATCCAACACTCTAAAAAAGGCTTTAGACTTATGTATTTCTTCCCTATAAGTTGGTTTTTGTTTGCATGAGGATGCAATGTGTGATAATCAAGTACATATATTAACCCATCTTTTAACTTAGAAAATATGGCCCAAGGTATTCTACTTTAGTACTTGAGACCTATAGGGATATTGTTCCTATCCCTCATATGTAAGTAAGGATGAATAGTGCATATTTTCTCACTTTAATGCTTGATTTAGTTCTCTTGGTAAGTTTACTTCTAAATTCTCAGTGTTTATTAGGTTTTTTAAATTATAAAATAAATGAGGGTTGATCTTGTGTGTGTGTGTATATATAAATAAATAAATATATATATATATATATATGAATAGTGCATATTTTCTCACTTTAATGCTTGATTTAGTTCTCTTGGTAAGTTTACTTCTAAATTCTCAGTGTTTATTAGGTTTTTTAAATTATAAAATAAATGAGGGTTGATCTTGTGTGTGTGTGTGTGTGTGTGTGTGTGTATATATATATATATATATATATATATATATATATATATATATATATATACAATCCCTTTTGAAAATATTAACCACTAAATCACTTATGTTGACCTTTAGGATATGTTTTGTTTGTAAATTAGATGAATTTTGGGCACTAGACTCTTAGTTTAAAATGGACACTTGCATCAATGTATGCATCTGACTAGGATGCAAGTGTTTAAAAATCTATAAAATAGGTATAGGTCTAAAACTGGTAAACAATGATAATTATTGATTTTATATCATCTTTCATAGTATATAAGGCTTATTCATCATAATAATAATGATTGGACTAAGAGATAATTAATTTAATCAAAAGAGATAGTGAATATGAGCCTTTTGGTAGTAGGAATGTCTTAGAACTAAAGGGTACATTCATGATAGGTATTTTCCAAGTCTACAAGACTAAGGTGCTATATAATTTAGATTTAGTGTCTACATTTCCCCCTTTAATCTAGTAATTAAATTATATTTTAAAGGAAATAAATGTTTACTTGGGTATGTATAACATAATTTATCTTTACATGAGTCCCACTTGAGTTGTTTTTGGGTGATTAACCTAAAAACATAAGCATGTTACATTGTATAATCAATGCATATAATCTATAATTGAAAGAATTTTAAATTATTGAAAGTAAATATATTAAGGTTAGGAGTATACCTATATATTGATGTAACCATATTACCTTTTGGAAATTTAATTTAAAGAGATGATTCATTATGAAGCCTTAGAGAAGAAATTATGACAACTCAGAAACCTAAAAGTATATACATATATAGATATTGTAGGACATCATGCTATAAAACTTGGTGAAAATGTGAGTTTACACATGGCCATCTAGCTCATCTCAATTATATTATCCAATCATACATATAACCTAGATAATATGAGTTATCCAATCAAATTAGACTATATATCTAATGAGGGTGGATAATTTACTCAATACATCCTATAAATATGGTGAATCTAGATGATTTAATCAAGTCTAACTTATAAACTTGGTAAGATTGAGTTATTTAATCACCTCAACATTGCCAAAAAGGTGAACCAAATACTATAGTAGATTAGCTCAATAAAGATCATAAAAGTCCATCTTAGGTATGATAATAGTCCATATTAGTATTTAAAATCTAAAAGTTGATTTTATTTTTCAATTTTAAGTGCCCTTTTCATGTCATATGCACCTCACATGTGTCTCATGCTAAAACCTAGGTATAACAATGGTATAAATGTTTATAATGCTACTAAAAATGTGTATCTAAATCATATAACTATGAAATTTGGAGAAATTAATATTTTTAAAGTGTGGAATACATGTTACCATGACATGACCCCATTAAATATGGATAATTTCATAATATGAAAATGTGTAATCCAATCCTCTATGATATTATTCCACTAATATTCCCCATTTTAAGGTGAGGGGAAGTAGAAACTAGTAGTTACCTTATCTCAAAAGGATAAGATAACTATATAATATGTGTATGGATCATGTATCATATAGGAGTATCACATCTATGTAGATATATAAATGAGTTACATAGTATGCGATCACATCAAGTCCTAAGGTGTATGATGTGAATCATGGCAATGTCTAAAGAATAATAATACAAGCTTAACATGCAATTAAGAAAACACACTACTTTATCTCAAAAGGATAAGATAACTATATAATATTTTTATGGATCATGTATCATATAGGAGTATCATGTCTATGTAGATATAGTAATGAGCTACATAGTATGTGATCACATCAAGTACTAAGGTGTATGATGTGAATCATGGCAATGTCTAGATAATAACATTACAAGCTTAACATGCAACTAAGAAAACACACAATATAAATAAAAAGACAAACCAAAATGTAATGGTTTGAGGATAATACATAAATGGGACATGTTCAAATGTTGAACAATTAAATGGACATGACTTATTCAAATGTACATAAAGCATAGAATGGCATGTTCAAATTCCCATATACAAAAATCTATGACATATCAAATGTAAAAATAGGCAAACAAAGGAATGGGGATTGCAAGTAATGGAACATATTAAAAAGATAAAATAAGTAATATAATTAAATACAATATAAATAAAGGAACACACTCAATAAATTTCAAAAAAGGAAAGCAGAAAATCACAACCAACATAAACATATCATTAGTCCCTGCATATATGTGTTAGTAAATTTTTTTAAGTATATATCATATCAAGTATATCATAAATATATAATCATGGATAAAGGCATGTTTGTGTACATAATCTAAAACATGATAATGAAAAACAATCATATGATAATGTAACAAGGATGCATCATGATCAAATAAGTGGATTCCCCTAATGTATTGATGATGTGAGTAAAGGGAAGGCCCAATATTTGTATGTATATATATCATATGATTGGGTATGCATGTATCACACTCAAAATATGAATGAGACATATGTGTGTATATATAAAGAAATGATATTTTCTCTAACGTGTAATCAACAACATAGATTCTAAGGAGCTAATACAACATGGAAATGTTGAATATTTTTGTTTTTTTAGTTTTTATTTATTTATTTTTTCTTATTTTTGGAATGTTTAAAAATAAAAGACTATGTTATGATCTCATCTAAGGGATGATCATAGGTATCTCCCCACTCATAACCTAGTGAAATAATCTAGTGGTACTACCAAGGAGGATGTATAGATTCAATATATGGAACTATAAGATTTGTGATGCTCTCTATATGTATAATAATACTATGTAGTCATGAAGAAACAATAGAAGGGATGGGGGTTTGTGGCACCCATCATTGAGTTATCTATGGTTTTTTTGGAATGTCATAATTAGTAACATGTTTAGTTTCTCTAGGTAGCTAAAAAAGTTATGTAGTATTAGATGAGGATTCTTTAGAATACATTGTGTATCTCTAATGTAATGGTCTCTCAAAAACTAGCCACCTAAGAAATGGGATTACCTATTAATTACCCTTTCATGGAGGATTAACCTTAGTAGGTTTGATAGTTAACAAACCAGGTATAAAATTATTTTATTTTAATGGATGTTCATATAAAATTCTATAAATTTTAATCACCTTGTTGGTAGGAATGTTTTTAAAACATATATGCACTATATAAGGTATTGCACATAGTGTATGTATCCAAGTTCATCCTAATAACATATAAAATACTCTTGTGTATGGTATAACTTATAATTTAGTGATCACATGTGTTAGGCCAACCTATAAAGGTAAGTTAATCTCACCAAGGACCTACTATGAGGTTCCATCAAATACTCTGACCACTTTGGTCAAAGGGTGAAAATCATCATATGTGTATCCCAAATGTGTAAGTAATGTCATGGTTAAAACATTATTACTAGCCCCATTATCAATCATAATATGATGTATAAGATAGTGATGAAGGTATGTATGAATTAATATTGAATGAATATCTAAGCCATCATCCACAATCTCACTATCATCAAAAGTAATTGAATGTCTCTAAATCAAGGGAGGTACATTTCATGTATAAGTATTTATAATCCCATATAATGGATTCACATAATGTGGTGGAAGAGGATGTGAATTATATTCCATTTTCACTTTTGGTTCCTTCTTATAATGGTCTTGTAAAATGTTGTTAAATACATTTTGATTCTAGTGATCACCAAGTTGTGAACCTAATTCCTTTAGAGGATCATCAAATGTAATTTTTTGTTCATGAATAATGTCTTAGATCTTATGCTTCAAGAAAACCATTTATTTATAGAATGACTAAGGCCTTAATGATAGTAACAATAAGAATTTTCATCATATCCTTTGGGTAGAGGTAAACTCATATCAACCTATATAGAATGAGGGAGAAATTTGAGGTGACACTCTATAATCTTTAGAAGTAATGAAACTGGAGACTTAGATAAGTGTGAAAATTATCTCCTTGGCACATTAGATAAGATAATTTAATTAGGTTATTGACTACATTAACCTAGTATTTTTTTTCATTTTTAGGTTCTATAGGTTATACCTTATAACTTAATTTTATAGTGAACTTGGTATTGGATGTAGTCAGTGTGTTTTCTACATACATAATTTTTCTCAATGAGATACATTTCATTTCATAATCATGAAAAATATAGCATAAGTCAAAAAAAATATTTAAACTTTTTTTAAAATAATAGACTCATGTAATAGTGGAAGAAAACTTTTCTTATTGATTTATTGAATCTCTTTATATTCAATTGGATTGGTCATTTTAGCCAAGATTGTCTTGTAACATAAGACATTCATTGTTAGGTTCATTGGTTCTATGTCTTATTTTTTTAATTTTGGGAAAATGAAACCTTTTCAATAATTCTGATAGAGAAGTGTGTCAAAAACTAATCTATAAGAAGTTTGATTGATTTTACTACTTGGATTAGTAAATCATATAAAAACCTTTGAGAATAATCCTTAAGTCTCCTTAGAAATGATTTAGACAAAATTTATCATTTGATGCATAATTAGGGCATGCCATATAGAAATATCAAAGATGTTACTTAGGAACACCATTTCCATTATAAAAGTTGAACTTAGGTGCAACAAAACTATTTTTGAAGTCGTGAAATTATATTTTAAGTGCAAGGGGTTATTCAAAACCTCTTTTAAATCAGTAGCATAAGGTGATTTCATATAATTTTGGTCAATATTTGTAACCTTAACTTAAAAAACTTATAATTTGGATAAGATATTACACATTTTTATCACTAAGGTTATAGGTCACCAAAGGAGGTGTACCCATAGTTTGATTTGATATAGGCATTGAAACCAATAAATATGTTGAAGTGTAAATGTTTCCCAAGGATGATGTAGTGATAGTAGGATTTATTTAGGTAACAATGGTGTAAATACATAACTTGTCACCTCATTAGAATTATAAAATGATTATGTGTGCAAGGGGATATTTATTGGTATAAAATTAGTTGTATTACCACCTAAGGATTCACCGTCACTGGGTGAGGAAAATTTAGCTTTAGCATGTTTATTTATTTCATCTCTTGTAACATTAAAAAATGCATCCATTAAACCCTTATTGTTTTAAGATGAATAACTAATGCTTTTTTTTATCTTCCATTTGAAAATGAGTTTTTTCTAATGTTTTCCTAATTGAAATATTGATAATTTAAGATAAAATATATCAATCATAAAAATAGGAAATCGTAAGCCAAATTAGGTGTTGCATACAAAGTCATAGAGTTTGGGTTCACCAAAATGTTTAACGCTAAATTTTATTGGTACAAGGGTACATAGGGTTAATAATATATAATTTAATAAGAACAAGGGTGATAAATGTATTTATAGTAGGCCAATTAATTTTTAAATTTAGATAAACAATATTCTAAATTTATAATATTGAGATATGCCAAAAATATAAAGTACAACTTTTAATTGATATTTCAATAAATTAAAAACAAGAGTACTTAGCCAATTCACTATGCATATGCATATCTAGGTTGAAATTATCTTAAATTCAACTAGATCAAGATTATATGATAGTTATAATGTTCTTGAATTTTACATTTTGTGGACTTAGATTCTTGCATCAAATTTGAGCAATTGTGTCAATGATAATGTATGAATTGGATACAATTGTATAGTATGGAATAGTGAATATATCTATATGTGACCATGTGGATCCTTCTAAGTTTTATATCACCTTTTTTTTGGTGTGTTTATAATGCATGTATAGGATATTAATCTTATTCAAGTGATCAAACCCTAGCATCCTCTCCCTTAGAGTGACTATGGAAAAAATGGGTTAGTTAAAATGGGTTAGTTTACACATAGTGTCAAGCTACCCCAAGGAATCCTCTATCAATTGTCACTACCTACATGTAGAATACTCTAAAAATGGCCTTTTAATTATGTTTTTACCCCTACATGTTGGATTTTATGTGAATGAGGATGAAATATGTGATAATAAAGTACATAAAGTGATCTAGCTTGTAACTTTGAAAATATGGCTCCTGGGATGCCCCTTCAGTACTTTAGATCTATGTGGATACTTATCCTATGCTAAATTAGGAAATAGGGATGAATAAGGTATATTTTCTCAATTGAATGCTTGATTGAGTGCTCTTAGTAAGTTCACTTTTGAGTTCCTAATGATTTATAGGTGTTTAATGAATGAGAGTTGATCTTGTATATATGTCAATCCCTTTTGAATATATATTATAGTAAAGGACTTATGCCAATTTTTAAGATATGTTTCATTTGTAAATTAACTAATTTTTTTGAACTAGATGCTCAATTTGAAAATAAACACTTGCATCGATATAGGTAGATAGGATACAAGTGTCTAAGAAGTTAGAAAATAGGTATAAGTCCAAAACAAATAGAAAAGGATAATTATTAGGTTTATAGCATTTTGCACAATATAAAAGGCCTATCATTAGAATAATAGTGTTAAAAGTAAGAGATAATAAATATAGGCATAAGATATAGTGAATGTGAACCTTTTGGTAGTGAGAAGATCTTAGAACTAAAGGGTATACCCATGATAAGTATTTTATAAATGTACAAACTAAAGTGCTATATAACTTAGATTTAGTGTCTACAAAACTAAGTGAAGTATAGATTTGGTACCCAAGAATAGAATCAATAGTGTTAATGGTAATAATTCTACATAGCATTAAATTTGTCTTAGGTATATTTTTGATTTATCATAATTTGAATTAATAGGTGAATTAACCCTAATTTATATAAATAGAATAGAATGTAATAGAATATTTTAACTCAAATTTTGATGAATAAAATGAAATCCAAAGTCTAAATTAAAAAAATTTAAATCAAAATAAATAAGTCCAACTATGAATGAAACTATAAAATTAGTTGTTTCTATCTAAAATCTTACTCTGTGAAGTTGAAAAAAGGCTGAAAATGACAAATAAGTATTAAATCTTCAAGTACATAAAAGCTAAAATAAAAATTGATGGAGGACAGGATCATCCAACTTGGGATAGGATTGATCTCAACTATAGTCTTGAACTGGTCAAAATTTTCCTTTGCTTAGAATTATAAACTCATGTCACAATCATTTTTGACAACTTAAAATAGGTTTGTATGTGATATTTGACCTTTGGATGTGTGAAAAACATATGTAAATATCTCTTCCAAATTTGAAACCTTAATAGGGTTTACAATGATTGAAAACCTATAAATAGAAAGGGGGAGTGTCATGGGTTGATATAAACCTAATCACCCCATGATGACTAAACACTACCTATGTATCCAATATGAAGACGGAATTCAATTCCACATAGTTTTCCCACTTAGAGTGTTTTATGCAATTGTGTTCCTTTGACTATGTGAATGCATCTATATATGGCTTCAATACTTTATTTTGATTTAATTTAGCTTAGATAAAATAGGTTTTTTACTTAGTGAGGACTACTTCAATTGATTAAAATCATAATTGGGAAGAATAGGGAAGATTTTCTCAATGTGTAGTACTATAAGTATGCATATATATTGAAATTGCCAAGTGGTAGAATAGGTGACTTAAGTTTGCCTTTATAGCAATCCAAAAGGAAAAACTTCAATCTAAAAATGCTAAAAACATGGATCACAATGTAAGGGAAGATTCATATTTTAATAATAATTGTTAGAGTACCAAAGACATAAATGTCTTATAGGGTAAAAAATCACCTACCACTATGGTCTCTTACTAAACATTTTTGTCCTTTAGGGAAACTTGTGACTTTGGGGTTTGGATCTATCCATATGGATGCTTATGGGTGTTTTTAGAAATTATAACATTTATATTGGCAGTAGATAAAAATTTATAAAATAAATAGGTCATTTTAGGTGCTTATGATAAAGTGAGGTGGAAAAATAGGTCCAAATTAAGTGTACAAGTCAGTCTAAGTGAACTAGGATGAAAACTAACATAATCAAGTATTCTTGACCAAATTTAAGTGACTACACTTGATGCCTATTTAATGTATAGATGAAATTACTAGAATAAAATAGAAATTATACCTAAGTGTGTAGAACACATTTTGCCTTTGGGATAAGATCAAAATCATGCAAGGTGTTTCATGGAAAAATCTCCAATGATGTAAAAGTAGTTAATGCTCATATGTGAAATTGAAATTGAAATGTAACTTGAATTTGAAAAGATTAAAAATAAAAATGAAGGATTACACATGCATGTGTGAACTTAATGTTTAGATTGTGACTTTTCTTAGAGATGATTCTTCCTTGAAGTATTAGAGAGTTGGTGTTTCCCATGAATCACTTAGATATGTTAGTTCCTTAGTTGAAACCAATGGAGAATTTGAAGGTGATCAAGCCTCAAATAAAATTTTCACTTTTTTGTAAAATAAAATCCATTTATGTATGCATAAACCTAGATTTATTTTATTGGTATTTATAACCCAAAGACATGAAATGGGTTAAAATACATAATGTATTTATAGACATAATGCAAGAGGCATCTAAACCTCTAAGTTATTTATTATTCACTTTAAATAAATCAACCACTACAAATGGATTGTAAATTCAATTGTCACTTTGTTCCTTTGTTCCTAAATTCATGATCAAAAGAGAATGGATAACATCCATTCTCCTACCATGTTCATAGATAATAATTATTGTTGAAAAGTATGGCATTAATCTGTATCATACCCTAATTAATTTGAAAATAGTATAGTGTGCATGGACCTGTAACTTATGCAAATGCAAATTATGGATGTTTTTTGAAACTTGTGCATGTACATATATCATGCACTCAAAATTATTTCAATTTTTACTTTGATCTTGAAATGTGAGAACATATACATATATGTCCTCATAATCTATACCAATAATTAAATTTTGATCATTTTAAACCTTTGAAATTGTATTTTGAACTCAAAACTTTTAATTTTTAATTTTTAAAAGGCTTGTATCATCTATGAAAATCCTACTAAGATTACCCCTTTTGAGGTGAGGGAATTGTATCCTAAAATTTACTCAATTTAATTATATCATTTATATTAATATGTATTCATTTAATCACCATATTAATATTTGTATCATTTAAATTATGATGTAAAATATGTGGAAAATACTATATAAATATATCAATTAAGCTCATAGTAATAAATTTTGATATTCTAATATTATGCATTAGTTAGTGTATGTATTGATTATGACACTCATAAAACTTAAAAATATCAAAAATCACATACACATAATAGTCATAATATCATACAAAAAGTTCAAGCATTGCATAATCAAATATTGCATAGATAAGGCCAATGGCCACACATAAAGGATAGGAATAATGTCACAAAAAATGACACATGTTTAAATGTTGTACACATAGTGCCAAGGGCCACAAGAAATTGATATGTTGATATGTCACATATACCAAACAAGATCTCATAGAGATGCTCAAGAAATTTTCACACAAGGGTCAAGGGCCATACATAATAGACAATCAATATGTAATTTACTATGTACAATTAATAACATAAATGGATCATAGAATTAGAAATATACCCTCACCATGTATATGTATTGTGATTATATGTTAGTAAATAACATGTATGTGTAAATAAGTTGAGATAAGATGTTAGCAATAAATGTTTTAAACTGTACATACCTTGATAGTATAGAATTCATAATTTGGATAAGATTATGCCTATTTAGTAAGGATAATAGGTAGAGGCAAGTCCAACATCTTATTCCATGTGAAATTTATGTCTTGCATAATACTCATAAATACCAATGAAATTCATGTGTGATAGAAAAATATTATGATATATACTAATTATGAGATAAATAACATATGCCAATGATGTAAACTAAATATATAAAAATGTGCATCTCCTAATTTTTTATTTTTATAATATTTGAATGTTTTTGCATTTTTAAAATATTCAAATCTTTTATAATTTTTTTAATTTTTCAACCTATATTATTATAAATTAATGAAAATCAAGAGTTTGAAAGTAGAAGAATATATATATAAATAAAAAATTCATGACATGTGTCAATGTAAAGTATGTACTAGGAATTATGGCATGGCCATGTATGAGCAAGATGCCCCCATTGTGTATGTGATTGTAGTTAAAAACCTATGATAATAGAATAGGTATGTATAGGACTGATTGTACACCCTTTTTCCATCAAATGTACACTTATCATATTATATGTCATGTATGAGCAATATAACACATGAAAGGAAATATTTTTCATGAATAAGCATTGTTTTACATACTGGAACCAAGTGAAATGTCTGAAAAATGGAAATGTTAAGGCTATGTCTAGTCATATTTTGATTTTTGGGTGAAAATTACATAAGATAGGTTCAATTAATTGTGGATAGTAGTGGAATTAAGTTATGCCACTCATTTTTCAATTATATCCTTATAAAACAATATTTTTTTTAGTGTAGGCTATGAAAATAGAAAGGTAAATGGTAGAATGTGGTAGAAAATATCATTTTTTGGACTATTATAATCTAGAAAGATGAAAAATAAGAGCCAAGAGACCAAAAATTTAGTAAGATTCCAAGTATATAATAATTCATCAATCAATCACATGAAAAAAATAAAATAACATGATGCAACAGTCAAAAAGCTATGTACAATCATATTTTTTTTTCTTTTTTTCAAATTATTTCATTGTTTTTGGATTTTTAAGAATATTTGAAGATGCATCAAGATAACCTATGATCTCATCAATATGGGAGTCTATGATAAGTGGTACATGGATTAAATTTAATGAATATAATATTTTAGATGTGTATGGATCAGAATTATAAAATTCATTATTTTCTATAATAAAACTATCTATATCACTACTCATGTAATTTTGTGTAAGAGGAATAGCTCTAGAAGATATAGAATGATATGAGATCTGATGATGACTAGTATTATATTCTGCCAAATGTGGTACTCTTTGTGGAACATGTTGATATGTATGGATCACCAATTTATAAATTATTGCATATGACTTTGCTTGTTGATAATTAGACATATTTTTATGATATAATTGCATTTGTATTGGTTATTTTTGAGCATTTTGCACCTTTTTCCAAATTAGATGAATATAAATATTTTACTTAGGTTCCAAAACTATACATGTTAATTTTTATTACATATATGTATCAATTAATTATGGTGGTGGATTGGGAAGAGGGGGTACCATAGATTGTATAGGGTATTCATATTTGATTCCTAAAATTGTAACAGCTTGATTGTAATAAAAATAATTTAGGAATAAATGTGCCATATAAGTTATATCACAAAGATGTTTTAACCGAGGGCATCCTAATATCATGTCAAATACCCCATTTTTTGGTATACCTATAAAAGTAGTAGATAGTGTAGTAGGGCCCCTTTGAAGAGGTAACACAATGTCTCCCAAAGTGGTTTATTATTACCCATTAAATGTCCTCACACTTTTGGATGTTTTTTGTATACCATGGTGTGCATAACCTAATGAATGAAGTAATGTCATTGTGCATGCATTCTCACTTGATCTATTATCAACTAACACATAATTAATGGGTTGTTGATCAATATAAGAGCATATACATAAAACATGAAAATCAAAATCATCTTCCATAATCTTATCATCATCAAAATTAATTATAGGATGTGTTGGACTAGTTTGAACAATTGTACCAATAATTACATATAATGGATAATCAAATGACTCATGAGGTAGATGTGCATTGTAAGTTTGATGTACTACTAAATTATCCTTGTTGGTATCATGGTTTGGAAATGACTCACTAAAAATATTCAACTTGGCATTTTCATTCTTTTTAGGCTTAGTTTCCTCTTTTGGAGTGACTACTTCAATAACTTTGCTTTCAATAAGATCTTGAATAAGGTGTTTGAGATTGAAACATCTGTTAGTATAATAACCATTTTATCTATGGTAGTCACAATATGTTTTTTTATAAAAATATTTTCCTTGAGGTTTATTCATGTCAACTTAAAATAGTGGATGTAGAGTAATAATATTTCAATCAAGTAACTTTTGTAGCATATTATGAGCTAGTTTTAATGATACATACAATTTCCTTCTTGGTTGATCCAATAAAAAAATATTGGTAGAAGGTTGATAAATATAATTACTTTTGGATTTGTGCCTAACATGTGTTATCTTAACTTTGTAAGATGGTTTTCTTTGAAACTTCAATATGGAAGTAGATGTAAATTCAGGTGCATATGTGATATTGTTTAAGGTGAGAATATTTAATTATCTTTCTCTTATTGCATGACAAATTTCCTCAAAATATTTGATTTTTTTTAAAAATAATTGACTCATGTAAATGTGCAGGTAAATTTTATTTGAAAATATATTTTAATTAATTATTTTCTAATGTGTTAGTCATTTTGGTAATCATTGTCTTGTAATAAAGTACATAATCATTAATCAACTCATTATTTTCTTACTTAAGATTATAAATTTGCACGTAAGAAATATTTTCATCAATGATGATATAAAAATAATTTAGAAATTGATCTAGTAGTGGATTGAATTCTTTGAATGATTGAATATGTAGACCATAAAACCAATGTAAGGCATAATTTTTTAATCTTATTGGAAATAACTTGACTATTAATTTGTCATTGAAATCACAATTTATTTGTGTCACATGAAAATATCTATAATGTTATTATGGATCTCCTTTACCTTCAGATAATGGGATTTTAGGAGCTAAACATTCTATAAATATATGTTGTAATATCAAGTGATAATGGATTATGATGAAAGGATTGGGAATCTACTTGTTGGCTAGTTTTTATTATAGCTTTATTTAACTACAACACCTTAGAATGAAATAGTGAAATAGTTTGCACTAGGGATTATGTAATAGGAAAGGTATGTGATGTATTATGTGTAGCTATAAAATATCCTAATGATTTATTTGGTTAGGCATGGGCATGGATATTTGTTGATATACTTTAGTTTCCCACAAGTCTAAAAGTGTAGATGTAAAATAGTATCAATAGTAGAAGCAATAACACATGTGGTAGGGTTAATAATAAGTTGCTTAATTTAATCAATTAGTTATTGATATGTAATAACATGATCAATTTAATTTTATTATTGGAAAACCACAAATAGCAAATATTCAATTTCATTAGATGAGTATCAAGGGATTCATAGAATTATTTCATATCAATGAGATCAAATATATTGTTATTAATATAATTAGATTCATGAATTTTGTTACTTTATATGGTCATAATATTTCCATCAAGAGGATGTAAACAGATCCCTGTAACATATTTAATATATAATTGTTCTTGTTCATATGTCATGCTTGAATTTAAAAATTGTTGCATTAGTAAAGTTTATGTTTTAACCTATGATTTGATTCATTTTATTACATGGGTTTGAATAATTTTTTTAAAAAATTAAATACAACATCTAATGAAAATTAATGATTCTTGAAAAAAATTATTCCAATATAACCATAAATTTGTTTCAAATGAGAGTAATAAAAACTGACATGTAGATCCTTTAAAAGGGGTGAAATGTGTATGGAGATTAGTAAAATCTTATGAAATCCAAGGTTAAAAAAAAAATATTAAGCACTAAATATAATATCCAAGGTAAAAATTAAATTCTTTCAATGTTAGGTATTAAATCTAAGGTCAAAAATAGGTTCATTTGGTGTCAGATTTATATCCAAAGTTGAAATAAATTTTTTTAGTCTTTGATGATAAAGAATTTATATAAACCCTAGGACAAAAAATTTAAATAAATTACTAAATGAAAAGTGGGTTCACCAATATTTTTTATCAAACTTTGAATTAGTAGGTGAATTAATCATAATTCAGATGAATTTAATAGAATATGAAATAATTATGTAAATAAAAATTTTATAAGTACAATGATATTAAAATATTTAATTTAACAAAGTGAAATTAAAATAAATAAGGGTAAATATGAATTAAATGATAAAGTTATTTTTGTTAGAGATCAAAGTATGTGAAGTTGATAGAAATATAACATCCCAACTAAGAATAATCTCAAATTTTACCATTTAAAAACAAAAAATAATCATATTATGCATGTAATAAATATGTAATTAACATTTTTACCTTTTTTAGATCATTTACAAAAATAAAATTACAACTTCAATAACATAGTGTGTAATAATAAATTATGATTTCTATTGTAATAATTTGAATATAAAAGTAAATAATTATTAAAATCTTATGTGAGAACAAATGCCTACCCACTGGTATATAAATGTCTAAATTTTCTTTTGGGTTATCATTTATAAAAATTAAAAATCATATTATACATATATGATATCAATAAATGTGAATAATAGTCCTGAGTAAGTAGTTTGGGTTCAGTTTTCATCAACTATAAGGAGGGAGAAAATCATCTAGGTGTTTTGCGTCCAACCATAGACCTAATAATCCCTACGTAGCTCCCAATATGGAAGTGGCCTTACCCTTCATTTAGGGTGATAAATAATATAAATCTATGGAAAATACCAAAACCATCCAAGAACCATGTTTTTTCAAGTACAATCACTATTACATGCAACCAGTCAAGCAAACTCTAGATACCTTCTCTCTACTCATAACTTCTAAAAAACATGTAACTCTATAAATTACAATGAACTAAAAATTCATATATCTATAACATCACTTCATCCAAATAATTTAATTTATAATAATATTTCATAAACATATACAAGTGTGTGTGTGTGTGTGGGTTATCCATTCATAACACAACTATCTCATGCTTGACTCACTATTAACAATCATTTCCAAAGTTTACATGATTAAAAGAGGATGCACATAAATAATTTACAATATATAAATATTAACTTCCACATATATCATACATTAATTAATTTCTATTTGAAATCATAAATAATATCAACTTAGTCACATAGTACAAATTTGTAAAAAAAAAATAGTCTTCATAAACTGATAACAAATATGCATATAGTTACATGCAATCATGGAATGAAAACTCTCTTTAATAAAAGTATATATTTATGAATCCTTTCAAAAGGATTAATATAAATAATTAGGGTATGGGAAGAGAAACCTCTTATGATCCCTATAATACATGTTTTTACATATTTATAAAATAGTTTATCATTATTGTCTATTATTTACAACATTGTAAGCCATTTAAAAACATTAAATATTCAATTAAAATGGAAGTATAACCTCTACAGATTTATTATGCAAATAAAAATTTTCATTACTAATCAATATGTAATAGTCACACCGCCGGTCATGTTAAAAAGTTTACCAGGCTTTTTATTAAAAATAAATAAAAAATGTAATAGTCACAAAAAAATGAATAAATGAGTTCCAAATTCCAATTAATATGCACATACAAGTTTGATGTTCACATAGTCTAGCCTTGATAAGCTCAAAATAACCTCTAAAAATTCAAAATTCGCACCTATATATCTGACTTCTTTAAATTCCAACCTTAATAAGCTCAAAATAAAAATTATGAAATCAAAATGCACACTTATAAGTTTTTTTTTTTCCATAAATTTCATCCTTATTAAGCTCAAAATAAACACTAAAATATAAAAATGTACACCCATAAGTTTATAACTCTAACCTTATCAAGATCAAAATAAATACTAAAAAATCAAAATACATACCTATGGGTTTGTTTTTCATAAATTCAAGCCTTATTAATCTCAAAATAAACACTAACAAATCAAAATACACACCTATAAGTGTATTTTTCATAAATATAAATGATTATCTATGAAATTTTGTCAAACACTTAGCTTTCATCCTTAAAAATATGGCTCACAAAGGTAAATAATTCTCTATGACATTTTATCAAATAATTTTATTTCATTCTTTAAATTATGACTCATAAAAGCAAATGATTCACTATGACATTTGATCAAACACTTGGTTTGCATACTTCATAATATGACTCACAAAGGTAAATAATTATCTATGACATTTCATCAAATACTTGGCTTGCATCCTTAAAATATGTCTCAAAAATTAAAATGACATTTATTAAAAAACTTGGCTTTCATCCTTAAAATAATGGCTCGCAAAGTTAAATTTAATTTCATCAAACACTTGGCTCACATCCTTAATAAGATGGCTCACAAAGG
Organism: Torreya grandis; assembly: GCA_037957365.1. Lineage (NCBI taxonomy): Eukaryota > Viridiplantae > Streptophyta > Pinopsida > Cupressales > Taxaceae > Torreya > Torreya grandis. Next base: position 6,210,589 of record JARHVA010000154.1, on the reverse strand, counting down.
TAAATGACATTTCATCAAACACTTGGATTGCATCCTTGAAAATATGGTTCACAAAGGTAAATGAAATTTTTTAAAACACTTATCTTACATCCTTAAAGATATGGCTCAAATTTTTAAAAATCATTTCATCAAACACTTGACTTGCATCCTTAAAAATATGGCTCAATAACTCCTACTTTTTATTCTAGGTTTTCTTCTATCCCATTTTTTTATCTAGCTAAAATTTCAAAACAATCATTCCCAGTTATTGATAACTTAAGATTTAACATTTATATGAGAAAATAAAAATAAAAATATTAATTTCTTATTATAAATCTTTACTTTATTTTTTAACCATAAATTTAGATATGGGGTGTATATAGGGTTAAGAAGATAGATTAGTCTAGGGCACAAGGGTGATAACCTATACCTATATAACTGGCCAATTAGTAGAAAAATCAAACAAATAGTATACTAAATTTATCAAACTAAGATTTATAAAAATAGTAAACTATAACTATTGATATATGTTGTAATAAATCAGAAACAAGGATACTTATCTAGTTTATTATTACATACAACTCTGAGTATGAATAGGATGGAAGTGGTCTAGATGATGATACTAGAATAGTTTTTGGTATCTATAAATATCCTTATTATGGCCTCAAACATGTTGTTTTGGGTCTTTTTCACATACATGAATTTAATGAGGTAGCCTCTAACATTTTAGGATCTAAATGGAGTTAAAATACATTCCAAGGCATAAGTTACATGTATGGGTTAAATAACCTAGTAGTGGAATAGTAGGCTGAGCATGTCAGTTAGTGATTGTAGTGAAATAAATCTTAGTAAATAAATTAAAACCTAATTGGGTTGAATATATGGATGGACACTATTCTAAAGTGGGTAGATTTCAATCAAAGAAACTTCATAATGAGGGAAGGGTAGATAAGAAAAGAAGGCTTTGTGGTTCCAAGGGATCACTTCCTAGGTTGGTTCCGTTGTGAATAAGTGTTTTTAGAACTAATTTTTTCTATTTATATCTATTTCACACTCGTATATAAACACATTTAGGCAATTTGGGATGAAATGGTATAGGAAACTTAAGGGTCTTAGCTGAAGGTTACTCCTTTTAGAGTAGATATTGCACACCCTTAATAAGGAGATTATAGATTAGACCTAAAAGTTATCTAGGGTAGCTATGAATCAAACCTAAAAATCCTTATCAAGTGGAAACACTCCTGCATGATTATAAAATTAAGATAGTTAACTAATTTTCTTAAATCAATAATACTTGATAACTATTCAATAGATTTTGCACATATAAAATCACTAGATATTAATAAAAATAATTATCCATAGATTATTCACACTTAAAATTACTAAATTAACACAACCAAAGGAAAAAAAACCTTAATTACACAAAAATTGAAATAAAATACATCCACATAGTCACATGACAATAAAAACTATTTCTTCTTATATTGATAATTTTACAACCTTTTGAAATGAGGGATTACATGTATATATAGACTTGGAGAGGGGTTTACTCATCATAGAATTTCATTAAATATCAAATTTACATATAATAATTAGAAATTTATTTATAATTTTAATTCTAAAATTGAATTTACACTTACAATTAATTACAACTATGTCAAAAAATAAGTTTGCCTGCATAATGACATGAAACATGTGCATGTTTATAAATTGCCTAGGCTAACTTTTACATTCATATGTCAAGTGTAAGTAAACTATAATTAAATAGATTAATATAATATGAATAAATAAATAAAATATTATCCTTTAATAACTAATTCTTTTTTACTCTCGGTGATTACATGGCTATGCTTGTTTTCATGATAGACCTGAAGTGGTTGATGGTACTAAACTAGTAGTTGGAGTCTTCACTTTCTTCTTGGACTCCAATTCCTATAAATAATTAAATACAACATAATTATATTATATTATGATATCCATATTAAAAATTGGGGGTATGTGTAATCAGTTTGTCTGCTCTATTAGGCATGCATGTTTGAATTTAGTGCTCCTGAAGTCGATCCAAAATATATCCACTTCTATGACTTTCTTCCATACAAAATTCAACTCAACATCAATCTCCTCCAATTTTAATCCCTAAATATTCTACTTAAATATATCTAAGGATTTTTAGAGAAGATGATCAAAACTGGCTCTACTTATTATCCTACCTATATATTCCCTTACATGTGAAAGCTTCAACTTGTGTAGAATTTACAAAATAAGGCTCTCATGTTCTGCATATTTTGGCATTATTACTTTTATAGATATGACCCATTACCTTGCTTCTTATGTTTTAATGAAAACAAGGTTGAAATTAATATAATCCTCTAATGCTATCATTAAATTGAGATGGCTATATGCCTTATTCATTGTGTAGAGAACAAGGAATATTATTTTATTCTCGTCTTCCTTTAAATAATTAAATAGTTTCTATAGTTTAATGATTTGAGAGGATAATTTATCCCTCATTGAAGTAATGGCCTCAAAAAAATTATACAATCTTGAAGTTTCACTTTTCACATCTATTTTAATTTGCACAAGAACATGGATGGTTTTTTATTTTTCCCTAACCTTCTCTAGCTCTTGTTCTAGCTCTCTCCTTGATAGTTTTGTTCTTTCATGTAGCTCAAACAAAGCATCCTTTTTTGTCTCAAAATATTATTTTAAATCCTAAATATATGGACACTTCCCTAGTCTCATATTATTCCTCTTTGACAGGGAAAAAATATCTTGTGTCTCCTCCAAAATCATCCCCCTTTTAGTATTGTCTTCAATCTTTATTTTCATCACCCTCTGGATACTTCCTATGGAATTATCAAAAATGGATTTTATTATGGGTAACTCTATGGTTTTAATGTTTGGCCTTTGAGAATCTTGAGATTCCAAATTTGTTGCACATTATGGGATGACCAGTTGGGTTGAGTTAGTTGGTTAAGTGTATTAGGCTGTAGTCTCAATGAATAAATCCCCTAAAGACTAATTCAAAGCCTCTTCAAGTAATGGGTCAAGAAGGGAAGGCCAAATTACTTTGGACCAATACACACCACCATATTGGGTCAATGGGTAGATTGTATACACTTTATTCTTCTTCCTAGCCTTCTTTCATGAAATTACAATGGTAGCTTGAGAATAGATAGAAGAAGGGATTGGCAAGCCTAATTGATTATATTACACATGTAGTTGTAGACTTGTCAATGCTCCTCTAGCTTTCTTAGCTAATACTTTTTTGGTCTTAGGGGATGTTGAGGTAGTGGTGGAAGTAAACACAATATAAATAGGGGAATGAATGTTGATGGCATAATTGGAATAGTATAAACTATTGAGGAAGTGGAGACATTAGGGGTAGAGAAAACATATTCTACTTTTGGAACAAGCAAGGATGGTTAGACACTATGCTTAGAGGAAATAACTTATACATAAGGAACAAATAGGTAATGGGAAACACTAAGATTGAGATAAATGGGATCAAAAGAACCAATAGACATAGGGGAGACAAAAGATACAACTAGAGTTGTATAAATTGAAGGATTTGTAGTGATAGTCAGGGTTACACCCTCAACTAAATAGTTTCCTTATAGTGGTTCCTTGCCTTTGGTGTCTTAGAGGATTAAGAGTTTGGTTCTTTTCATCTCCTCCTATTCATATTTGGACTTACCTCCTGATGACTATTACTCCCTTGATGATCCTTATGTATATGTTGCTTTAATAATTTGATTCATTGAGGGGATCTAAGCTCTTGGCTTCCTCTTATAATAAATAGTCACCTTTTTATTATGGGGCAAGCCTCTTGAGTGGGTGTATTTAAGACTTATACACTCACAATCTATTGAGATAAACTAGTAATAAAATGATCATGGCCTTCCAAGTCTAAAGATTTGATACAAATTGGTTCATCTTTAGCTCTCCCAAGTGAAATTGAAATATTAGGATCTTTAGCCACCCCAAGCTCTTACTTTATAGTTTTCATTACCATGGGTAATGTTTCGGAAGGTTCCCCATGTTCTATTGATGATTGGGAAGGATTTTTAATCCAAAAATTAGTGGAAACCCATCCACCTAGGGGTGGGATCTTGATGTGTTCATCCACAATCGAAATTGAGGGTTTTCCTTGGATGATTTTTAAGAGTTCCTCACCCAATATAGTTATTTGTGCCCTCTCCAGGATGTGGGCATCACTCTCAGCATTAATAAATATTAATTAATGTTCATAAGGCTCATGTTGGTATGGAATACTAAGGCTTTGAATATGATTTTAAAAATTACCATGAGGCTCCCAGTCTTTATGTGGCAGGGTGGCTAATGAGTAGTATTCTTTAAATCTATCAACCTCCCAAAATTGTTTACTGTTGATTTAATGCATTATACCAATCATTATATGGTATCCATATAAGGCACTCTTATTCTTCTTCAAATATTCATCAATTCCCCACCATATCTTATAGTCTATCTCATACTCTTCTAATTTATTTGTTACATGCTTGGGGATACATAGGGGTGTAACCTTATGGCTAGTAACCATGATCATGGTGTAGTTAGGATATATCCAGTAGTCCCATGTGGACATCAATGTGTTAGCTATTCTCTTGGATACCCTAGGTAGTGGTGATTCATTAATATCCCTCCACACCTAAGGGTATATGTCTTATGTAATGCAAGTTATGTTTCTAGTATAGGCATATATATACATGAAAGAGTATGAATCACATATATAGTTTTTGATGAAATGAGCTAGGCTCAAAAGTGACCTATTATTCATATATATTGTGCCCAACACAAAATATAAGAGGTATTACATCATATAAAAATGTCCCCCTGAAGGTATTTTGTCCTTGTGCAAAACTTATTCTTATAACTTATCACTAATTACCTATCCTAAATCAAATGTTAGCTCTAAGGTCATTAGTAAATCTAGATGTAGAATCCATTCAAGGTGAAGGAATTCAATGCTAGGTTTTTTATATAACTAGTTTAGGAGTGCCATACTAATACAAACTCCCATCTATAACTTAGTTATATGCACCATTTGTAGATACTCAACTTTGGTTGCTTTCATGCCTAAAACATGATTCAATTCAATTTCTAGCACACAATGCAATTCAAGCCTAGAAATCACTTAAATTCCTAAATTTAATAATGTAAGGGATTTAATTGATTATAAACATGGAAATATTTTATCATTTGGGGTATTATCGTATATGCACCAATAACCTAGTTCAGTTTCAAACCTAGTCAAATTATGACCTAGTAATTTGACACTCTTGGTCTATCAAGATATTAATTCATAACATTTAAAACAATTTTTAAAATCCAAAAAGTACTAAGAAATATTAATTACATTGAAAAACTTAATTAACTTTCCTAAGTAATAATTCCAAGTTGAATTAGTGAATTTCATTTATCAAAAAAGGAATTTTTAGCCAAATATGAAGTCAAAGGTCAAAAGAGCTAATAAAGTGATTTATTAATTATTAAACATTTAAAAAATGTGAGTCACAACCTCAAAAATATCTGAAGTTAGTTGGCATGCCTCATAAATATCTAAAATTAAGGTGTCAATATTTCATGAGTGCTTTGACCCAACCCTACAATTAGCTTGACTCAACCTAGGTTATTTTAGATTCAACCAAAGTTAGAATTTGACCTGAATTCGCTAGGTTTATAGTTATTTATAAGAGATATAAATACAAGTGCCCACACCTTATTCCAACAATCATTTTTTGTGTAAGGTTATTCTTTAAGAATGCCTTCAATAAGCCATTGAGAGTAGTGATATAATGCCCATTTTATGTCAAGCTTCACAAAAATACAAGCCAATAGCCACAAGTGACCATTAGATAAGTGCTACCACCATGGAGAAATTGATAGGAGTTTCTAATGTTATAGACTGATCAATAACATCCTTATGTCAACAAGTAGACATCAAATTCAACAAAGGAATTAAATTACTTATGTTGTTTTTATCTCTATTTTGTGATCTTGTTCATTATGTTATGCTTCCCCTAGTTCTTAGGCAAGAGTGTTTAGTTCTAGTGTATTTTTATGCATGTATTTTTATCATTTTGACTAAGAAGGAGCTAATCAACATTTATGTGCTCTTTAGAATCCTAAGATACATAATGACATGCACAATGGGACCACACATCCCATATGGCAAAGTATAATGATGTGCAACCTTTAGTTTTTTACCAAAAGCATTTAATTCTTCAAGTTTAGAGTTTTATTCTTGAAATTCCTATCATCCTATCTTTCATGTAATTAGCAGATTCACCCTATGTAATGATGGATTCACCATTACCCTATTCTATTTGTGATATTTATTTATGTATAAATAACATATTTAAATGGCATATTTGACCTACTAAATAATAACATGACTATCTAGAAACAATAAATTTGACCCTAATAAATAACATCATTAGGTAAATTTCCATTTGATTTCAGCTACTTCACTTATTTTTATCTTGTAATCAGTGACTTCACCAAATCTAATCAGTAACTTCACCCTATTTAGTGATGACTTTTCCAAACTCTAGTAGGTCTATGTTTGTGTTCTTAGGAAAATAGTGCCTTCACTAAAAATGGAATCTTTGCTCTATTGTATAAATGTTAGCTTCACTCTATGTTTTTGAAAAATTGAGAGTTCAAAATGGAATGTTGTTTATGTTTTACTTTTTGGCCTAAAGATAAGAAAAACCCCTAACATTTTTTTTGGAACCATGTTGAAGAGAGAGAAGCCAAAACACTTATAAATCTCACATACACTTTTATTTGGTGCTTAAAATCAACCTAATCAAACTTGTCTTTTAGCATTTCAAAGTTTTTTTACAAGTGAAAAGAAGACCAAGGGGTCCAAATTTTAATAACATTTGAGTTGGTGCTATTAAAAATAACATAAAATTTAGTTATATATTTTAATATCTTTTTCACTTTTTGTTTATTCCTTTTTTATTAGCTGGTTTCAAATGTTTATAGGTTAAGTTCTTAGTTTGTGGAAAATCAAAAACTATTGCATGTATACGTCCCCCCTGTACCCTATAGGGAACTTGGGTGACCAAAATAGCTTGGTATATTTCCTTATTTATTTAGTCTTGTCATAAATACTTTTTCTTATGCTCTTCCCAAGCTCCAAGTGACTTGGGTGACCTAGAAATGACCTCTAAAGTATTTTCATTTTATTTTCTTACATTTTGATCATGGGTGGGAATTCATTTCCTCCTTATAATTTATTTAGGAGTGTGATGACATGAGGTTTCATCTCCTAACATCGTACTAACCCCATTACATGGTGGGGTATATAAATTTGGCATAAGATAATGGGATTTATAGGTGTTAAATAGCTAACATCTTTGATCTTAATGAAAATCTAGGTTAGTTTGTGCTAAACATCAGACTTCAGTAAGCAGTACATAGATCAAGTCCCTATGCAAAGGAATAGACCTTTACATAGTAAGTTAGAGAGTTTGAACCCAATTGACATGATGGTCCCTTACATTAGCCATACTTGGTACTATTTATTATGTTTCAAAACTTATAGATTTTAGTCAACCCCACTTGCCATAGAATATCTTTCTAAATGCCATGTGCTTATTGCTCTAAGTTTGTCCCACGTACCAATTCTTGAGAGATAGGGGGGATATAAATTTTTTACCTACACCTATTTTCAATTTTTGGATTAAAACTTAATTCATTTTGAGCATTGGTATATTGGGTAAAACTTTGGTATAAACTACACATAACCATGTTAGTTTTACATATAAGATGAGCCATTAGTGTTATTTATATTTTATTTGATTTAAATTGTGTTTTAGACTAAAATTGTTTAAATTATCAAGTCAAAACAAGTCCAAAAACCATCATGTGTTTTCACACAACTTTATTCTAAGAGGTGTTATTCTACGCATTTTCTGTCACATGTTTTTCTTAGATTTTTATTACAAAAATGCTTGTGTGTGACTTGTTTAAATAGGGTATCATTATGCTACCTGTTTCATCTCAAACATTTTCCTTGGATTTTTTTAGTCTAAAAACATTATTTACCATTTGTTTGAAGGAAAATTATTACACTACCTAAACTATTCCAAAACACTTGTTGCATTCAAAACTTAATTCCAAAATCATTGTTATACCTCTTTTTTCAAATGCACAATTATGTTGTTGATTTTGGTCTAGCTTATTTTCCTTAGAAACATCTGAGTATTTTTATATTAAATTTAATATTCAATCTTGTAAAGTAAAAATCTTAAATTAACCAAGTTTACACCAAAGCCTCATCTAATTTAGGATTAGGTAGTCTACCTTTTGTGTTTAGATTGTGTTACTTGAGTTTATTTCCTATTTGATCTAAATCTCCCTTACTTAGGACCTAGTGGTTGTTTGTTGTTGTGTGCCTTGTTTAAGAGTCCTTTGAACTAATTTATTTTTGCATGCCTTATTTTAAGTTTTTTATGCCAAGTTTAAAAATGTCCTATTCTATTATTCAAATAGTCTCTTATGAACCAAGTATCAAGTATTAGTGAGCTAATTATTGAGTGTCACCCAAGCTAATTACCTTAGTTTAGTTTGTTTTTGATTTCTTGTTTGAGTCCTTTGTTTCTGAGTCTAACCTTTTTTTCACATTAAATAATTATAACCACCATTGGGAAAATTTTAATTATCCTTTTGACATAGTTCATAATTGTTCTACCTTTTCTAGATACTTTTGTCACTAATTATAACTCCCTTTAGGAAAATTAGTACCTTAGCCCTATATGATTTTTGATATTTTGTGTTACACTTGCCACTAATTATAAATACCTTTAGGAAAATCAAAACTATTATTAGACCAATTTAAATTTTGTTTTATCTTTGCCTTTACCTAGTCTAATTATTTTACCCTTTGGGCCTATTGATGACTAAATGTATACCTTTAGGTAAACATATAGTGTTTAATAAACACTTATCATTTTTAGATCTGAAGGATCCATTGCATTATTTGTTGGTTGTGAACCTCTCAATATATGTGGTGGATTAGAGGCCAAGCTAAATGATTGTTTCACAAAATGAACATGTAAATGGTTTTTGGGAGCAACTGTGGTCCTAAAACTTTGTGAAGATAAAAGTGGTCTAAACTATATCAAATTAATGATGTCCAAAACCTAAAGTCTAAAACCTAAGCTAACATGGATATTTATAGTGATAAGTTAAACTAAGTGATATGATAAAAAAAAAGGAGAAAAAAGAATAGTAGGGCAGGAAGAAGGTGTTTCTGATATTCAATCTAGACATTATGACAGAGATTAAATTTCACCAAGACATGAAATAAACAATATATATCACGAAATTTCATAGGCATAGATCTTAATATATATCAATAAAATGTATAAATAAAGGTAACGAAAATAAGAACAAGTTTTACTTTAATAATTTTACCCGTGCAAGTAAATAACATTAGCCTAGATGTAATAAGAGCAAAGAAAGTGAAGTAAACCTAAGGAATTTAAATCAGCCTATCATAAGCCCAAATTTATAGATATACATTAACATGTGTACATCTAGGATCCATAAAAACAATTCAAATTTGAATTTCAACCTATAAAATAAAGGAAGAAACCATGATATCAAACACAGATAAATATTAGACAAACTTTGCAAAATTCCTTGCTTTTACTGCTTGCTCCCAGTTTACAAAATAATTTTAGAAATAAGAACTCCCCCCCTTTACAACTGGTAATACCTCATTTATAGATACACTTCATCATATATGTATGTCACTCCCTCTCAACATATAACTAGACAAGTTTTAGTATGCAACTGGACAAGTGTCATAGACAAATATCCCCTTACAAATGCTTTAGAATTAATGACATCCTTTAACTTTGACTAACTTAAAATCTTATGTGTGTTTCATATTGTTCCTAATTTTATAGAATAGAATATTCCTTTGAAAATAATATGCTAAGTCAACTGAAATACCTTTAAGACACTTCTACAATCTTTTATCTCTACTATAGGATATTCATTCTTCTCATTCACTTTTGGGTCTACCAAATCTTGTAATCCAATGTGTCATGTTTATACGGAAACACTGGTACCAAGCTATTCATTTGATCTCAAAAAATGGCCTTATTTTCCTTTAAACATGTGTCCTTACCTTTTTCAATCCTAAATCTTGATTAAATTCACTCCATTGATTATTTTTGGAGTCCTTATCCTTGACCTTTATCATAGATTATTGATCTACCTTAAGCTCCCAAAAATTTTCCACCTGGTAGTTTTATATTAATTCTGGGTCCTTTAAAAACTCCACCTTTACCTCTCACCATTGATCTAGATCTATCTAGTTGAACACTATTGGTTGGTATTTGTACCTAAAATATGAGATCATGCTATTTGGAAACTCTATGGGCTTTCTACACTCTACACAAATAGTCTCTACCAAGCTAGTGCCCTTTTACCACATGTCAGCTTCTCATTTGGTTTGAGTTCTTTGAAAATTCAAATTTCCTTTCACATCATCATATATTGGCTACATGGATCAACTCACTCTATTAGATCTTCTTATAGAGTTCCCATGGTGGTGACACTTGTCACCACCTTGCTTGTCCTATGGATTTGTTGATGCCTTGACTCAATACACACCATCAATCAGAAGATGTACACTTAGCCATATTACATTGATTGATAGGAACATGCTTTAACTTTATACTTGAGCTATGGTCAAGACACTTATCACAAATCACACTTTCTCATAGGATTGTTGACTTATTGACTTGAGGAAAGGCTCACAGACAATTGAGCTATCATTTAGGCATCTGAGATGTTGCCACTTGGCATTCTTGAATGATTTCATATGTCTATTGACATGTTGACTCTACCTGATGCCATTAGATCTTTATTTTACTTACCAAGATGGTGACACTTGGTGGTTTAGCATTAGTCAATTCCTTTGACATTTCAAACCCTCTCTCTACATTGGATCTTCTTCAAGTTAACATGCATCGTTAGATTTTGATCCACTAGGTTGGGCATGATTATTTCCTATGGATAATGAAGATAATTATTTTAGATCTTGATATATATATATATATATATATATATATATATATATATATATATATATATATATATATCCAAAGTCTTAGGCTAAGGATTTTCTTACTCATATTAATAAATATGAATAAACTTTAAGGTTAAAGTCTTTAAGCTAATTTTTAAGACATAATTAAAAAGTAACCTATGATTAATAAAATCAACTTAGCCTAATGTTTTTGGTGAAACATAAGGGACCTTTGATTAGTTAGACCATGCCACTAATAAAATATACCAAGGGGTCATGAGACATAAAAAGACCTAGCATAAAAAATTTAGACTAAGGTTTAGTCGTGTTGAAAAACACAACTAAACCTTAGGATAAGAAAATTACGCTAAGTTTGTGACACTTATAATCATTCCTACATAAATTATTCCCTCAAAATTTGAATTTAATTTTAAATGGATCTAGGCTAAAACATTAGACTAGGGTTTTAACATGATTTAAGCATATATTCAATGAGATAATTAAGAGCCAAAATATTAAGCAAAGGGTCAATTAATCATGAAATCATAAAATCATGTGCAATGTTTATATAAAAAGGACTCCATTAAACCTACAACATGAAACATAGAGATCCAATGTTATCAAATTTAGACAAGATCAAACTAGAATCATATGTAAATATTCCAATCTAACCATGGTGTGGATGATATTCAAATAAAGATAATGTGCAAAACATTCTAATGGTATTCTGATAAGATAAATTTTCAATTTAAAGCATAAATTTGCAAAATTTGAAACAAGGGTCCTAATTTTTAGGAATGGGGGTATGTTGACCTCAACAAATGGTGACTTATGGGGGAAACATAACAATTTGTTAGAATTTAGAGACTCTAGTTTAGACTAATAACCAGGCTACTTATTCCACATGATCAGATACCATAGTTAAGGCTAATTCATGATTAAAACAAGTTTTATATATGCATAATTAGGCTCAAACATCAAAACTCAACCATGTTATGTGTGTATTATTTGATTCCACTTACTTTTTTCTATGGGATTTATGGAATAACTTCCAAATTCATGACCATGACCATTAACATTAACTTATAACATATTTAGGTGTTCATTAAGAACTATTCTTTATACAAGGAAGGCTCGAGAATTTCTTTGATATTAGCTAGGCATCAATTAACCCTGATAGAGATACCTTTAGATCCACTCAAGGACTTGATCCATTACCAACCAGGTGTCTATATCCCCAATGAAGATTACCAAAATCATTTCTACTTAGAAATCCTTTTGAATTTTACAATAAGTTGTTATTTGTTTATGTTTCAAGTCATATTGACTTTTTAGCAAAAGTTGGGAACTAGATTAGCCAGGTTTTGGGATTTGGTCAAATGTTTGATCTTTAGACAATCATCCTTGGCTATAAACTTTGTCTCAAGAAATTAATGTTTTTTAAGTGTAAACATGGTTGTGTTTCAATAATTTAAACTTTCATCCAACATGTGAAATGCTTCTTATAATTAAGATTAGATCATAACAAGGCTTAAAATCTCAAGTAATAATTAACATATCCATTAGTCTTTGCTAGTTTCTCCAAACTAAAACATCAAGCTCATTTTTCAACAATCCATGATCAACTGATGTTAAGACACCAAATCTAAATTCCTAAACTATGAAGTTCCTAAGAAATCAGGTAAAATTGAGCTAAGGGTTGTCCAAAAGGACTTATTTAGAAGCAAGGAACAAAGCAAAGAAATGAAACATACCAAATAAACAAATAACAAGGAAACATATATTTACAAACAAGGGATAAGATGGAAAGAAACATGGAAGAAACTAATCTAAATCCCTACACTAACTTCATAAATAAATTACCTCTAGGATAGAATGGAAAGTTATTGAGTCTACCACAAAACCTTGAAACATGATTCCTTCCATTCAATGTCATCTTCTTGTGGATAGGAGCACTTGTATGCTGGTGTCTTCTAGATGATGTAGCTTGGCTTCCCACATCTATTCTCAAGTGCATGGATTGAAGATATGGATCCAAGATCTAATCATCTTCTTCCCCAATTATTATTTCTTGCATTAGGAAAGCTATCTCTACTTCATTCAAAGATTGATCATGTCTTGTCTCATTCTCCTTCGATGGTTATATTATAAACTTAGTTGTTATACTTAGATTGATGTCTTTATTAGGCTATAACTTTTATTTGTTTGAGATCTATAGATTATCATTTCCTTCTTGACTGACAATTGTAATATTACTTTCTATAATGCATTCCTCAATCTCTACATGAGGTGGGAATGGACTATCAATATTTGCAAAAAAAATCTCCAAGTCATCCCAAAAGGTATCTTCATCATGATTAATAAAAGGATATGAGATTCATTTGGAATATTACCATTTGAAAATTGTGGATCACATATTTTTGACCTTTTTATGGAATCATATGAAAGTTCTTGATCTATTGTATTTGCTTCATCTTCAACTTATTTTCTTGTAAGTGTTTCAATGACATCTTCAGGAGATCCATTCATCTCAGTAGCCACTTATTCTATTGCTTCAAAAAGGATAGGTTCTTCCTCCATGATTGGTAGAGTAGATCTCTCCTTGAAATTATTTTCAAACTCATCTTCATCTTGAAATGGAAAATCATATGTCTCTACCATAAGATTTGTTTTGTAAGATATAAATGTCTCAGAAGAACTAGAAGACCATGTAGCATTATTATGAACCCTGCAATAATTAGCTAAAGGTACATCACAAGTGTTTATGTTAGACACATTCATAATTTTAGATGGCTCATTGTTATATTTATCATTTCTATTTTGAAACCTAGATTTAATTCTATTGAACCCTTGAATAGAATAATTTCTATTAGAATCTTCCCCATTGTTACCTAATTACTTTTATGTCTTAAGAAAATCAATGCTCAGTTTTTGGACCATTTTTAAAATGGAGTCATTTTCATTTTCAAGTGCCTCTAAATTGTGAACTTGAGTACTACTTATAGTTATTGGCACCATAGTCCTTTGATATTGTGGATGAGATCCACTTGTGGTGTTATTCAATAATCCTAGGTTTTGACTAAGATGAGCATGACTCAAAGGTAATTGGTTTAAAAATGGAGCTTGATTTAAAGTAGGCATGTTCTGATAAACATTAGGAATGGCATTCAATATGGGAAAATTAAAATTGACATTTGGAATGGCTTGTGCCATTTAACCTTGGGGTTTCATTTGGTCATTAATTACCATAGCTTCAGCATAAGCTAAAGGTAATATATTAATGACTCTTACAAATCTTTTCAAAAACATATAAGTTAATAGATCTAAATCATCTTTATAAATCTCTAAATCTAAAGCCTCAATAGGTCTATAAGGAGATATATTTATTTTCAAAATCTTTTGAAATATAGCATTAAAATATCTAATGCTTTCATTTTAATCTTTATTCATAGTAATGAACTATTGATAAAGTACGTATGGACTTATGATCTTTCCAAATTAATCAATGAAATGATTATTGAAATCGTTCTAGATAAAAATAAATTTTGAGAAAGGTTAAGAAACTAATCATATGACTCATCTCTAAGAGTAAAAGGAAAAAATATATAAGCAACATCTTCATGAACAACATTTAATAATCCTAAGGCAACTTAAAAGCACTTGATATGTTCTTTAGTAGTCACAACACCATTAGGACTAAAAGAAGGTAAATACATTTTAGGATTTTAAGTCAAATCATGTACCTAAATAGGCACATTGATATAATATCTACATAACCATGCCATAAATATATTACTCATGGTCATTCCAACTACAAATCATGTTCACAATACAACATCAAAACCAAATCTTTGCAAAGACAAATAGATCTTCAAATATTTACAAAAAAATGTATATAGATCTTCAAAGAATAATGATATTTGGATAAAGTAATCCCAAATACAGGTTTGAAACCATTAATATCAATGATTTTTACATAAATATTCTAAAATAAACATAAGTATGCAAATAATACATCAATCTTTGAACACACTTCACTAAAATTAGCAAAGATACTACAAATTCACAAAGATTTAGCTAAAGGCCCTTCTTCTAGTCCCAAAAATATTGATGATTGAATGTGTACCATTAGGTCAACATATAGTGTTTAATAAACACTTGTCAATTTTAGATTTGAAGGATCTATTACATGAGTTACTGGTTATAATTCTCCTAAAATTTGTGGAGTAGTGGCCAAGATAAATTACTTTTTCATAAAAAGAACATGTAAATGGTTGTTAGGAGAAACTATGGTCCTAAAAATTTGTGAAGATGAAAATGATCTAAACTAAATCCAATGAATGATGTCCAAAACCTAAATTCTAAACCCTAAGATAACATGGATATTTACAATGATAAGATAAACTAAAGTGATCTGATAAAAAAGGAGAAAAAGAAGGGTAGGGAAGAAAGAAGGTGTTTTTGATCTTCAATCCAAACATTATGATAGAGGTTAAATTTCACCAATATATGCTATAAACTAATATATAGAATGAAATTACATAGGCACAAATCCTACTGTATATCAAGAAAATGTCTAAGGAAAGGTAATGAAAATAAGAATAAGATTTACTTTAAGAATTTTACCCCTATAAGAAAATAACATTAAGTTAGATGCAAGAAGAGTAAAGAAAGAAAAGTAAACCTAAGGATTTTTAATTAACTTATCATTAGCCCAAATCAACAACTATTCATTAAAATGTGCACATCTAAGATCCATAAAAACAATTCAAATATGAATATCAATCCAAAAAATAGAGGAAGAAACCATGACATCAAACACATAAAGAAATATTGGAAAAACTTTGCATAGTTCCTTGCCTGTACTACTTGTTCCCAGTTTACAAAATAATTTTGCGTCTAAGAAATCCCCCTCTTTATAATTGGAAATACCTCCTTTATATAGATAATTCATGAAATATGCTGATCACTCCCTCTCAACATGTAGATGGACAAGTGTCAATATACAATTGGACAAGTGTCATAGATATAAATCCCCTTATAAATGCTTTAGAACCATGGATATCCTTTAACTGTGACTAACTTAAAATCTTATATATGTTCCATATTTCTCATGCTTTTATAGAATAAAATATTCCTTTAAAATGAATACACTAAGTCAACTTAACTACCTTTGAGACACTTCTATAATCATTTATCTCTGTTGTAGGATCTTCATTCTTCTCATTCACTTTCAATTCCACCATATCTTGAAATCCAATGTGTCATGTCTAAATGGTAATGCACATGTTGAGTTGTTCATTTAATCTCAAAACATGACCTTTATTACCTTTAAACATTTGTCCTTACATCATGTAATCTTATAGTTTGATTAGATGTGTTCCATGAATTTTCATTAGAGTCCTTAGCCCTAACCTTTACCGTGAACCATCGATCTACTTAAATCTCCCAAGATTTTTCCACTTGGTATTTTTATATTCATTCTAGGTCCTTTGAAAAGTCCACTGTTACCTCACACCTTTGATTTAGATCTAGATATTCAAAATTTATTAGTTGATATTTATAGTTGACATCCAAGATCATGTCATTTGGTAGTTCCAGATGCTTTCTACACTCTACATAGTTAGTTTCTTTCAGGCTAGTTCCCTTTCACCAAATGGTTGCTTCTCATTTAGCCTAAGTTATTTGAAAATTTAAATTTACTTTCAAATCATTGGATCTTGTCTACATATATTGACACACTCCATTAGATATTTTTATAGAGTTCTTATGGTGGTGACACTTGTCACCACCTCACTTATCTTAGATCTTCATTGTCTCAACTCAACACACATCATCGATTAGAAGGTGTATGCTTAGTTTCATATTGTTAATCAATGGAAACATGCTCAAACTTTAACCTTGAGTATGGTCATGACACTTATCACAAATACACTTTCTTACAAGCTTGTTGACTTATTATTTTGAGGTCAACATACCTCCATTTCTAAAAATTAGGGACCCTTGTGAAACTCTAAATCTTAGCACTAGAAACTTGACATGTTTTGTAGATTACGTGTATTTAAATATCATCCATGCCTAATAAAGGTCACCTATTTTTTCATGATCCTTATTTAAATTCACCTAATATTGATAATAGTGGATATTCATGCTTTAGTTACATGTTTCATGGGACCCTCATCAAGTGGATTACAATTGAATTTTATAGATTAATCCTCATTCAAGATTTTACTAGCCTTTGGTCTATAGGAACTCAAGATTAAATCCATGTTCTAAATGCCTTGAAACCCTCCTTAAAAATCCATTGATTATATCCTTCAATTTAAATCTAACTTTCATGGGAGCAAAATTTTTAGGAGTACTTAAAAAAGTGCAATAAACTAAGTTTAATTTTTATGCTAAAACTTAAGCATGTTTTTTAACCATGACCAAGTCCTAGCCTAATAATCATATTTGGTACCTTTATATTTACCCCTCCTTTGTTCCTATTTTTGTAAAAATGGGTCTAACTTTCATATTTGTAGGGTCCTTTACTTTCCTATCTCAGCCTCACTTTATGTTTCATGGTCCCTCTTAGTACATATCCTAACATCTTAGTCTTAAGGCCATGTTCATGTTTTTTAACATAAATGATACCTTAACCCTAAGACTTTAGCCTAAGTCTTTATGTTGTCTCGAGATCTACCTTAAATATCTTGTTTCTTTGTAGGATCAATGATTCACATTTTATCAGGAAACATTGATTGGATAGAGTGAAAGAGACCCAATGAAAATCTTTGGTCCATCAAGCCAATCTTACTCAATCACTTAGATCACAATCAATATCTCATGGGAGCCCATACAGAGATCAACATCTATGGAATCTTCATAGGGTCAATAGAGTCAAACCTCAAGAGCCCTATAGAGTTTCCACATGACACTACCACATTCAAACTCAATATTAAAAGGACCTTGGGATAAGATCTTGCATTATGATTTTTTCTGAATTATTCAAATGGATCATCATTTTATTATGTTTCAAAGACTTAGGCTTATGATTTAATCTTACTTTTATATAAAGCTCCAAGATAACCTAGTCTACTTTATTACTGTAAGGAATAATAGCATGCATATATTTGTATCATTATCTATGTTTTGTGCTTATTCATATGAGAGAATATGATAAAGTGTATTAAACCCAAACTTTTATGGGACCAATCATGTTCAAGACTTAAATTTGACACTCTTGTGCCCATCATTTGATGCATGTGAGGCCATCATTGATGTTCATGGGGCCATAAAATTTTAAACCCATATGAAAATTAATTACATATTAATTTTTACATTCATGTGAACATCATTTGGCACCTGCGAGGCTATCATTGACATCCATAAAATTGTAAAAACTTAGCTCAAAAGCCAATTTCTCTCAGAAGATAAATGTGTTCAAGACATGCATTCCAATGTTAAAATTGGTCTTCCATAGATTATTATAGTTTATTTAAATCCATGTTTGGACTCAAGATCCTAATAACTAGGTTTAGATTTGCATAGGCTAAGCTTGAATATAATGATAGAATCTAGTCATGTTTTTAAACATTGACTAGAATCTTAGTCTATATATACCCCATGGTCTTTTGAGCCTAATGAGCTTAGTTTAATGAAAGGTCACATTACAATAAAACTTAACTTGAAAATTTTAATCTAAAGTTTTATCATATTTATTAACATGGTAAAACCCTAGGTTAAAACCTTACATTAGATCCTTTGTTATTTGAGGCACCCTTTTAATGTGTTTTAAACTTAGCCTAAAAATTTTGGTCCAAAGTTCATTTCATGTTTATTAACACAAAATAGAGCTATAGCCTAAGTTCTTTATATGTCTTGATACTAATTAAAATTCATGTACATTTTCATGATTGACAGTTCACACTTGATTAGGCAAGAAAGATAAAATGGTGCGAAACCAAAATGGAATTTTAAATAAAGCTCTAGGAAAGTATGATACTGACACATGGAAAAATCACATAAACACATAGACTGGTGATGTGTAGAGATCTAAAGGCATGTGGAACTACCAAGTGACAAAACTATGAAGCCTGATGTAAACAAGAAGCAACAACATGTAAGTCTCAAGATCAAGATCAACAATTCACACTTCATCACGCACGAAAGATCAAATAGTGAGAAAAAAGGTATATTTTGAAAGGCAAAGGCTAATTTTTTAAAAGAATTGTGAAAAATTCCATGAAAGCTACTATCATAATACCACATGGGCACAAGATGATAAAACTAGAGATTTTTTAGGCTAAAAAACATAAACATATAAATGCAAAGGTCTAAATCAAATCCAAGGCACAAATTTTCCTACGTCCAAGTAAAATATCACCATCAAAGATATATAAAAATCCCTAGCCTCTACTTAAAGTCCTAATTCAATCCCAAATTAACCATAGTTAAACTAGAAAGAACCTAAATGTCATCTAAACAAGTGCAAACTGATCTGGAGACAATTTATAGACCGTTGGTGAATAAATTGCAAAAATCATAGTCATGGTAGCCCAAAAGCAACAAAAAGAGCACACTAAGATATATTTAACCATGGACTTAGAGGGAAGTGTCTATAAAGACATAGTACTATACATTATGTCCTTGAATACTAGAGAAAATAATTGGTCCCAAATCTTTTGGACAATAGAAGAATTATAACCCATAACCAAAGAAGATGAGAAGATTACATCCTTCAAGACAAGGTACTAATATATTTTTGCAACACAAATGATAAGCCTTCACCACATAGAAACTAAACTAGAGATACTTAACTATATATATGTCCTTCTCCTTATTTTCAAAGAATGTAAAATTGAAAAGGGCATGCTAATCATGAAAATGCTCCTAAATGTGTTGCTTATGTGTCCCAAATTTCATTTGAGAACTATTACAAGATCCCCAAGCCTTGGGTAGAAGTGCCCACACTCATTTAATGGGCTAATAAAAATGACCTCAAAACCATCCTAGCACCATGGTTGTATTCTAGAAACCATGTGTTTTCTAACCCTTATTTGTGTGAATTATTATAATGGCTTCTCTCTCAATTAGTTATTCTAGGTATTAGATTTGAAGGGATTTTAATAATTCTTCATGTGTATCTTCAATACAGGGTTGCTAATATGGGCCAATGCTAGATTAGTTGCATGTCTTTTAATTTGCTTCATTTTCTTTTCTCTACAAAAATATGTTCAAATGTTAATTGATTGCAGTAGTAGATATTTAAAGCAAAATTAGTTCCTACTTATATTTCTTCATATTATCCTTAGATACTCACCTAGTGTGTAGTGGAATTTGAGCATATGCTATTTTACATTATACATTGGTTAAATTCGTGTTCAATTGGAATTAAAGAATTTTCATGATGTTTGAGGTAAATATTAGCAATCATATACTTTCTTTCTACCCTACCTTTCCTTTTTACTTCTTTTTTAACTAGATCACCCTAGTTTAAGGCCCATTATAAATATTCATTTAGAATAATATTTAGTTTAGTGTTTGATCATAATTTAGTAATAATAACATAGATACTTCATACTTTGCATAGATTTTGTTAAATGGACCCTAGTGGCTCCCAACCACCAATCAATATAAATATTGTGGAATAGTCTACTTGCTCAGCCTTTATTTCATCAAAGATAATCCAATTATCACAACTTGAAACTCATGCTTTGAATTTCTTGAATTCTAAAATGAGAAGTGTTCTTTAAACACTAAGAGCACTTATGATACATGTAGAGGCTTTAACATGTCGAGCTCCATTGGCACTAGAAGGAGGGCCTCAAATCCTTGTAAATTTGTAAGGTCTTTGCTAGTTTTAGTGTATTTTATCAAATATCATGCTATTATTTGTAGATTTATGTTTATTTTAACATATTTGTGTAAATTTTGGTGATCTTCATGGTTTCAAACCCATCTTTTTTCTTCCTTAGACAAAGATCAATGTTCTTTGAAAGTATACACATGATTATGGTAAAGATAGCTTTAAATTTGTCAATTCAAAAGGTTTAAGGCCAATAATAGCCATTTTGATTAAAATATTTGTAGATCCTTTGCAAAATTGAACTCATTTATCATTATAAGTGTGAAGATCAATCATATTTATGTCTTTAGACATATATTTAAGCTAGTTTAGTTGAAGATCTTGGTCGTTTATTGTTCTTTACATGAATCTTAGTAAAATTTACTTAATGTACAAGTTTAACCTTGGTTCTTTGTAGTGACTAACTTGACACATCATATTTTAAACATAATTCATAGTCCTTAAGCTATAATTACCTAGAATTAGAATCAGATCACATTCAAAAATAAGAGAACCTCTACTTAAACTAGAAATCCATAGGAAGGCTAGGCTAGATAAAGGTAGGCGTAGATGTTTGATGTTTTTGCCAGCTTCACCACTCTGAGGTAATCTTGAATTAAACCTTAATCAAGTTATGTCATGGTTAGGTGACTCTTCCATCAACATACCAGGTGTAGTACATGATCTTCCCTATAATCCTAAGAAATACCTACCAACATTTAGTCCAAATGGTGTTGTAACTATAAAAGAACACATTAAATCATTAAAAGATAAATTAAAATTGTTAAATGTCACCCATGAAGATGTATCATGTATGTTATTTACTTTTACATTTATGAATGCTATATATGAATGGTTTCTTAATTTTCCTAATAATTACATTACTAGTTGGGATGGTTTTAACAATGTCTTTATTGACCAATTTGGTAAGGTTATTAGTCCATGTATCCTATACCAACAATTTACCACTATTATAAAATATTATAGTGAGTCCGTAAGATAATTTAATGTTAGTTTTTGGAATATGCATAGCTGGACCATATATCCCTACAAAATTGATGAGGTTTTAGCTTTAGAAATCTATAAGGACTCAGTAGATCCTATGACTTATATGTTCTTAATGAGATCTCTTCCATTCAAAACCACCTTAGCTTGTATCTATTCTAAAGCAGTGATCATTAATGATCAAATGTAGCCTCAAGGACAAATGGCTTATTATGTCCCAAATGTTAATCCACATATTCCTACCTTGAATATATTTCCTAAGAATAATAAAAATAGGCTAGCCCTAAATCAGATCCGAACATTGATCCAATTACCCTTGAACCATGTTTTCCCTAACCAAAGCTAAGGATTCTTGAATCATCCTACAACTAGATTGAGTTCAAATGATCAAAAAGTGTTAGTACCATCATATGGTGCTAACCAGGTTCATAGCTTTGAAACTCCCAAAAGTGATAATGACTCTATATTAAAGATGGAGAAATATTTGGTAGAAAATTTTCTTTCCAAAGGTTTAGTAGACCCAATAATAGGTTTCACAATGACATCTTTCATAACAATAATAATAATGAATCATATTCTAATAAGAAAATAATGGATATAAACCTCATTGATATTACTTTGCCTAATTATATTAGATTTCATTTTACTACTAAACATGGTGAAATTGATTTCATTAAGTTATATAAAGCTTTTAAAGCATTTCAGGAAGAATTAGACACATTCAAAGTAGTGTCTAACAAAAATAATGTTGTAGGTACATCAATATATTCTAAATCATTTGACTAGGATTTCATGGTGGAGACATTTGACTTCCCTTTCCACAAAGATAAAAAACCTAATGTTGTTCTTGAATAAATCCAAGCTTTCTAGTAGTTCCTAAAGAAGACATATCCTCTAAGGAACATGGAGTAGAAGTAGCCCATGACTACTTCAACTCCTCCAAATGAATTTGGTACCCCCCTGATATTACTTTAGATAATAACCTAGAGCCTCTAAAGGGAATTACTTCTAAACATAGTATTTATGCTTCTAATTATTTAAATAGGATTGGTTATAAAATTATGGAGGATATGAATAAAATTAAAGCTAACATTACTCTACATGAATTGATGTATATCACTAAGCAAAGGGATATATTATTGGAGTCCTTATCTAAAATTTTTGGAAATCCACCCAAATCTGATAATCCCAATGTTGTTATGCATAAAGCTAAGATAAATTCCCCACCCTTCCTACTTACAGTCATGATGTTTGGTAAGATCTTGAAAAATTGTTTATTGGATTCTAGTGCCTCTACAAATATCATGCCTATATGTATTTTTAAATAGCTTGGTTTGACCCCTATTAAATTTGATAGGTTTGTAACTAAATTAGATAAGTCTAGGGTCAAAGTGATTGTGGAATTGTTAAATGTTCACATGCAATTGGCTTCTGAGCCAAGAGTTCAACAATTCATAAACATCCAAGTGGTGGATATTATTGATGCCTATAAACTACTTTTAAGCAGAGAATGGACAAAATTTTTAAATGGACATATGTTCAT
Source organism: Torreya grandis (assembly GCA_037957365.1). Taxonomy (NCBI): domain Eukaryota; kingdom Viridiplantae; phylum Streptophyta; class Pinopsida; order Cupressales; family Taxaceae; genus Torreya; species Torreya grandis. The sequence continues at coordinate 6,187,156 of JARHVA010000154.1, read as the reverse complement.
AGACTGTTCACATTTGTGGTTACCTTGGAAAGGAGTTCCAAACTACATTAAAGTTGAAAGAGAGACTAGAATGAAACATACAATCATTGAATACAATGCAACAAATGAAAGAGTCAACATAATTGACTCTGATTTAGGGGTCTTGAATCTTGAAGCTACCAAGGTAGGTGATCTTAAACCTTCCCATATCATTCATGGATTATGGAAGATGCATTTTGATAGTGCTAGGTGTAAATATGGGTTAATGGTAAGCATTATTCTAAATGACCCTATTGGTAATAAATATCATGCTTCTTACAGACTCTAGTTTCCATGTACCAACAATCTCATAGAGTATGAGGCTCTCATCCTAGGACTATAATTTTACATCAAAAAAAAAGTCAAGGAACCACTAGTTTATGGTGACTTAGAACTAGTAGTCAATCAGGTAAGGAACAACTATCAGTACTAAGTGTCATACCTTAAAAGATACAAATTTAGGGTTTAGGATTTAGTTAAGTATTTTTATGCTTTCAATATTATTTCAATCCCTATGGAGGAAAACAAAGATATTGATGAGCTATCCTTTATTGCATCTAATCTCATGCCTGACTAGGACTCACTAAACTTTAGCATTGATTGGATACCTTTTCCTTCTATCCTAGATAATGTAAACTATATATAGGTGTTTAATGATGACCAACAAATCCTAAAATTCAAGACCAATTTAAGAGAATTTAAGGCCCAGATCATTGATGAGGTTGATGAAACCACCCTTGGGGGCAAATTTGATGGTAAATTCATTCAATTGAATGAAAATAAGATCCCCAAGGGAGTGATTACATTAGAAAGGTTGTTTGATCAGGATATGCTAGTTGAGGCCTCTAAGATTCCCAAATTAATTAGGAAGGATCACAATGTAATTTATCTTGGGAGTCAAGATCAACCTCAGTTGGTCAACATTGAAAAATCATGTGTAAGTGTTGAAAACAACATATCCAAGGAATTTTTAATAAAGTACAAAGATGTAATAGCTTAGTCATATGATGACTTGAAGATCTTTGATCTAAGGGTCATCACCCATACCATACCTCTCAAAGATAATTACAAACCTTTCAAGACAAAACAAAGGCATATAAATTTTATCTTAGAACCCATGATTTTCAAAGAATTCAAGAAATTGTTGGTTTTTAGAATTGCATTTCCCAGACACTCTACCTGGGTTGCCAATTTGGTACCAATTAGGAAAAAGAATGGTGAAATTAGATTGTGTATTGATTTTAGGAATATGAATAAGGCATATAAAAAGGATAATTATCCTCTTCCATATCTTTACCAAGTAATACAAATTATTTTTGGATCTATCATGATGTCATTCCTCAATGGTTTTTCAAGATAAAATCAAGTGCTGGTGAACAAGGAAGACATAATGAAGATAACATTTACAACCAAGTGGGGCACCTTTACCTATAAGAGAATGTTTTTTGGGTTGATCAACATAGGAGCTACATTATAGAGAGCCATGGACCATGCCTTCCAAGGTTTTATTGGTAAATGCATCATAATTTACATGGATGATCTAATTATTTTCTCTAAGAATAGGAATGACCACTTCATACATTTACAATAGGTATTTGAAAGATACATAAGGTATGAGATTTCCCTCAACCCCAAGAAAATATTTTTTTATGTCATTAAGGGAAATTTTTTAGGCCATGTTATTACTAAATATGAAATTTCTATATATCCTAAAATAATAGAAGCTATATCAAATATATAACCTCCCAATAGTAGAAAATAATTGAAATCATTTTTTTGGAAAAATAATCTTTGTGATAAAATTCATTTCTAGTTTTGCAAAAATTGTCAAACTATTAAATGATATGATCAATAAGGATGCTAAAGTGTCATGGATTAAGGAATAAAATAAGTTATTTAGAGCCATAAAATAGGTAATCAATCAAGCCCTAGTCTTGATAAGTCCAAACTTTTTAAAATACTTTTTCCTTTACTCTTTTGCCTCTGATCACACCATTATTATTGTTTTAACTTATAAGATAGTGTGACCATCTAATTGATTTAATGAGAAATAAAATAAAACTTTTTGAGTTAAATTATCCTTTAATTGATAAACAAGCTTTTTCATTAGTCAAAGCTATCAAGAAATTTAGTCACTACATTCTTAGGAATAAAGTGCATGCCATTCTACCAAACTTGGCCACTAAGTTAATGCTAAGCCAATGTGAAATTGGAGAGAAAAGAGGTAAGTGGATGCCTTTTCTTAAATAATATGACATAGATATGAATATTTCAAAATTGTTAAGGTGTCAAGGTTTGACTTAAATGATTACCAATACTATCCCCAAACTAAGTATTATGTAGATTTATCAACAAAATTTTCAACCTAATGACTATTATGATCCCATAATTCACTTGTTGATTAATGGCACTTGTCTGATAGGAATAAATAGGGAGAAAAGAAGAGACTTAAAGCCAAAATAAACTCACTATTTTATTAATAAGTGAATCCCATACTAAATTAAATTTGAAGGTATGTACTTAAGATGTGTATCCAAGGAAGAGGCATCCAAGATCATAAGAAAATTTCATGAAAATTTGGAAACTGAGTATCCCTCAAAAAGGATGATGGCTCACAATATCCTCATGATTATCTAATATTGTCCAACCATATTTAAATATGCTCATAAGCATGTGAGGGAATGCCATTCATGCTAAACTTTTAGCACAAAAGAGCCAAAGGTAGCCATGCCTTTACAACCAATCATGATTGACAAACCTTTTTCCCAATGGGGATTAGATTCTAGTGGAGTCATAAATTCAAAATCATCATAAGGTCACAAATACATTTAGATAGCTATAAATTATTGCACTATATGGATTGAAGTAGTAACTATCAAACAGTGCAAAACTGAAGAAGTGATCAAGTTTTTAGAAAAAAACATTTGTAGAAGATTTGGCACTCCACTCTCTTTGGTATGTGATAATGGGTCTAAATTCATATCCATATAAATGATAGAGTGGTCATATGATAATTTTATTATCCTCAATTTATCAACCAACCATTACCCTCAAGGTAATGAAGTGTTTGAATCAATGAATAAGAACTTGATGAAGGCAATTAAGAAGGGTGCTATAGACAAACCTAAAACATGGCATACCATCATCAAATATTCCCTTTGGGTAGATATAATAAGAGATAAATAATCCCTTAAATCATCTCCCTTCTTATTGGTATAAGTCTAAGATCCCATATTCCCCATCACACTTAAGCTACCAACTTACAAGTTTATGCAAGAGTATATGGAGGAAGACCAAGAAGTTTCAAACTCAAGGCTGCTTGAAATAGTTAAAATGGAAGATGCTCAACAATAAGATTTTTATAAATTTATCAAAAACTAGACCATAGTGAAAATGTGGTTTGACAAGTGATCAAATTTCAAGGTGTTTAGGTAGGGAGACTTAGTTCTTCTTTTAGACAAGGCATTTAAGCCCAAGGGCAAACATAGAAAATTTACACCTTTATGGATTTGACCCTATAAGATTGTAGAAATTCTTGCCGACAACACCTTCAAATTGAAATATCTACAAGGATCAGAGTTCACACTACCCACCAATGGGAAATACCTCAAGTATTACTTCTATATTACTCCACCTGGGATCTTCATGGAGTAAATTTTTAAGGTTATCATTAGTGTAGTTACGCTAGTTTAGTTCCCTTTTGTCCTTTTCCTTCTTGTCCCTTATTTGTATATAAGTTTTTATATATTTCCTTGTTTTTCCTTTGATTCTTACTTTGTTGCTTTATATTGTGTGTTTGCTTTCCATTGTGTATTTTTTTCTGTTTCTTTGTTCCTTGCTTCTAATAAGCTATTTTGGACAACCCTCAGCTCAAAGTTCACATGATTTCTCAAATTACTCTACAAGTTTAGAAATGTAAGTATGGATCTTAAGCATGTGATGACCATGGGTTTGAAATATGATCTTGATGTTATATTTTAAAGAAACTAGTAATGACTGGTGAATAGGTTAACTGTTCCATAAGGACTTAAACATTGTTTTGATCTAAAATTGGGTTTAATAAGAATTTTACATGTAGATTGAAATCTTAAATTGTTAAGGCATGTTCATGTTTGCACTTAAAAAATATCCTTGCCTAGGATAAAGGTTGAAACCATAGGTGGTTCTCTGAAGATCAGACACTTGACCAAATCCCTAAACTTGGCTATCTTTGTTCCCAACCTTTGATATAAACCTCAAAAGATCTAAAAATACAAAAATAAGAGCTTATTGCAAAATTAAAATCTTTTCAAGCAAAAGGTGATTCTAGTAATCTCCACCAAGGTATGGACACTTGGTTGGTAGTGGATCAAGGTTTTGAGTGGAGATAAAAGCATCTCTATTGGGGATATGGATTCCTAGCTAGCAATAGAGCAATATCCAAGCCTTCCCTAAACTAAGAGCATAATGCTTAATGAGTATCTGAACATGCTCCAAGTCAAGATTAATGATTAAATACTTGAAACCTATAAGTTTTCCACTAAATATCATGGTAAATAGTAAGTGGAACCAAAGCACACACACAACATAGCTATGTTTTGATGTTTAATCCTAATTATACAAATGTAAGGTTTGTTTCAACCATTAATTAATCTTAAAAATAGCATTAGTTGAGTGGAGTAATGACCTAGTTATTTTTCTAAACCAGAGTCTCTAAGTTCTAAAATATTTCTATGTTTCCCCTAGAAGTCACCATTTGTTGAGTTTAACATACCCCCATTTCTAAAAAAATAAGGACCTGTGTACAACTTTGAACCTTAACACTAAAAACTTGACATGTTTTGTAGATTATTTGTATTTAAAGATCATCCATGCCTAATAAGGTTGGCCTATTTGTTCATGATCCTACTTTAACTTCACCTAATATTGCTAATAGTATATCTTCATGATTTATTTATAGGTTTCATATGACCCTCATCAAGTGGATTACACTTGAATTTTATAGATTAATCCTTATTCAAGATTTTACTAGCCTTTGGTCGATAGGAACTCAAGATTAAATCCATGTTTTGAATGCCTTGAAACCCTCCTTCAAAAACCCTTTCTTATATACTTCAATTTAAATCCAAAATTCATAGGAGCAAAATTGGTGAAAACACTTTAAAAAATACAATAAACTAATTTTAATTTTTATGCTAAAACTTAATCATGTTTTTTAAATAAGACTTAGTCTTAGCCTAAAATCATGTTTGGTCCCTTTATATTGCCCCCTCCTTTGTTCCCTTTTTTTTAAAACTGGGTCTAACTTTCATGTTTTTAGGGTCCTTTAATTTCCTATCTTGGCCTCACTTTATGTTTCATGGTCACTCTCAGTACCTAGCCTAATGTCTTAGTCCTAAGGCCCCATTCATGTTTTTTATTAGAAATAAGACCTTAACACTGAGACTTTAGCTCAAGTCTTTACATTGTCTCAAGATCTAACTTAAATATCTTGCTTCTTTACATGATCAATAGTTCATGCTTCATCAGACAACATTGATTGGATGGAGTGAAAGAACCATGACAAACAAATTTGATCCATTAATCCAATCTTGCTCGATCACTTGGATCATAATCAATGGCTCACAGGAGCCCATATAGAGATCAACACTCTATGGACTCTTCATAGTGTCAGTAGAGTCAAAGCTTAGGAGCCCCATGAAGTTGCCACATGGAACTCTCATGTTCAAACTCAATATCAAAATGACCTTGGGATAATATATTGCATTATGTTTTTTTTTTAATTTTTCAAAGAGGTCATAATTTTATTGTGTTTCAAAGACTTAGGCTTATGACTTAATCTTATTTTTATATAAATCTCTAAGGTAACTCGATCTACTTTATGACTACAAGGACCAATAATGTGAATCTATTTGGATCATAATCTATGGTTTGCACTTACTCATAAGAGATAATATAATGGAGTGCATCTAACCCAAGCTTCTATGGGACCAACTATGTTTAAGTCTTAAATTTGACACTCTCATGCCCATCATTTGATATTTATGAGGCCATCATTAACATTCGTGAGGTCATCAAATTTTATCCTAGTATGAAAAGTAATTAGAGCTTAATTTTAATGTTTGTACAAATGTCATTTAACACCCATGAGCTTGTCATTAACGTCCATGAAACTGTCAAAATTTAGCTCAAGAGCTAATTTCACTCAAAAGATAAATGCATTCAAGACTTTCATCCTAATGTCAAAATTGGTCTTCCATAGATTAATTTGGTTTATTTAAATCCATGTTTAGACTCAAGATCCTTATAACTAGGTTTAGATTTGCATAGTCTAAGATTGAATATCATGATATAATCTAGTCATGTTTTTAAACATTGACCTGAACCTCAGTCTATATATACCCCATGGTCTTTTGAGCCTAATTAGCTTAGTTTAATGAAATTTATGATTACCATAAAACTTAGCTTAAATATTTTAATCTAAAATTTTATCATGTTTATTAACATGGTAAAACCCTAGGTTAAAACTTTACATTATATCCTTTATTATTTGATGCCCCTTTTTAATGTGTTTTAAACTTAGACTAAAAACTTTGGTCTAAAGTTAATTTCATGTTTATTAACATAGATTAGAAATATAGCCTAAATTATTTAGCCTAAGTTATTTATATGTCCCAATACTAATTAAAATTTGTGTACATTTGCAAGATTAATAGTTCATGCTTGATCATGCAATAAAGATTGGATGATGCAAAACCAAGATGGAATTTTCAACAAAGCTCTAGGAAACCATGAAATAAACACATGGCAGAAACACATCAATGTGAAGACTAGAAATGTGTAGAGATTTGAAGGCCTTTATAACTTCCATGTGGCACAATCATGAAGAATGATGTAGATAAGGTCCAATAGTGTACAAGTCCTAGGATTGAGATCAATGGTTCACACTTCATTAGGAAAGAAATATCAAATAGTGTAAAATAAAAGGAAAATTTTAAAAGTCAATGGCTAATTCTTTAAAAGCATTATGAAAAATCTTATGAAAGCTACCAATAGGATGCCACATAGATGCCACATGGGCACAAGTTGATAAAACTAGAGATTTTATGGGCTCAAAAAAGCAAACATATAAATGTAAAGGTATAAATCAAATCCAAGATATGAATTCACCTAATTCCAAGTAAAATATCACCATTAAAGCTACGAAAAATCCCTAGCATCTACTTAAAGCCCTAATTTGATCCTGATTCAACCACAATCAAGCCAAAAAGAACCCAATTATCATCTGAGCAAATGCAAATCAATCCATAGATAATTTTTAGACCACTAATGAATAATTTGTAAAAATCACAATCATGGCATCCTAAAATCAACATAGAGAATACACCAAGCTATATTTGACCATAAACTCAAAGGGAAGGGTCTTTAAAGACATAGTACTTGACACTGTGACCTTGAATATTGGAGAAAATAATTGGTCTGAAATATTTTGGATAATTGTGGAATTGTAACCCATAACCAAATAAGATGAGAAGATTACATCCTTTAATACAAGATACTATGACCTAGTTGTAGCACAAATGACAAGCCTTTACCATAAAATAGCTAAACAAGAGGTACTTCACTATATAGATGTCCTTCTCCCTATTTTTAAAGAATTTAAAATTAAAAAGGGCATGCTAATTCATGAGTGAAATAATAAATTTGTTACATATGTGTCCCCCATTACATTTGATAACTACTAAAAGATCCCAAATCCCTGGGTAGATGTTCCCACACTCATTGAATGGGCTAAGACAAATGACCTCAAAACCATCCTCGTATCATGGCTATATACTATAAACCATGTGTTTTTTGATCATAGTAGGAATATTTCCATTATCCAATTCTAACCTATAATTAGAGTAATAATGACCTTGATGAATAGACTCTATGGAATACACACAACCACTTATCTTGATAGTATATGGTTACCCCTAGTTTATTATATGATTGAAAAGAAACCAACCCCTCCTATTGATGAACTTATCATCACATGCTTATGTAGATAGATCTTTGAAGTCAATAAATTAACTAGGAGAGAATTCTACATGATGTCCTACCTCTTAAATTCCCTACTTTCCACAATTGATATCCCTAACTTTAATGGATGGTCTCTTGAGAGAACATAGATAGTTCCCTAGTTTTATTCCAAAATACATATCTTCAAATAAAAATACCATATTCATTTTATTTTTGATTTCATCTATCCTCATTTGAATGAGGACATAATAGGGAACCCTATGCCAAGTATCATCCCATTGACAAATATATCCACTAAATCCATTGGGGAAATATGGTTTTATTTGGACCGCACAATCATCTGAATTAAGGGTACACAGTGCACTCCATTGAGGTTACCAGTTCATGTTCCAAATAAATTAGTTAAGCAAGAAGTTGCATTTCAAATATGAAATGGTATAGATGGTGTATGCAGAGAGAAAAAGAAAGGTTTGCTACATATTCTACTCTTGGCCATTGTCAAGACCATCTTTTAGTATTGGAACAACATTGAAAATGTTGCTAGACATAACGCCTCTTTCAAATTACAACATGATGACTTGAGGAAATGGGACCCAGATGATAAGGTCATAAAACATTTGAATTCCAAACAAATAAATATTCCTTATGAGCATCACCTAGGTGCTTATCACCATATGTACACAAAATCTTCATCCTTATATGAGGTCCTAATAAGGTTGAATAAATTCAACATCAACCCAAAAGAAAAGTTGATGGGAGAATAAAAGGGAAATGATGACATTTGGTAACTTGGTCTAAGGTAGTACCACCTATTAGGGGGGAAATATTTTATACCTCCTCTAACATAACAACATATAGAAACACAACAAATCGAGACACAAGTTAAAAAAAAACTTGGAGTACATGTTGAATAAAGGCCTAAAGAATGTATACCTAGTGAAGGGGGCATCATCTTCAACCAACCTAAAAGACAAGAGTCTCCTATTGAATATACAAATATAATTTCATTATATCTAAGTGAAAAAGTGGAAGATTCACTATAAACATTAGACAATGCCCATGGGTTAGATAAATAAGGGGAACAAGTGGAAGAACCTTAGCCCCAATATGAGGAGAAATCAGAGGAAAAAAAAGATAAAGGAAAGGAGGTAGAATTAGACTTAGTTCCCATTTATCCCCCATAAAAGAGAAAGTTTGAAATAACACTAGTCTCTATAGGACTAAAGAGACCCATACTGAACTTCACTCATCTATTGAATGAGGTTAATATTTTTAGTGATGAGAACCCAATTCATGAGCCAACTATACTTGAGTGGTTTTTATATGGAAAGCTACAAAAGATACCAACAATGCACTACCATTGGGCAATCACAAAGTTAGTAAACATTCATGTTCATGAAGAAATCAAACCTTGGATTATGGATATATACAACAAGAGAAAGAAAGAAATATGATTACCCCTAGAGGATCAGGTGTCACTCAAATGGATACTCTTAGAGCTTTAGATGAAGTAGAAGTAGAGATTACTACTCAAAAAGTGATTAAATCATTAGTAGGAGTTACTTTTAATCCAAAATATACCATCATGGATCAAGTGATTAAGAAAAATGATATGGTAGGAGGTGAAGATTTCACCTTACAAAAGGTTGAACCATTTCTTAGTTTAACCTTGGTAGCTAGACAAAAGATAAGACAAGCTAATATATTTGAAGAAAATATCCTCAAAGTAGCCTAGGATTAAAGTAATCAGTTTAAAATAATGATCAAGGTTCTACTATAGGAAAAAAATAATTTAAAAGTAGCTACTATGTTGTCCATTCATGAAGACAAGTTTAAGAAATTCAAGGATGTCATGGTAGAACTATTTGGATCTTTGAAAACAACTAGAGTAAGACAAAAGGAAATAGGGATGTAAATCTCTAAATCAATAGGCCAAGTTGGCCAATGGTAGGTTACAAGCTTCCAAGTGATGGAACTAATTAAGGCCCTATCTAAGAATTTAGTCCTAGGTTTTAGAACTATCAGCAAGGCACATTTGAATATGGCCATCCATGGCCATATTGGTTGACAAAATTGAGGCCCTAGACAACTAATCCAAGGATATGGAAAACCTTGCTAATGATTTTAAGTAGCTGAAAGGTGAAATGTCTCATATCCTAGATAGTTTTATTAAAGAGCCTAAAACCCTCAACCCACTAGGCCTCATAGGGTATGAAGATTTAAAATAAAATAACTTGTAATTCATGTAATAGGTAAGAAAATAGGGAGAAAATTAAACAATTGAAGGTAATATAAAAGTCATGGGTTTACTTCTCTCTTTTGAGGAGAAAATAAGAGATGTTAAGGGTATCAAAAAAACTATGGAAAAGGTTTAGAAGGACCTTAAGGACTTAGAATACCATGGACATGAGATTTTCTTAAAACTAGTAATTGATCTTTAGTTTATCAATGACCAACACTAGAGACTGAAGATCTTTTAGCAAAAGCAAGAAGCTGCATCAACACAAGGCCCACTAGCAAGCTAGAAATATTATATTCCATATGAATTTTGTAAAAATTAAAAAATGAAATATTCTCTTGTAAAGGCATGTGAAAATTTGTTAGCACATTTTCCTAAAGGTCAAGTCATTTGGAAAATTCTAGTCTATTCTAGAAACTTTATAAAAAGGATAGATGTCCTTACTTTGTATATTTTTCAGTTGATGAAATTGACCGGCATGCTTCCTTACATTATATAAAAGGAGAATTTTCTATTGTAAAGGGGGAGAGAGATCTAAGAGCTAAAATTACTTTTTAACTTTTAGAGAAATTCAATACAAGCATGGAATACTATAAAGTTTGTCTCAATTATTTGTGTGAATTGTTATCATGGCTTCTCTCTTAATTGTCTATTCTAGGTCTTAGATTTTAAGGGGTTTTAAGAATTTTAGATGTGTATCTTCAATACAAGGTTGCTTATTTGGGCCAATTATAGATTAGTTGAATGTCTTTGAATTTTTTGCATTTTTTTTGCTTTGTAAAAATATGTTTAAATGTTATTTGATTGTAGTAGTATATCTTTAAAGCAAAATCAGTTCCTACTTTTATTTCTTCATATTATCCTTAGATACTCACCTAGTGTGTAGTGTAATTTTATCATATTCTATTTTACATTATACATTAGTTAAATGAATTTTTATTTGGAATTTAAGCCTTGTCACATACTTTCTTTCTGCCCTACCTTTCCTTTTTTATTTTTTTTAACTAGATCACCCTAGTTTAATCCCCATTATAAATATTCATTTAGATTAACCTTTAGTTTAGATTTTGATCATAATTCACTAATAATAACATATATGATTCATAATTTTCATATATTTTGTTTAACAAACCCTAGTGGCTCATAGCCACCACTCAATATAAATATTGTGGAACAGTCTACTCACTTTGCCTCTATTTCATCAAATAAAATCTAATTATCACAACCTACAACTCATGATTTGAATTTCTTGAATTATAAAATGAGAAGTGTTATTTAAACATTAAGATCATTTGTGATACATGCAAAGGCATCAACAACTTGAAAGGCTTATGGACCATTGATCTGTTATCTGAGAATCCAAGATGTTACCACTTGGCATTCTCAAATGCCTCTATAGGTTTGTTAACATATTGAATCTACCCAATGCCATTATATATTCATTATTCCTATTGATATGGTGACACTTGGTGGTTTAGTGTTAGTCAATTCCTTTAACATTTCAAACCCTTGCTCTTTGTTGGATTTTCTTCAAGTTAACATGCACCATTAGATTTCGATCCACTAGGTTGGGCATGATTGGTTCCTATAAATAATGAAGATAATTAACTCATAGTTTGGGAAATATATAAATCTTAAGCTAAAGGTTTAGGTTAAGTTCATTTTTACTCTTATTAATAAATACAAATAAATTATTAGGCTAAAATCTTTAAGCTAAGTTTTAAGACATAATTAAAAAGGACCCTATGATTAATAAAATTAACTCAACCTAAAGTTTTTAGGGAAACATAAGAGACCTTGGATTAGTTAGACCATGCCACTAATAAAATAGACCAAGGGGTAATAGGACATAAAGGGACCTAGCATAGGATTTTTAGACTAAGGTTTGGTCATGTTGAAAAACATGACTAAGCCTTAGGATAAGAAAATTAATCTAAGTCTATGGCATGGATAATTATTCCTACATAAATTATTACCTCCAAATTTGAATTTAATTCAAAAGGGACCTAGGATAAAACATTAGACTAGGGGTTTAACATGATTTAGACATATATTAAATTAGATAATTAAGGGCCAAAATATTAATAAAAGGGTCAATCAATCATGAAATCAAAAAATCATGCATAGTGTTTATCCAAAAGAGCCTCCATTAAACTTGCAACATGAAACACAAAGATCCAATGTTAGTAAATTTAGACAAGATGAAACTAGAATTGTGTGTAAATAAGCTAATATAACCATGGTGTGGATGATCTTCAAATAAATACAATGTGCAAAACATTTTAATGGTATTCTGATCAGATGAATTTTCAATTTAAAGCACAAATTTGTATAATTTAAAATAAGGGCCCCCATTTTTATGAATGGGGGTATGTTGACCTCAATAGGGCCTCTTTGAATGGAAACAAAGGATATTTATTTTTAGACCTTGCTTGTTTACTACCTTTATACCTTTCTTATTCATGATATCTATCCATAGATGTGAACATGCCTCATTACACACATAGTGGGACTATGTGTAATCTGGACTATAATAATTTTATGACCAGTGACCCTTTTGGTCAAGAGATGTATGGTGATTATGTATATTATGAGATATATCCATATCCATCTTAGAATATTTCATGCATTAAACAAAGGTTAGACCTATTAGTACAATAGTTGGTGATGAAACCTTCTTATATAGGCTAAGAATAAGAGATAATGGCATAATACCTTTCTAAATTGATACCTAACATTAAAAAAAGCCAACAAAAAAATCCCTACTATGTTATGACACCAATGCAGATAAGTTATGATCCATAATTGTTTGATTGTCATTTGTTAGAGAATAAATATTGAATTATCATTAGATTCATTAAATTAGGAGCCAATTTTTTGCTAGACTACCCACATGAAAGTCTAATTAGTTTGATTAGAACTCATAGTAATGTGCTACAAAACTAACATTTTAGTAGGCATCAACTAGTTATAATTAATCTTTAGTCCAAATGTTAAAACAAAGCTAAAGTATGCTTTGAGAGGGAAAGGTCTTATGGATTATCAAATGGAATATGTACAATAAGTGTACTAAAATACCTCAATTTAGGTCATAATAGTAATGCAATGGCTATTTATAATACACCACTTATTGAGCTAGTTCCATCAATAAGGTATCAATAGATGTTTTAGGATATGCAAACTAAAACATAGACCCATTTAGCTGAATCATGCTAGTTGATGAAATGTTTAATGCCCCCATTTTTATATAAGAGGCTACCACTCAAATAAAATACCTCACTCAAAACATTATAGATAGTATATGAGTAAACTAAAATCTAAACCAAAGTGGGTCTAATTTACCACTGAGAACTCAAAACATATTCACATAACTAATGCCACACATGGATTACAACAATAGGGTATAGGTACACTTATCTCCCAAAATCAAGAATCAACCTCTATTCCTTAACCATCTACTTCCTTGAATGTGAAATAATTTAAATGAGCCAATAATATACTAACTTACCACCATAATAAGTGCAAAACATTATGCCACCTTCATAGGGCAACAAATGTTTTTACATAGCAAGTACAAACCAATATACCTCAATAATCACAAATTTTTCCAAACCCACAATGTGTTTCTATTGGTTAAAAATTACTATTTGGTCAATAATAACAAATTTCAAACCCCCAATAAGTTCCTATCCAATAATAGGTGTTAACAAACCATAAGGTTCCCATGTAGAGTAAATGATAGGTGTTAGTTGATAGTTACCTTTCATCCAATGGGTATCACATGTGAAATAGAGATATAAATTATAAAACCTCCAATAGTAGGGTTGACTATATGGTTCTAGTCAATAATGTATTCCCTATATACAACATGTTTTGACAAGTAGGTATCAAGTTCCTTCCTAAACCCAACAATACCAACGCATCCCATAAAGCCAAATTCCATTACCACAACTATAATTTATCATCCAAGGTTATATATCCAATCCAAATTAGAATGTATATCAAAAATATTGTATTATGTATCCATAGTATAATCCTAATACACAGATAGGTATACCTAGTCATCTGACTAATTTGACCAACATTCCACAATATGCCCACCCTAGTCAAGGTAATCTATATTTGACTACGTAACCCTAAAAAAATATGCCACTCCATATAAATTCCTTACCCAAGAGTTGTAATAAATTAAGTATGTAATTTAGTCTATATAGACTAGAAAGCAAACAAATAAGTTTAAACTAAATGAAATATGCTCTTATCCATTCAATATGGATTATTTGCAAATACCATTTCCACTAGGTTATGAGCTACCTAAATTTTATAAATGAAAGGGCAATGGTGAGACCAATGATCATATTAAATATTTATTTATTTCTTTCTAGCTAGTGGCATATAGAAACATATATTTGCTTCTTCTATTTCAAAGGATTCTATTCAAACAATCTTTGGAATACATTTTTAAATTACTAAAGAATTCTATACATGACTTCAATGATCTTTTTGAGAAGTTCATACAACATTTATCATATAATATTGAAAGAAATATTATAGTTTTGGACTTGGTCTAAGATAAACATAAGACTAGTGAAAGTTTCATTGCATACTTGCAATATTGGAGACAACTCACAAGTCATTTTACTCATAACTTAAAAAATAAATAGTTGGCCATGATATCTACCAAGAGTCTACACAATGAGATATCTTACCATATTGAGCTATAATGTGATCATAATTTTGAAGAGATTATATAAAAAGGAATATATATTGAGAAAAACCTTATCAATAAATGGATAATCAGGCTATCTTCTTCTAACTAGAGCCAAAATCAACATCAAGGCTAATAAAACCAAAACTAAGACCAAAACCATAATCAACACCCAATTCAAATACTAGATTCAATTCAACCTTAGGCCAACAACAAAGAGAGACCAAACCTTTATAACTACAACAATAATGTGTTTGGGAATGGGATCACTAAATCGTGTCATGTTCAGATAGTGAAAACACTGACTATCCATTTATCTCCACCCATTCATAACCACCACCTCCATACATTTAGCCAAGGCCTCCAAAAAACCAACAACCATAATCAAAACCAATTACAATCCCCTCATCCAAGGATAAGATTTCACATTTACAAATAATTAAATGACCTTGGTGAGCCTATTGAATTTATGTTTTAAAGATTGGTTTAGGGAAGTATGATCAATTAGCCAATAGTTAACTTATTTCCTAAAGGGATTCCATTTCCTGATTGGTACAAAGAACATGAATTTTTTGAGTTCCATTGTGACAAATGGAATTCTATATGTTGGTGTATCCAACTCAAACATTTGATTTAGAATATGTTATAAAATGGAGAGATACATTGAGATACCCATGCTCCTATGGCTAATCATAACTTGGGAATCTACTAAAACCTATTTGCCTAACATAACAAAAACAACAACCAATAATTGTAACAACAACGATAGAGAAATCCATTATAAAATCAACATCAACAACACCATCCACAATAATAATAGCAAAATATTTATAAATAATGGAAAATTAACCAAACCAACCAAAGAGGCCATCATGTCTTTACGTATACCTATAACAATATTTAAGGACACATCTTAAGTAGTCATGTTTCCATTATAACCATTAACCCTCGACCAAATACCAATAAACAAAGACCTTCACCTAATAATACATTTTAGTTGAGTAATGCTTACAACCTCCTTATGCTAGTAGTTCTTCTTTGGATAATGTTAGAAGTTAGGCTCAATACCACCCTAGAATTACTATTTTAAACCCCATTACCTACCCAACCAACTAACCAATCCAAGAATCAGATCAATAATGACTCAATGATCCAAGGTTACTATCAAGGGACTATAGTCAAATACAATAAATGATCCCATTCATTCTTTCATACCTATTAGAAATAAACTAGCTAACAAAACCTAGGGGAAGACTTATGATATTATGAAATAGCTAAAGAAGACACCTATGCATATATCCATCATAGATTTGATGCATACATCTAGCATCCATAAAGACATATTAAATGAGTACTTGAATCAAACCCTCATGCTAGATGACATCACTCTAGATAATTTTCAAGCAATGGTAAGACACTTGGCCCCTAGCCAACATCTTACATTTAAACAAAGTGACATGTCATCCTTGGGTCCTCTACATAATAACTATTGTACATCAGGGTTAGTATAATAAAACATAGAGTTAAACATATCCTTATATACAATTGTTTGAGCCTCAACATTATGTTTCTAAAGTTGATAAAACATCTTGGATGTATGACAAATGACTTACAGTTAGATACAATCATTATCAAGGCCTATGATAATGAAAAATTGGAATCTCAAGGTATATTAAATTCCCAATGGTCATTAGGCCTTTGAACCATGACACTTTATGCCATGTCTTAGACCTAGATTTATCTTACAATCTATTATTAGGCAAACACTATATCCATGAATTTAGTGTTATACCTTCCTTGTTGCATTAGTGTATAAAATTTCCCCATTTAGAAATATAAATAACTATACCAGCTGATTTTCAACCATATCAATATCATAAACATCTCAAGGCTAAGTATACGAGCTATAATTATCAATTGGCATGAATCTTATGCCCAAATTTGATGGAGGAAGAGCTTAAAAATGAAAATCCATTGAATCAAGACCAAAAACCAATTACATTGACCCAAACATCTTGGATTCTACCTCATCCATGCCTCCACCAGACATTTCCAATCACTTATATATAACTGAAAAAAGGTTTTAGAGAATACAACACCCATGATTCATTTCATAATACCAAATTTCCAATCCTAAAACCTATGGAAGACTCAAGGCCAAAACTACTTGCATTGAGGGGAAAACCAAAGGAAAATCTCAGTTAAACAAACCCATTATTTTCAAGTCATCCTTTGGCCTAGAATAAAACCCCTTAGTCAAGGATTATTCATGGATTTACACTGATGATTTAGCTAACTATTATCAAATTACAAAGTATCCTATCCCTAACTATATTTTAGATCACCTAGCTTATGAAGGTAGAGGCCTGGGGCTACATCAATAAGGCATGATCAAACTAGTCTCAATGAATAAGTAAAATAGAACCCATGGTAATGGATTTAAACCACCTATGGGTGACCCTACATACCTTATTTATGTTCTAACACCATTGAATAGTGAATATGATGTTGGTAGTGATGCAAGGTTTGATTATAGCATCAATTATTACCTTGTCAATATAAATTTATTTAACCCCCATATTGTTTGTACTACTAACCCTATTTATCAACCTTCACCATTAACCCTTTATCACCAATAGTTGATTGACTAGGACCAACAAGATTCAACAATTCCATTAGATGATTTTAAAAATTATGAGGCCATATGCAAATTTTTGTGATTGAAGAATCACATTCCTTTTGGAGATCACAAGTAAGGATTTTTATGAGATTAGATACTACTACTTATTTTAAAGAGTGAATGAACTTCCTTAGCTAAAAATAAAAATAAAATCAAATATCAAATTCTAAAATTAAAAACCTCTTTGAGGCACTTTTTGACTAGGGTAAAAGTAAATAAAAAGGGAAGTCTCTAGGTGAAAAATAGTTTTTTTTGTTCCATTAGATGGGGATGTTCACCCCTCTTCATATGAAGCACAAGAGACCTATAGTCAAAATACTATATATGGATTAGATATCAATACCAAGGAGTGGCAATATTTTACATAGATTATTCAAGAATACCTGAAGGCATTTATGTCATGTCCTTTTACCAGCATTAGGAGATTCTGATTCATCCCACTCTAGAGAATTAGATGAGCCATTTTAACTAGAGGAATTTGCCATTATCATCTAGTTAACCACCTTGCCAAATATTTTATAAGATGGTTATACACTTACAATAAATGACACTTCAAAGGTTAATGTTGGAACTCTAAAGGACCCAAATTGGATAAAAAATATTCATGTCCCTCACTGAGGAGGAACGTGAAGTTTTTATAGCCCTTATAATGGAATTTGTTGACATATTTACATGGGCTTATTCAAAAAAATTGGATTTAGACCATACCTTGGTTGTACACCATCTTATTTTACATCTTAATACCAAACCCATTAAGCAAGATCTATGTAAGATTTATCCTCGTATTGTTGTTTTAGTCAAGAAATAATTGGATAAAATCTTAGTTATAAAATGCATTAAGCCAATCAACTATTTAGAATGGATTTCAAATATTGTACTAGTGAGAAATAATCTATAAGGTCTATGAATCTACACTAATTTTAGGGATATTAAGAAAGCTTGCCCAAAATATGACCTTCTTTTGCCTAACATTGACATGATAGTCAACTCATCATCCTGATATGAAATGATTTCTCTTATGGATGCATTTTTAGGATATAATACGATCATAATTGCATTAAAGGACCAACACAAGATAACATTCACCACTTTGTGGGGAATGTTCTATTATTAGGTGATTCTATTTGGACTTAAGAATGTAAGAACCACTTAACAATGATCCATGACATTAATTTTACATGATATGATGCATGACATCATTAAAGACTATGTCGATGACATCTTGGGTAAATCAAATACCCAATCTAATTATCTAGCTATGTTAAAAACAATTTTTGAGAGACTTCATGAGTATAATGTCAGGAATAATCTGAAGAAGTGTGTATTTGTCATGACTTATAGAAAATAGTTAGGATTCATTATCTCTCATAATGGCATTCAATTTTATCTATCCAAAGTTTGTGCCATTACATAAATGTCACTATCATCTACCTTAAAGCAATGTCATAGTTTTTATGGAAAGATACAATCAATTTGATGGTTCATATCATAATTGGCTAAGAAATTCCATATATTTACACACTAAAGAAGAGAATTACTTTATCTGGGAATGAAGATTTCCAAAGAGAATTTGATCATCTTAAGGAATATCTAGCCAATCCACTTATGTTATTACCATAAACACTAAATGAGCCATTATTAATTTAACTATCAGTGACTAAAAATGCCCTAGGAGCACTTTTAGCACAACATGATGAGCAAATTAAATAGCACATCATGTATTATTTGATTCAAACATTGGTCATGTATGAGCATAATTATATGTCAATGTAAAAATCCTATTTAGTAATGGTGTTCATAGTTGAAAAGTTACATCATTACAAGATAAAAAACAAGACCATTATCATTGCCAAAGTGGATCAGATAAATTATCTAATTTTAAAAATATCTCTATTGGGCCACATGGAAAAATTGATCATGCTTTTGAGTGAGTTTGAAATTGAATATCCCAATTATAAGGCTATTAATGGGCAAGTTCTCATAGATCAACTTGTAAAATCTCCTCTTCAATATACTCAACCTCTTACATTTAGATTTATAGATGAGGCCATTATGACTGTTGTATAAGTAGAATCACCTCTTGAGGTAGAACAATGGAAGATGTACTCTTATAATTCATTCATAGCTCATGGATCAAGTTCTAGAATATTATTTGTGACACTACAAGGAGATATTATTCCTAAGTCCTTTTGTATTGGTTTTCCTTATACCAATAACATGGCTAAGTATGAATCACTCATTATATGGATTTATCAAATAGTATAGTGGAACACATCTAACATTTACTAGTTAATAGTAATTCTCAGATAATCATCAATTAGGTTAAAAAATAGTACCATACCAAGGATGAAAAGTTAGCACCCTTAAAGATATGGTTAATACTCTTAAGCAACAAATTGCTAATGTTCAATTTGAAATAATACCTTGAGCCAATAACAAAACAACTGATACCATGGCCACTATTGGCTCCATGATTTAGATCATAGATAGAGCAAGGGATTATCAATTTCTTGTAGAACATCTCTTAAAATTGACACATAAATAATTGTCATTGAGATGGTTTATGACATTATTGGTCCCACATCTGCCTCATATTATGATATATATGCCTATCTCTAAGTCTAAATTATGCCTTCTAACATATCATTTAAGAAACAAAGAACCTTTATCCATTAAACCTCTTGTTATACCCTACTTGAACCAACCTTGTATTGTAGAAGCTATGGTGTAACTCTAATTCATTATTTATGTTCATCAAAATCCAAACTAGTGTTGAGGGAAGTTCATGAAGTAGTGTGTGGAGCCCACACCAATGGGGTAATCTTAGCCAAAAAGTTACTAAATACTAGTTATTATTGGCTAACTATAGAAATATATATAGCTGCATATGTGAAGAGGTGTGTAAAGTGTCATAAGCATGATAATTTGATTCATGCTCTATCTAAGACAATCAATCCATTGATAACACCATGTTCATTCTCAATATGGGTACTTGACCTCCTAGGCAAGATAAATCATACATCTTCATATGGCCATAATCATGTCATAACTACTATCAAGTATTTCACTAAGTGGGTGGATGTTATTACCCTCACTTATGTAATTGGTAAAAAAATATCCAAGTTCATATTCAACCATCTCATCTACCATTATGGTATACCCTCTAACATTATATCTGGTAATGGTAGATCATTTAAAAATAAATATGTGAAATGAATTTATACCCAACACCATATTAAATAACATTTTTATACTACTTATTACCCATAAGGAAATGGCCAAGTTAAGGATTCTAACAAAACCATTATCAATATTCTAAAGAATATTGTCAATGATACTGGTTATAATTAGCACTTATAGTTGTTTAACACCCTTTGAGCATATCATACCAAATTTCATACTCTAATAGGAATACCCCTTATTCACTTTTTTGTGGAACTAAGGCCATTATTCCTATCAATGTTTATTTTCCTTCTCTTATTATTTTACTACAACACATCATTGATGATGAGGACTATAGAGTAGCTTGCTTACAATAACTAGACTTGTTTGATGGAAAATGCATGGTTGCCTTGAATAATCTTTAGGCATATCAAAACATAGTAAGAGGATAATACAAGCACATTAAAAATCATGAATTAAATCTTGGTGACCTTGTGTTAAAATAAAATTATAATAATGTTAATACTGAGACAAATAAAAAAGGAAAGTTCCAACCAAACTGGTTAGGGCCTTATTTAGTTAATATTAACTATAGTTTTGGAGCATACATGCTCACAACACTAAAAAGAGATAGACCTAATGAACATAATACACATCAAAAAAATGTATGCTTAAGGGACTTGGGTTATTATCTATAATGATTATTTAAGTTATGCCATGTTATACCCATTCTTTGTATTATACCATACACCATTCTACTATCAACAACCCAGATAGTACCCAGTAGAGATCAGATTACTCAAATTTGACTCATATCTGGACTAACATTTGAATTATCTAAGGCTATGGGATACATGTATCTTAATCAAACCTCTAGTTGTGAGGATATATCCTCTAAATATGTGAATTTAAGATAAATTACTAAATCTACTTGATTTTGGGGTGAAAATAATGAGGAAACTAAAAATGAAATCTATCTATGATGGTGATGCACCTGAATAATGATTAATCCTCTGTAAACTTTGAAACTTAGGCACACATATGGATCAAGATAGAATAATTTGTCAACAAAAATCTCTTATATTAGTCCTAAACATTAGTTTTTCAAGTGAAGGTTTGAAATAAGGTTTTCATATTGAAGGTGTGTGAATGAAGGTCTCTAAATACACTACATACTAACAATCTCCAACTCTATTTCTCTTCTTAAATATTCAAGTGACTTGTAAAGGATGAAATCATAATAGTAGGTGAGGAAATGACCTAAAAAATGAGATATATATGACACTTATATGCAAATAAATAATAAAAAATACACACTATAAGCATGAATGATCTACAAACAAACTTTCTTTATTGATTTCTAGTGAAACTTATAATCTTTATATAATCTCTCTATACTAGCCTGAGGGATCTTAAAAAAATGGATTAAAATCCAACATATATAGAAAATTTTGAAATCTCTAGATGATTTTTCATAGAGGGAATAAGGATAAGTCAATTGGATTTAACTCAAGACAAAATCCTTTTACAATTATCAACAATAGTTTCCAAGAATTGTCTTCATGTTGAAATCATTGTATGGTCTTCTCTTTAGCATTGGAAAGAAAAGGTGAGCCCATATTTGACTTTTAAAAATACTTAAATTAATTCTAAACCAATATTTCATGTGGTAAGTTCATTTTAACTAAGTTTAAAGTGTGTGAAATTCCTTGCTTTCATGAAAAGCAAAGAAGATACATGAAGTTAGTCAAATAGTTAACTAGAGTGATTTGGTCCTCAAGATAAGTTAACTATAATTTAACTCCTCATACATGAAATGAAACTCTAATATTTATTTGGGAATTTAATACGATCAGATAAGTGGTGTGTAAATTCCTTTTTGAACTTTTTGATAGACATCCAACTCTAAATTCCCTTTTAATTATTTGAACAAACATGCCTACTATGATAGTTAGGCCTAGAAACCTAATTATTACACTTGAAATCCATTATAACCTAAAATAATACCATGAAAAATAAAAATAAAATGAATTGTTTACCTTTAATAACTCCTCACACCATGAGATAAGTTTTCTTGATGAAGAAACTCTTGCCACTCAGTCACTATGGTTGACTAGGTCAATTCTACCTCATTTTCCTAAAGACTATCTATTTTTAAGGAGTTGTTAGGGGAACCTGTAAGAATATTTATGACCAAAAAATTATTTGGGTATGAATAAAAAGTCTTAGGATTTTACCTCCATGAATTGGATTTCATGTAAACTACTTTGTACCTCATTTTTTATATTTTTTTCTCAAAAAACCTAATTTATGCCCTAATTTGTATAGTTATATACAAAAATTTGAATTTATGGGATAAAATCTAAGTTTAATTTATGTTTGAATAGTTTTTATGTTGATCTATTAGGATTTGATGGCAATAAAATCAACTTTACTCAAAACTAGTCACTATGAGGCTTTGGGAAGGTTTTGGAGTTAAATCTTATTAACGATGGTTCATGAAGCATAGAATTTCAAACAAAAAATTATTCACATTAATATATATTATACATACCCCCTAAAAATCCATAAAAATACTGGGTTCCCATGAAAAAGGCATGAGAAGATAACCATGTGAAGAAATTTGCCTATAGGGTTTTACTTGCATTCTAGACTACTTACACTCATAACAATTGTTCATAAAGTACAGATCCTCAAAAAAAATTAATGAATTATAATTTAATAGGGGTCCTTAAATCATTCTAATATAATTTATCAAAACTCTTCACGTGGTGAAATATATGATCATTTGATTAGGTTATTTGAATGGGTGTCTGGAACTACAAAATTCAAATTTCTCCTCATGGATGAATCTGACTACTCCATTATTACTCCATAAATTTAATAATCATCATGTGAATTTTAACATGTAATAAAATCATCTAGTATGTGTTATTTTTCTTGATAGGTCAAAAAATGCATTTTGGAACTATAGGCTTGCTTGTTTGATTTAGCCCTCAAGGGCATTATTTGCATATAATTTGGATATTGGACACTCTTTAAAGTTATTATGAATATTTATTGATATTATAACATTATTATCAAACAATTTAATGAGCTTATTGTTGACACAGTGGATTACACCCAGGTAGGAGGCCGAGCTCCTGCCTTTCCACACACAACAATGGAAACTCCCCTCTTGCCTGTGGGACCGGCGAAGCTGGAGGGGAGAGTCTCTAGATGAGGGCTAACTCCATCTAATGTATCTTTTAGGCCCTAGTTTCTCCTAATGCTAACAAATAAAATGAAAAAAAGGGGGGGATGAAAAGGGAGAGAGAGATGCTAAAAATAGAACCTAAGCCTAAAAATGAAAAGGTGATACACCAAAAAATGTTGATCTACTCAGGCCTGAACATACACTTTCCACCAAGAACCAGCTCCCATACACTTCATATGACATGAGAAAACATTCTACATCAGTGGGTCAGGGGTCCATGGAGATACAGGGAGGAAATAACTACTAGAGGCATTTTGAGACACACTGCAGTAGCCTATCCACTTCACCTATACTCCTCTAGGGACACTTCTAACAGACCTGTAAAAGGAAACTCAAAGAATGCACCAGACATGCTGAAATCATTTTGCAAAAGCATGAATAAAAATGACTTAACATATAATCAAGGCATAGACACATACTAAAGATGCAAAACTCAAAATGGAGGTAAAAATGTTTGTTTCAATTTAAGGTAAAATTCTGGCAGCTCTGCCTTATAAGCCTGAGAGATTTTTGGGTAGAGTTTTTTCTTAAGGCTGAGAGTTGATCCCCCTCAAAATGAGAAGTTTACAATTTATAGAAAGAGGAAGAGAAACTTGGCACTTCTTGGGAAAGATTTTGGCACCCTTTTCTGCTAGTGGCCCATGTGTGTTCTGAACCTTGGGAAGAGGAAAATCACTGCTACTGATGTCATTCTTCTAGAAGAGGCCTACTAGAACCATGTTGTACAATCACCAAAACTAAATTTGGAATTCAAGCATTAAAGTAAGAACATGGCCATGCCTCTTTTCTACAAATAAACTATAGTTTGTCCCCTCTTAAATGCCAACTTGGAGAAAAAATAGGCCACGCTGCTCGTCTGGCAATAGCTCACCTTCCCTTCGCCATTTGAATGCATTATCTTTTTTGCTCCTTGTCTTCTTCTTAGTCTTGTCTCATTCTATA
Source organism: Torreya grandis (assembly GCA_037957365.1). Taxonomy (NCBI): domain Eukaryota; kingdom Viridiplantae; phylum Streptophyta; class Pinopsida; order Cupressales; family Taxaceae; genus Torreya; species Torreya grandis. The sequence continues at coordinate 6,162,150 of JARHVA010000154.1, read as the reverse complement.
TCCTTTTAGCCCTCAGGGGTGATCTTCTAGTAGGTCACTACATTCTTTGGGTTCTTTCCATGGTTGGCACTCTTTTAATTCAAAAGAAAATGGCTACTTCACTATGTTAAATTTGACATTCACGCGGCCATCACCCAATGGCTAGTTCATTTGCTTAAATTTGATGGCTTTCGAGACATCACCATCCTTGGTAAAAGTTTGTCGGGTCTTTTCTATGGGTTTTCTACTTCATGGGCTTTTGTTTCAAGCTTTTTTCCTACAAACAAAAGTCTACAGGAATCAGCTGCTCTTTGTCCTTTTATTCAGGCTCTTTGACTTCCCCCTACACTGGTGACCCTTTTGAACTGAGCTTCCCCCTGAATTCCTTTAGACCAAAAGTCTAAAAGAATTTATCCTTAAGTCTTCTTTGCACCTTTAAAATGCTTCTTTGGTTGTCTTTGGAATGCTCCCTGCCCTCTGCAAAGGCATTTGAACTCGGGACTGCCCTCCAGCTTTAGGACACACCCTTGACCAAGCCGTTGAACCAACCCATTGAACCAAAATTGGTTTAATGGTTTAATTGATTCAATGGTTCAAAGGTGTGTGCTGAGCCAATTGAACCAAGCTTTTGAACTTGCCGATGAACCAAATGATTGAACTGATACATTGAATTGGTTCAACGGTTCAACACTGTGCACCAAGCCCATTGAACCAATTCATCAAACTAACTCATTAAACTAACTGATGAACCCACCAATTGAACTTTTTGTTTGAACCAAGTGATTGAACCAGGAGTTAAACCTTGCATTGAACCTTTGCCGATGAACTTGGCATTGAACTAGTTCAATGAACTAAGGCTGATTGAACTAAGGCATTGAACTAGATGATAAACCAAGCGATCAAACTAGGTGTTAAACCAAAGCATTGAACTGGTTCAATGGTTCAACCATGCCAACTTTCTTCATGATTTTCTTTAGACAAGAGCTAAAAGAAGCCTTGTAAAACCCAAAACTCTCTGAACTGATTCTTCATGCACCAAAGGACTAACCTACTGAGTCTGTGGAAATCCAAAACCTCCAGAGTTCGTAGAAATCCAAAACCTATAGAGTCCATAGATTTAAACCTAAAGAGTCCATAGAAATTCTTCAGAGTCCATAAAAATGAACAGATTCATGCAAAATTAAAAAATGAAATGGCTTAAAATAGCAGGGATAGAAGGGAACCAATTTTTAGCCTATTGGGCAAAAAATGGTCAACAAATTGGTGACTCCCAAGGGAAGCATGCCTGTTATGCTTAAAGACCAATTGCCTTGTAGTCCATTGGGCATTGAGTCAGAATGCATCTTTGAAGAAAGGTTAGCAATAGCCCCAAAGATCCAAGAATCAAACATGAAGCTTTTTACCCCACACACAAGGCTAAAAACACTTCCTATGCAAACTACACTTAGGGAAAGCAAGAAAGAAACTAAAAGCAAACTACTATATACAACTAACTAGGAATGCTCACCTTCCTCCTAGATTAAAGGGAAAATTTCTTAAGTCCCCTTCCTGGCAACAAGACTTATGGTGCCAAGCAAGTAGCTAAATGAAAAAGAGAGTTGGTGACCTACTCCTCTTGCCTATCACCTAGATTGGCTAGTATTCGAGTGGATCAGATTCAAACATGCCTCCAACATACATGTATTCTTCTTGTCCCTAGAGGCTTTTTGAATACTGGTCCTTCATGGTGTTGCATTTCACCAAGAAATAAATGGTTGTTGGCTCATCACCATAAGCTCTTTGATATGTATAGCTCCCTTGTAATGCATCATGGTCTAACCTGTCTCCTTCTACTTCATTAAAGACTATATCAGACTCATCCTTTGTTTCCTCTTGGCCTTCTTGAAGAAGGGTGACTATTGTGATGTCTAAAGTGGAATCACAAAATGATTGCTCATCCCATAAAACATCACCTCTTTGTTCAAAGCTTTCTTCTTCAAGGCCTTCCTCTAGGAAGATAGACCTCTCCTTTTCCTCCTTGATGATTAGGGTCTCTAGATGTTCAAAGGTATCCCCCTAATCCTCCTCCAACTCAGGCTCCCCAGCGTAGTCATCCTCCTCATCAAAGAAACAAGGAAGTTCATCAAACAAAGGGGGAGAGAGCTCACCATGCTTATGTTCCTCCTCATATTACTGGAACATATGCATATATGCATGCCCTGTGTCTTCTCCATTGCTAATGAGGTCTTCATAAGGAGCATTAATGATGATTTCTTCTTCATTATTGCTCATGGTAGCCTCATAAAAAACTACAAATTAGATCTTTGCTCCTCACTCACCTCTTATATAATAGGTTCCTCCTTGAGAAAGGGTGAAGTGGAAAAATCATGTGGAAGAGGAGGTAGTCCTTGAGCTAGAATTGAATGATTCTCCTCCTTCCACTTGGCTAGCACTTTATCAATATCAGGTGTGGTCTGATAGCTCTCTTAAAAGTGTGTAGATGGGGTGTGTTTAGACATAGAATGTGCCATTGGGTCTAAACCATCCATCACACATTAGCTGAGGAATCTCTCTCTGGATTCCAACTTTGCAATTCTCCTGGCCATATCATCTTGGAAGAGCCTTTCTTAGAGATCATAGGAATCATGGGTAGGAGCAGCTTTATCTTCTTCAAGGTTTTAAGCAAAACCTTTCTTCTCCTCTTTCCTACCCCATGATTCCACTATGTCCCCTAGGTCAAGAGGTTGTCATTAGGATCGGTGACCTGAGGGAGTTGAGGAAGACTAGTAAAGTTGCTTAAGGGGATTGCATGAAAACCTTGAGTTTGATTAAAACCATATGAAGGAAAACAAGGCCCATGATTTTATACAAAAGAATTATACATACAAAAATATGATTTTTGATGGCACCAGGCTGCTTAGCCAGCTGATTCAACTCAGAGTCACCATTTGTGTTGATGCAAAATCCTCCAAAGGCTGGTCGGTTGAAGAACACACTAAAAATTATTTAACTCTTTGGACAAAACTTGTCTTATTTGGTCCCCCAAGTGTGCCAAAAACTATTGACATAGTGGATTGCACCCTTGGTAGGAGGCCAAGTTCCTACCTTCCTCACGCAATAATGGAAACTCCCCTCTCACCTATGGGACCAGTGAAGTTGGAGGGGAGAGCCTCTAGATAAGGGCTAGCTCCCTCTGATGTATCTTTTAGGCCCTGGCTTCTCCTACTGCTAACAAATAAAATGAAAAAAAGGGGGGGATGAAAAGGGAGAGAGAGATGCTAAAAATAAAACCTAAACCTAAAAATGAAAAGGTGATACACCAAAAAAGGTTGATCTACTCAGGCCTGAACATACACTTTTTATCGAGAACCAGCTCCCATACACTTCATCTAACATGAGAAAACCTTTTACATCAGTGGGTCAGGGGTCCATGGAGATACAGGGAGGAAATAACTACTAGAGGTGTTTTGAGACACTACAGTAGCCTATCCACTTCACCTATACTCCTCTAGGGACACTTCTAATAGAGCTAAAAAAAGGAAACTCAAAAATGCACCAGACATGCTGAAATCATTCTGTAAAAGCATTAAGAAAATGACTTAACACAGAATAAAGGCATAGACACATACTAAAGATGCAAAACTTAGAATGGAGGTAAAAATGTTGTGTTTTGATTCAAGGTAAAATTTTGGTAGCTCTGCCTTACAAGCCTGAGAGATTTTTGGGCAGAGTTTTTTCTTAAGGATGAGAGTCGATCCCCCTCAAAATGAGAAGTTTACAATTTATAGAAAGAGGAAGAGAAACTTGGCACTTCCTGGGAAAGATTTTGTCACCCTTTTTTGCCAGTGGCCCATGTGCATTCTAAACCTTGGGAAGAGGAAAATCACTGCTACTGATGTCATTCTTCTAGAAGAGGCCTACTAGAACCATGTTGTACAATTGCCAAAACTAACTTTGGCATTCAAGCATTAAAGTAAGAACATGGTTACACCCTCTTTTCTATAAATAGACTATAGTTTGTCTCCTCTTAAATGCCAACTTGGAGAAAAAATAGGCCACACTACGCGTCTAGCAATAACTCACCTTCCCTTCGCCACTTAAATGCTTTGTCTTTTCTAATCCTTGTCTTCTTCCTGGTTTTGTCTCATTATGCATCCTTTTAGCCCTCGAGGGTGATCTTCTATCAAGTCACTACATTCCTTGGGTTCTTTCCATGGTTGGCACTCTTTTAATTCAAAAGCAAATAGCTAATTCACTATGTTAAATTTGATTTTCAGACGGCCATCACCCAATGGCTAGTTTGTCTACTTAAATTTGATGGCTTTTGGGACATCACCATCCTCAGCAAAAGTCTGTCGAGTCTTTTCTGCTTCACAGGATTTTATTTTGGGTTTTTTTCTCGCAAACAAAAGTCCACAGGAATTGGCTACTCTTTGTCCTTTTCTTCAAGCTCTTTGACTTCCCCCTACACTGGTGGCCCACCAGAAAAGTGTGATCCACTCAGGCCTAAACATACACTTTTCATCAAGAACCAGCACCTATACACTTCATTTGACATGAGAAAACCTTCTACATCAGTGGGTCATAGGTCTATGGAGATATAGGGAGGAAATAACTATTAGAGGCATTTTGAGACACACTGCAATAGCCTATCCACTTCACCTATATTCCTCTAGGGATACTTCTGACAAACCTATAAAAGGAGATTCAAAAATGCACCAGACATGCTGAAATCATTTTGTAAAAGCATTAAAAAAATGACTTAACACAAAATCAAGGCATAAACACATACTAAAGATTCAATACTCAGAATGGAGGTAAAAATGCTATTTTTCGATTTAAGGTAAAATTTTGGCAGCTCTGCCTTACAAGCCTAAGATATTTTTGGGTGGAGTTTTCCTTAAGGCTAAGAGTCAATCCCCCTCAAAATGAGAAGTTTAAAATTTGTAGAAAGAGGAAGAGAAACTTGGCACTTCCTGGGAAAGATTTTGGCACCCTTTTCTGCTAGTGGCCCATGTGCATTCTGAACCTTGGGATAGGAAAATCACTGCTACTGATGTCATTCTTCTAGAGGAGGCCTGCTAGAACCATGATGTACAATCACCAAAACTAACTTTGGCATTCAAGCATTAAAGTAAAAACATAGCCACACCTCTTTTCTGCAAATAGACTATAGTTTGTCCCCTCTTAAATGCCAACTTGGATAAAAAATAGGCCACACCACTCGTCTGACAATAGCTCACCTTCCGTTCACCACTTGAATGCTTTGTCTTTTTTGCTCCTTGTCTTCTTCCTAGTTTTGTCTCATTCTACATCCTTTTAGCCCTTAGGGGTGATCTTCTGGTAGGTCACTACATTCCTTGGGTTCTTTCCATGGTTGGCACTCTTTTAATTCAAAAGCAAATGGCTACTTTGTTATGTTAAATTTGATGTTCATGTGGCTGTCACCCAATGGCTAATTCATCTACTTAAATTTGATGGCTTTCAAGACATCACCGCCCTTGACAAAAGTCTGTCGGGTCTTTTTTGTGGCTTTTTTGCTTCACGGGCTTTTGTTTTGGGCTTTTTTCCCATGGACAAAAGTCTACAGGAATTGGCCACTCTTTGTCCTTTTCTTCAGGCTCTTTGACTTCCCCCTGTGCTAGCAGCCCTTTTGAACTGAGCTTACCCCCGAATTCCTTCAAGATTTTTGTTTGAAGGAATTCCTTCAAACAAAAAGTCTGAAAGAATTCTACCTTAAGTCTTCTTTGCACCTTTAAAATGCTTCGTTGGTTGTCTTTGGAACACTCCCTACCCTCTGTAAAGGCATTTGAACTTAGAACTGCCCTCTGGCTTTAGGACACACCCTTGAACCATATTGTTGAACCAACCCATTGAACCAAAATTAGTTCAACGGTTCAATCAGTTCAATGGTTCAAAGCTGCACACCAAGCCAATTGAACCAAGCTTTTGAACTTGCCGATGAACCAAATGATTGAACCGATGCATTGAACTGGTTCAACAGTTCAACGCTATGCACCAAGCCCATTGAACTAGTTCATCGAACCAACTCATTAAACTAACTAATGAACCCACTAATTGAAATTTTTGTTTGAACTAAGTGATTGAACCAGGCATTGAACCTTGCATTGAACCTTTGCTGATGAACTTGGCATTGAACCAAGGCATTAAACTAGGTGATGAACCAAGTGATTGAACTAGGCGTTGAACCAAAGCATTGAACTGGTTTAATGGTTCAACCATGCCAACTTTCTTCATGATTTTATTTAGACAAGAGCCAAAAGAAGCCTTGTAAAACCTAGAACTCTCTAAACTAATCATTCATGTGACAAAGGACTAACCTACTGAGTTCATAGAAATCCAAAACCTGCAGAGTCTGTAGAAATCCAAAACCTACAGAGTTCGTAGATTTAGACTTGCAGAGTCTATATAAATTCTACAGAGTCTGTAGAAATGAATAAATTCATGCAAAAATAAAAAATGAAATGGCCTAGAATAGTAGGGATAGAAGGGGACCAATTTTTGGCCTGTTGGGCAAAAAATGGTCAACACTTTTAAACTCATTTTGCACCTTGAAACCACTTGAACCTCCTCTTACTCCATCATGACTATTTTCAGATAAGTAAGGGATTATTTCAAAATACTAGGCACTTCCACTTGTGAAATGGTTTTTATAATGATATATAATATTCCCTAAGTCATTATTACCATGTGTACCAAATTTCAGTTATTAATTCCATGTGTAGGTGCCAAAAACCCCAAAATTCTCTTAAAATTGTCTCTTATGCATTGACTAAACAATGTACTTGACTTTGTTTCTCTTACTTTCACCTTAACTAGATCCTAAACATGATTAATATTTTTTTAAAACATCATTAAATTCCTCTTTCATTTATTTAATGCTATTTACTAGCTTCTTCAACCTTCATGTCTCCTCAATACAAGATTTTATGCCTTTACATAGTCACCTTCCATACATAGGCCTATACTATGTCCTTTTAAGCTTGGAAATGTTTCTTAGTAGCTTGATGAAGATTTTTGTAATGTCCATATTTCATTTAATTTCATATAAAATCTCAAATGAAACCATCTCTTGACCGATAATTACCCTGAGTTAGGCTTGTTAGTAGATGACTGTGAGGGTATTTCTATTATTTGTTGTAGGCTTCTTAGTTGACTTTGACTAAGTGTTTGGGTGCCTTTAATGAGATTATAAAAATGTATATTTTATTATAAAATTATTCATTTATTAACTCAAATTACCCCTTCATTATCAACATACTTATATGCACCATTGTGTTTCTCATCACTTCATGCTTAGAACATGACTGTAGTACTTATGGCTATAAGCACAAGTTTTTGATGCATGACTATTTATTATCTTTGAAAGCATCTAATATCATTTTTTAACCTTATTTATTCCCACCTCTCACCTTAGATACACCAAACCATCATGAATTTCCTCAAAATAAACCACTACCCTACTAGGTGCATACTTATCTTGAAGGGTGGATTATGTTCTATGATAACTGTAGATGAGGTAGTTTTTTATGCATGGATGTAAAATGGTTTATTACACCATTATCTTCAATCTTTCTCATCACATTATTTTCATGAAGTGTTTCTTGAATCAAATACCTCACATAATACCATGCACTTTTCTTTTTGCATACTAGTTTGGAAACAACCATATACTAGCTAAAGGTAAGTTTGTAGATGACTATGACTGAGTGCTTATTTCCTAAGTGTTTGACTATATACGTGCTTGGAAACCCTCAATTATCCATTTTAATAACTCATCATTATATTTTAAACCTTCATTTATCCCTTTGGATAACATCAACTCTTATATAATCAATTATCTCTTCTTTTGATCACATACCTTCTATTTAGATGTTTGACTATACTTTTCATGCTTGTATGGATTAGGGGATATGAGAGTGATAAGGATATGACCACACAAGGTTTTTATGAGTCATGACCATGTCACAATGATATATCTAATTAACACTCTCCTTGAAGTGGTCTATACCCTCTTAAAGGTCTCCATTTGCCAAATTCATCTATTTGGCTATAAATGTTCATCTTTACTAGCTATAGGTCACCATTTCATGATTATAGAGTCATTTATATATTGACATATATTTTTATTTTATATACCTTGGATACCATCCACTTCATACTTCATCATGCTTTACCCTTTTCTTGAAAGCAAAATTTCTTTCTTGGAATAGACTTAACTATCCTATGTGGCTTGTAGGTTGTCCTTAGTTGTTGTAGGTGCACTTTTTCAAGGAAAATATGAATCTCAAATAAGTTTATGTATTTTTAAGGTATTTTATTGATCAAAATTTTTATACATTCCCTCTAAAAACCATGAAAACCTTAATTGCATACCTTCTATGGCATCACTATGAAGATAACTTCCCTTCTATACCACTTGATGACTATACATGATGACTATTTGTGTTATATGAATTGTGAATAGGGTTGAAGGTTTTTGGATCTTTAAAAAAGATACAATATTTTTAAACATCCTTACCTTATTAGATGGTCTCAAGAACAAACCCTTTAACTTCCTTGAAAATTTTTGTATTCAAGGCTCTTGAGAATTAGTCCACTTTCTATAGTATGGCAGTGCTCTTAGGGCTAGTTGTATGTTTCTTTAAGGCATTGCAGGTCTTCATTATTATACTTAAACCCTATTAAGGTATTTTATCATTTTCATAAAAACCTAATCTAACCATGTATGCATTATGTCTCCTTCTAGTCCTAAAGGGACTTAAGACTCTTCAAAACCCCCTATCTAATATAGGTTACCTTAAGACATCAATTGCAATCATGATTGCCTCATAAGTTATATGATATGAATGTAAAAATGCTAGGATTTAGAAAAAAATTATTTATTTCTCAACCTCATTCAAGCCTTGATGTCATGCCAAGTCATCATAAGGACTTCCCTCTATCAACTGTAGGTGTACATGTTGTTTTCATTTATACAAATTTAACCTATATATGACCTCAAGGAAAGCCCAAAAATTGATTTAATCCTTATTCTTCTTCCTTATTGTGCTTAATTAGGTCATTATACATGGACCATTATTAATATATCCCTATCATTATAATCTTTATGTCCTTCATGGAAAACCATGACTATGTTAAACTTGTTTTAGGTCTCTTCCCATGACTGTATATGATGTTTTGTAGGTGTATATATCTCCTTCTCATGCTTGTGGTAGTCCCTGGTCAATCCTTAATTTTATATAAAAATTGAACATGGGATAGATATGGGTGGAAGGCTATGATTATGAAAACTTATGGAAACACATGAATGGAGGGTGAAAGGAGCATAAAACATAGTGATAAGATAGTACCATGATAGTGATATGGGGATGAATGAGATGAAGGTGAGAAAGAGTACTTGTGAACATGACAAGGGAGATTTTAAGATCATATACAAACCTATACATATTATTTACCACATGAAACACTTTAGAGGCCATTGGAGGAGGATAAGGAGGTGAGAATGAAACATAGTTTTTTGTAAAAACCCCAAAATATGTAAATTTTCTTTAGAGTATGTTAAACTAGCCCTTTGAGATACTTTGAGAGCACAAATATGGGATACAACTTGAATACTTGGAGAAATTATTGATAAAAACTATTTAGAAAAATGATAATATGAATGAAAACCATGCCATGGAGAAAACCAAGGAATCTTGAAAATTTTCTCTCTCCTCAAGACCGTATAATTTCTCTTTAGAAGCATGCCAAACTATAAATTGCACTCCTTATCTTTGTGATATTTGCTTGACCTTCATATGTGTAGAAAAATACTAGAGGAGGCCATGTAAAGGTGGATTAATTTATAAATAATATTTTAAAACTTGAATTTTCTTGAAATATTGCCCTGATGAAGAAAAATTGAAGAAAATTGGTTACCTTCATGGATGCAAAACTACATAAATTATCCTAAATTTAAATATATGATTCATGAGGGAGAGAAAACTAGTTATATAACCACTTAATCCTCTAATAATCCCTTTGAGTCTAGTTTATTTGACCAAAAATTTATACATGTGTCTTCTCTCTCCAATTTTTACCATCATCAAACCTACAAGGTAGTCTCTATGTGCAAACGAGGAAGGTAACTATAAGAGACTAATTTTGAGCCTATATGGCCTCCAATTTCCTTGAAATTATTCTAGAATATTTTTCATGTCCTCTTTCTCATATTTTAAGCTTTAGTTGTATAGAATTTTGTATGGATTCATACTTCTATTAGTAAAATAAATGAAAATAGCTTATTTTTGGCCTTTTATTGGAAACTAAAGATTCCATTGCCATAATTAGAGGATAATAGAATAATTATGAGTCATTTAGCATGAAATACACAAAATTTTACCTTTACACACTTTTGGAAGCCAAAACTAGCACATGAGAGTAAGAAAATGACCGTTTTCACACTTAAAATTGCATCAAAACACCTTTCTAGCTTTTAAAACCTTAGACTAAGGTAAAATTTGAATATAATTAAAGGCATATTGAATATTTTAATGACCTTTTTACTCCAATTTTGACATTTTAAAGACCAAAACTAACTTTTAGGCCAAAATGCACCTATTTTACCACCTTACAAAGACTATTGACAAGATCCTGGAAATTTTTGAATTATAGGGGTCAGTATTTGGCCTTGGCAAGCCAAATTACCAGCATTTCTAGATAATTTAAGGGGTTAACTAGCTTTCTATTAAAGAAATTGTAAAATCTCTAAACTATATCAGATCTTGGACTATATTCATAAATATGGAAAACTTACAAACTCTAACACAAACAAACAAATTGACATAGACATAAACTGGAAATAAATGACTACTAGAATAAAACAACTAACAAAGCATGTGCATTTATTCAGTTAGAGGAATGAAACTATAACTATGTACAAATGACTCTCCTAATAGTATTACTTGAGGAACATCCCATCCATAAGAATAAGAATTTCCTCTCCACTCAATTTGGATAATTGGAAAGTATTGCTTTCCTTACAATAAGTGATAATATATGGGATACTCCAAAGGATATCAAATTTGGAGTGCTTACCTATTTTAGCACATTCTTCATCTTATTTGAGTACTATGTATCCTTGTTAAAATTCCTTTGATGAATATATTTTATCAAAGTATTTATTGAATTTTTGTTGGTTTGAACACATGGTATGCATGGAATCATCTCTTATTTCCTATAATGCTCTCAGTTCATTCATCTTTACCTCCATTGAACCATTTTCCATAAGCTCTAATTGGTGTGAAAGCTCCAAATTTGGAAGTTCTAATGAAATAGGTAGAATTTTTTCTCTTCCATTAACTAAAAGATAAGTTTAATGACTAATTGACTTCTTATGAGTGATCCTATCTACCCATAAGATAGTCTTCAACTTTGTATGCCATGATCTCTAATTATCTTACATTGTTCTCTTGATGATCTAAATCATGTTCCTGTTAGTGGAATTTGTTAGTCCATTACCCTATGGATAATAATATGATTAATTTATTAGATAAATACCATTATTAATATCCCAATCACATACCTTTATAATTTTTAATGCCAAAGAATTATTTGATATGATAGTTGAAGGAACTCCAAAATGGGTGACTAGACTATCATAAAACTCAAGAACTAAGTTCTCATTTGCCTCTCTTATTGAAATTTACTCCACCTACCTAGTGAGATAATCTATGGTTGTCAAAACCCACTTATGACCAGAACTTAATGGAGGTTAAATAATTCCAATCAATTCTAAACCCCATTGTGTGAAAGGTTGCTCAACTTATATAGGCTTCAATGGCATATCATCTAGTCTCTATTTTCTTGTAAACATTACACACTTTGCACATCTTATAACCCATGTATGTGCATCATTAAATAAATTATGACAAAAATAACTATATAAAATAACTTTTTATACTTTAGTATTGGATTCAAAGTGGCCTCCTAAAGGATTGTCATGAAATTTGTCTAAAAGCTTGTCAATTTGACTAGTTCTAACACACCTTAAAAACATACCTCTAGTGCCCTTTTTGAAAATAAATCCATCAATCAGAATGTATGGTACTTATTTAAGCCTAAAGTGTCTCCTATTTGATGCATTTAGGTCCATATGACACTCTCCTATTTGGAATAATCTAGCAATGTCATGTGTCCAACTAGAAGTAGAGATAGTTTCAGTTGCTTCCCTAGTGTCCTGAAGTGTCAAAATTGTATGTTTTTCTTCTTTCACATCTGCTACAAAATGTTCACATAATCCTATACCTAAAACCATATTTGTGACATTCACTTCAATTTCATATTCCATACACTTAGTGACCCATCCAACTCTTTGTTAACTTAAGTCTTTGTTAAGGATGAAATCCTTCATACTAGGATGAGCTACCATTAGAAAAATATTATTATTTGAAACCAAATATCTGAATTTTTTCAAACATACTATAATAAAAAGCACCTTATTTTTTAAAAAAATAATACCTCTCTTCATATCCCTTCAAATATTTATTTCAAAAAGCAATGGGTTGCTCCAAACCTTCACTATTTTAAAGCATATGCATGGATGAAATTATGTTGCATGTAGAAAAAACATATATAAAGACATCCTTATTGAAATAAAGATTGATAAAATTGGGAGATTAGATAATGGACTCAAATATTCTCTTACCCTATTTAATTTTATTTAACTCTTGATGTTTCTTTAGCATTTGAGTGAGTGGTCTTACTAGTTCTACAAAACTAGTAATGAACCTTCTGATGAAATTGATCTTTCTCAAGAATCTCTACAATCCTTTCCTATGTTTAGGCAATGATAGTTGAAGGATTTATTATATTCTCTAGATCAATGAAAAGTCTATATTTGGACACAACATTCCCAAGAAGACTTCCCTCATGTACTACAAAGATGTACTTCTTTAGATTCAAGGAAACTCCAAATCGTCTACATCTATCAAAAACCATTCTCAAGTGTGTTAGATGATCATTAGGATGAATTGAAAATACAATAATTTCATCAATATAAAATAAAACCATTTCACTCAAAATACCATGAAAATCAACATCTATTGCCCTTTGTAAAGTGGCTCCAACATTGGAGAGTCCAAAGGGCATCTTTTTATATGCATAAGTACCCCATTTGGTGGTGAAATTTATTTTATATTAGCCTTGCTCTTTCACCAATACCTATTTTTAACCTAAGTACCTATCTAGTAAAGAGAACCTCTATGAACTTAACACTATCTGCAAGATTTGATCCATGGAAGGAAGAGGATAGTAATATTTTAGTGACACTCAGTTCAAATCTCTAAAATCTACACATAGTCTTATCTCTCCATTTTTATTTCTCACAGGTACAAGATTTCCACCCATGTTGAATGATTGATATGAAATATTATATTTGATCCAATTAGCTTTTTTAATCTCCTTTTTTATAAGGATTTCAATCTTGGGGTTGATTGGCCTTTGCTTTTGTCTTACTAGTTTTGCGTCTTCTTCAAGCTAAATTGTATGTTATGATAGCCTGGTATAAAAACCTTTAAAATAATGGTATTACCAAGAAAATAAATTTATAAAATACTTACATAATGAAATGAAATCGCATCTCTTAGTATTAGTTTTCACTTTACCAAAATTGAGTTGCTTACCTTCAACTATGGCAATTTGCTCATAATGTTATTTCTTGGAAGATATGCTTACCCTGTCCTTTCTTATCTCATCATCTTCATTAAAAATTATTTATAAAGTAACTAAACCTTTAGGAATATTTTTTATTTCAACTACATAATATGATCTTCATATTGGTTCTACAGTTTATCGTGATTTCTTGGGAAAAATTTTGCTTCATTCTATAAGAAACAAGCTATTTGTTTATCATAGTCATAAACTTTCCAACTTATATCATTATTTTGAATTGAAGGCATATATATACATATAACCTTGATTGGGTCTGATTTTTAGTGTCTTTGAGTTGATCCACAATGTCATATTGTGATCCTAAGGCAACAAGTCTATATGCATGTTGATTGGTTCCTCTAGGAATGGAACAAATATTAAATGCATGGAACTCTTCCATGAGGTACCAAACTCTATATTTATAGGATTTTAGAAGAGGATTATTTTTTTAACTTAAACATATAACTTGATGCACTACCAAATCACTATCACCTTTCACCTCGAAAAGCCTAATACCCCTCTTTCTATCCTACTAAAGGCCATGAATAAGAGTTTCTTACTCTAAAATATTTGATGTACCACTAAAATAAAATATAATAGAAGAATGATACTTTTGATTTTGAGTTGAAACCAACATTACACAAATCCCACTTCCATTTTTTGATTTGGATTCATCAAATTATAGATTCCACACTCCTTATTGACTCTGCATTGAGCTAGTGAGACTAGGTGATAAGTCACCTTCTTCATGCATACAATAGACACCAAAACTTGATTCTTCAATCCTTTTTTAGGCACCATATCCATGGTTATCAGTATCCAACTCATAAAATAGTATATCATGTATGCCTTCAAGTGACTTAGAAGGTTCTTGATCATTGGTATTTTCATCTTTTTCTAAAATACTACAATTCACATTTGACATATTTGGTGTATAGGGCTCTATATGGAATATATAAATTAGCTTAGACCTTATGATGAATTTGGTTTCATACCTAATTATAAAAACCATGTATGAATAATCTAAGGAAAGGTAACTTCCAATCTTAGTAGTGATATATTTGAATAGGCATAGTGCAAAATAAGGAGGTAAATCTACAACTACATCTTGTGTAATAGTGAAATTTGAACAAGACAAAAGTATGACTTTAAGATCTCTCAAAACATCTAAATTATTTATAGTAAAACCATATAATTTCAAAACACCTTTCTCATGGGGTTTATAATAAATTCCTAGTTTGTCAACTATTAACTTGGGCATGATATAGTTACTAGCCCCATTGTTTATCATAGAATTGTGAACCAAACAATCTCCTATGATAATAGAGATAAAAGGGAGGAGGCTTAGTCACATTTAGAACTTGAGGATAAAAAAATTAAATTTTATTTATTAAAACAACACTTACTCTTTCTTTTTTAGGTTTTCTATCTAAGATATTGAGCTTTGAAAGCTCCTCTTGTAGAAACTACTTTTGACCTAGGATTAGTAGTGTATCCCACATAGAAATTGATACATAAGCCTTGTTTATTTGATCCACATTTAATGGATAATTGGACTTCTTAGGCTAAAATTTAAGAACATAAGTGCCTCTTAAATGTTTTATGAACTAAGGAATGTAAGGACCCTTCAAATTCTACCCCTTTGGATATTGTACTTGTTAATTTGATGTCCTCTTAGGCACATCCTAAGTGGTAGTCTTTTATGGTGGCTGAGAAGGAAGAAGAGCTACCTTTTTAGGAATTAAAACTTCACCAATTTATCTTTAATTAGATCTAGTATAGGCTGAAATTGAACTATCAATATTACACATGTTTTGACCTTAATTTACAACCATGTGATCAAATAAATTATCACCTTCTTGGAAGTTAACAAATGTAATTTTAGTAGGTGATTTACTACTACCTTCTCCTTGTTGATTTGGCACTTCTACTTGAGTGAAGGAGGAATGTGTCCATGTGGTAGAGATGATTTCTTATTCTGAGAATGTGGTTGGTTTTCATGTGAAGTAGGAGCTGAACTCTACTACATATAAGACTATTGTGAGATCCCACTAGTTAGAGTTATTTCCATGTTATTTGTTTGATCCAATTGATTGTTACAATGCCCTTCTTAAGCATAGTTACTATGAGCTAGCACAATAGATCTATAATTACTTAGAACATTGGGATTATATTTCCTTGATTGAGATTTCTACCCTTGTCCTTACTGATTGGATTGATAGGGTGGCCTATTGTACTGATAATTCTGATTGGGATTATGGTATGGGCTATAAGGAGGAGCTTGTTTCCTTTCCATTACAACAAAATTGTTGTTATGAGATCTAAGAAGACTCTCTATCTTCCATAATCTATCAATATTATTACCCTTAATAAACACTTGCTAAATCTAGAACTAGAGCAAAAATAGGATCAAAAGGATGGATCTCTAGAAATAAAGGAATAGGTGGCATTAGAAACAACTTACCTACTTGTACTAAGTAGTTTTCAACCTTGATTTATACTTAAAATTTTTTATGTAAATTATTTTCTCCCATGGATTAGATCATCATAGCCACATATAAATTGGGAGCCTTCAAATAGTATATCAAGGCATAGTTTGAATTAGGATTGATCATTGTAGGAGTTTTGTTCTAGATATTTTGAAACTTGTAATTAAAATCCACCATGAATTCATGAGGAAATATATGAATTATTGTAATTTTATCCAAAAGTGAAATATGATCACTTTTTTCATCAAATTGATTGCATAAGACTTCTCCAAATTCATCCCAATTATTGATTAATATAGGTGTCAATCCTCTATATCATTAAATTATTGTGCCTTTGAATGAAGTATCTAACAACCTCATTTCTATATTTTCTTGAGTCACATGGTGCACTAAATAAAGGTTAGCTATATCTATAATATGTTATATAAGAGTAACTAGATTTTATCCTATAAAATAAAGAAGAGACTTTAGAGAAGAAGTTTGAATATCATCCCATTGATTGATGTTCAAGGGTCTACCACCATTAAAAGGCATAAAGCCTTATCTTTTGGGAATAAGCATTTGGAGTATGAGATTTAAAAAAAAATTGGTTGAACTATATTTGTCTAAATATGAGTTTGAGCAACAATAGGGGAATCATGAGGTGTAGGATTTGGATTTGACTGAGAAGCTTTCTTCTTATTTGTTGATTGGAAAGATAACTCAATGAAATATATCTCTTTCCCTTTTACAGAGGATCTTGTAACCACTCTTGGTGGCATGAAAAGTATGTAAATATAAAAAGACACCTTGAAAATTACTACTATACTTGGATATGTAGATATATGATTCAATTTGTGTGAATAAGTAGTCCCACTAGGCATGCTAGAAACGTTATCAACCTAGATATCACCTAGTAGAGATTATATTTCTTAAATATGACTCATATCTAGACTAAAATTAGAATTATCTAAGGTTTTGGGATACCTATATCTAGAT
The DNA here is from genome assembly GCA_037957365.1 of Torreya grandis. Taxonomy (NCBI): domain Eukaryota; kingdom Viridiplantae; phylum Streptophyta; class Pinopsida; order Cupressales; family Taxaceae; genus Torreya; species Torreya grandis. The sequence continues at coordinate 6,145,012 of JARHVA010000154.1, read as the reverse complement.
TAGACCTCTAATTATAGGGCTATCTCCTCTGAATATGTGAATTTAGAATCAATTATTAAATCTAATTGATGTTGGGATGAAAAGAGTAAGGAGGAAACTAAAAATAAAATCTATCTATGATGGTGATGCACCTAAATAATGATTGATCCTTTGTAAACTTTGAAACTTAGGCAAACATATGGATCAAGATAGAAAAAATTGCTAACAAAAATCTATCAAATCAATCCTAAACATTAGTGTTTAAAATGACGGTTTGAAATCAAGTTTTCAGATTAAATGTGTGTGAATTAAGGTCTCTAAATACACTACATACCAATAATATCTAGCTCAATTTTTATTCTTAACTCTTTAAGTGACTTGTAAAGGATGAAATCATAATATTAGGTGAGGACAGGACCTAAAAAAGGAGATATATATCACACTTATATGAAAATCAACAATAACAAATACACACTACAAACATGAATGATCTACAAATAAACTTTCTTTTTTTATTTCTGGTGCAAGTTACAATTTTTGTATGGTTACAATTTCTATATAGTCTCTCTATACCATCTTGAGGGATTCTTAAAAAATGGCTTACAAGCATACATATATAGAAAAATTGAAAAGATATAGCCAATTTAGCATAGAGGGAATAAGGATAAGTTCATTGGATATAACTCAAGACAAAATCCTTTTATAATTATCAATAATAATTTCCAAGAATTATCTACATGTTGAAATCTTTGCATGGTCTTCTCTTTAGCATTAAAAAGGAAAGGTGAGCCCATATTTGACTTGTTAAACTCCTTGAATGAATTATATTCCAATATTTTGTGTGTTAATCTCATTTTAATTGAGTTCAAAGTGTGTGAAATTCCTCTCTTGCATGAAAATTAAGAAAGATGCATGAAGCTAGTCAAATAGTCAGCTAAAGTGATTTGGTCCTCAAGACAAGTCAACTCTACTTAAACTCCTCCCACATGAAATGGAACTTGAATATTGAATTGATAATGGAATAAAATCATATAATTGGCATGGAAACTCCTTTTTTAACTCCTTAATAGCCATCCAATTCCAAATTCCCTTTTAATTATCTGAACAAATAGGCTTACTAGGTTAATTAGGCCTAGTAGCCTACTTATTAAACTTGAATTCCATTATAACCTTAAATAAAACCATGAAACATGAAAATAAAATTATTTTTATACCTATAAAAACTCCTCAAAGCATGATATATGTGTTCTTGATGAATAAACTCTTACCACTCAATCACCATGGTTGACTAAGTCAATTCTGCCGCATTTCCCTGTAGATGAGTTATTTTGGAGGAGATAGTAGGGGAACTTATAGTAATATTTATGACCAAATGATGATTTTAGGGTGAATAAAAATTCTTAGGATTCAATCTCCATGAATAGTATTTCATTTAAATTGCTTTGTACCTCATATTTTATGCTTTTTTATACTAAAAATTTGAGTTATGCCCTGAACCGTATAATTTTATATAAAAAATTATCATTTATTGGATATTTTCTAAGTTTAATTGATTTCTTAAGATGTTTTAGGTTGATCTATGAGGTTTTTTGGAAATAAAATCAAATTTTCTCAAAATAGGTCACTATGAAGGTTTGGGAGGGTTTTGGAGTTGAACCTTCTTAACAATGGTTCATGAAGCACATAACTCCAAACCAAAAAGTATTTCCATGAATATATATTATAAAAATCCCCGAAAAATCCTTGTAAATATTGGGTTTCCATGCAAAAGTAATGAGAATAGAGCCACATGAATAAATTTTCATGTAGGGTTTTGCTTACATTGTGAACTACTTACGCTCTTAGTGATTGTTCATAAAACATAGTCCCTTAACCAAACTCTATTATTCATGAATTGTAATTTAATATGTGTACTCCAATCATTCTAAGACAATTTTTCCAAACACTTCACATGGTGAAAGATACAAGAATTTGATTAGGTGGCTTGAAAGGGTCTCTAACACTATAAATTTTGAATTTCTCCTCATGGACAAATATGACTCCTCAATTGACTCTCCCTTCTTTAAACCATCATAATTATACCTTTACCATGTCATCAAATCATTATGGATGTGTCATCTTTCTTTATAGGTCAAAAAATGCCTTTTAGAGCTATAAGTTAGCTTGCTTGAACCCTGAAGGGCTTGGTTTTCATATAATTTAAAGTTTTGACACTCTTTATAGGTCTTATGAATATGTATTAAAATTTATTGTCAAACACTTTAATGAACTTATAAACTCTTGTTGAACCTTAAAACCCACTTGAACCTCCTTTTGCTCCATCATGATTTTTTTCAGACACATAGGGGATGGTGTCAAAAAAGTGGGTATTTACACTTATACAATGGTTTTAAGAATGATATATAATATTACCCAAGTAATTATGACCATATGAACCAAATTTAAAGTCTTAATTCCATGTGTAGGTGCCAAAAACCCCAAACACTATCTCAAAATGGCCTCTAATGCATTGACTGAGCAATATAATTGACTATGTTTCTCTTTTTTTCACCTTAGATTGAGCCTAAAAAATGATGAATATGTATTTAAAATCTCATGAAATTCCACTTTCAATGATTTCATACTATTTTACCAACTTCTTCAACCTTCATGTCTCCTCAATATAAGACTTTAGGCATCTACACAATCACCTTCCATACACAGGTATGTACTATGTCAATTTGAGCTTGGAAATGTTTCTTAGTTGATTGATAATATGCTGGGAATGTACATATATCATTTAAATTTCATAACACATTTCACATGAAACCACCTCCTAACCTAGAATTACCTTGAGTTAGGCGTATTAATAGATGACTATGAAGGTATTGCAACTATTGGTTGTAAGCTTCTTAGTTGACTTTGACTAAGTGATTGGGTCCCTTGAATGAGATTGGAAACATATGTATTGTATAATACAATTCTTCATTGATTAACTCAAATTACCCCTTCATGATCAACAAACTTCTATACACCATTGTGTTTCTCATCACTTCATACTTAAAATATGACTATAGTACTTATGGCTATAAGCATAAGTATTTAATGCATGAATGTGTATTAGCTTTGAAAGCCTATAATATAATTTTTGACATTATTAAATCCCACCTCTCACATTATATACCCAAAACCATCATGAATTTCTTCAAGATGAACCATTGTCCTATTAGGTACATACATAGCTTGAAGGGTGGACTATATTTTATGATAGATGTAGATGAGGTAGTTTTTAATGCACGACTATGGCATGGTTTATTACACCATTATCTTGAATATTACTCATCATATTTTTTTCATTAAGTGATTCTTGAATCAAAGACCCCACATAATACCATGCACTCTTCCTTTTTCATATTAGCTTTAAAACAACCATATACTAGCTAAAGGTATGTTTATAGATGACTATGATTGAGTGCTTATTTCCTAAGTTTTTGACTATATAAGTGTTTATAAAACCTAAATTATACATTTTAATAACTCATCATGCTATTTGAAACCTTCATTTAGACTTTTGATAACATCAACTTTTCTATAATCAACTATCTCTTCTTTTGATCATAGACCTTCTATTTAGATGTTTGACTATACTTTTCAATCTTGTATAGACTGGGGGATATGAGAGTGATGATTATATGACCACATAAAGTGTTTATGATTCATAACCATGCCATAATGATAGATTTACTTAACATTCTTATTTAAGTGGTCTATACCCTCTTAAAGGTCTCCATTTTCCAAATTCACCTATTTGGATGTAGATGTTCATCTTTGCTAGTTATAGGTCATCATTTCATGATTCTAGAGTCATTTAAATATTGAATTGTATTATTATTTTAGCTACCTTGGAGACCATCCACTTCATACTTCATCATGATTTACCCTCTTCTTGAAATAAAACTTTCTTTTTTAGAATAGACATGACTATCTTATGTGGCCTGTAGGTTGTCCTTAGTGGTTGTAGGTGCACTTTTTCAAGGAAAATATGATGCTAAACTAAGTTTAGATCCTTTTAAGGTATGTTTTTTTAATCAAAATTTGTATATATTCCCTTTGAAAACCATGAAAACATTCACTTCCTTCCTTCTATGACATCACTATGAAGATAACTTCCCTTATATGCCACTTGATCATTATATATGTTGTATAGACTGTGAACTAGGTTTAAGGTGTTTGGATCTTTTAAAAAGTGAAAATAGGTTTAAACCTCCTTAACCTATCAGATAGTCTCAAGAACAAACCCTTTAACTTCCTTTAAAAGTTTTATGTCTTCAAAGTTTTTGATAATTAGTCCACTTTTTAGACTATGTCAGTGCTTTTAGGGCTAGCTTTAGGTTCCTTATATGCATTTTAGGTCTTCATTGTGCTCTATAAACCCTGTTAAAGGATTTTACTCTTTAAAACCCCCTATCTGATGTAGGTTCCATTTTAATATATGCCTGTAAGTTACCTTAAGACATCAAATGCAATCATGACAGCCTCATAAGGTATATGATATGAATGGAAACATGCTAGGACTAAAAATAAATTCAATGATTTATCAACCCCATTCAAGCCGTGATGTCATGCTAAGTCATCATAAGGACTTCCCTCTATCAAATGTAGGTGTACACATTAGTACCATTTTTATGGATTTAGCCTATATGTGACCTTAAGGAAAGCCCAAAACTTAATTTAATCCTTATTCTTCTTCCTTATTATGATTTATGAGGTCACTATATATATACCATTATGAAGAGATCATTGTCATTCTAAGATTTATGTCCTACATGGAAAACCATGACTATGTTGAACTTGTAGGTCTCTTCTCATGACTGCATATGATATTTTGTAGGTGTATATATTTCTTTCTCATGTTTATTATGGTCCTTGGTCAATCCTTAGATCTATATAGCAATGAAACATGGAATGGAGATGGGTGGAAGGGTGGTGAGGATTAAAAATGATGGAAGCACATGAATGGAGGGTGAAAAGAGCATAAAACATAGTGAGAAGACAATGCCATGATAGTGATATGGGGGTGAATGAGATGGAGGTGAGAAATATTAATTTTGAGCATGACAAGGGCAAAAATAAGGATCATATGCAAACCTATACATGTCCTTGACCACATACATCACTTTGGAGGACACTAGAGGAGGATAAAAAGGTGAGAATGAAGCATAGGTTTCTACAAAACCCTCAAAATATGCAACATTTCTTTAAAGTATGTTAAACTAGCCTTTTGAGATACTTTGAGAGCATAAATATGGGATAAAACATGAATCCTTGGAGAAATTATTTATAAAACATATTTTTAAACATGATAATAGGAATGAAAACCATGCCATGGAGAAAACCAAGGAATATTGAAAACTTTCTCTCTCCTCAAGACTATACAATTTATCTTTAGAAGCATTCCAAACTGCAAATTACACTCATTATATTTATGAGATTTGATTTGCCTTCATATGTGTGTAAAAATAATAAAGGAGGCCATATAAAGGTGGATTAGGTTGTAAATAATCTCTAAAAACTGGTTGCCCTAATGAAGAAAAATTGAGGAAAATTGATTACCTTCATGGATGTAAATTGCAAAACTTATCTTGAATTCAAATGGATGATTCATGAAATATAATAAACCAATTATATAAACACTTAATCCATCAAGAACCCCTCTGATTCTACTTGCTTTGACCAAAAATTTAGACATGTGCCTTCTCTCCCCAATCCATACCATCATCAAACCTGCAAGGTAGTCTCTATGTACAAAGAAGGAAGGTGACTATAGGAGACCAATTTTTAGCTTTTATGGCCTCCAATTTCCTTGAAATTCTTATGGAAGTTTTTTCATGTCCTCTTTCTCATATTTCAAGCTTTAGATATACGGAATTATGTACAAATCCATACTTATCTTTGTAAAATGAATGAAAATAGCTTCTTTTTATCATTTTATTGGAAACTAATTCTTCCACCACCATAAAATGAAGATAAAGAATCATTAAGAGTAGTTTATCAATAAATACACAAAATTTGACCTTTTACACACTTTTGGAAGCCAAAATTGGCACATGGGAGTTAGAAAATGACCCTTTTCATACTTAAAATTGCATCAAAACATGTTTTTAGCTTTTAAAACCTTAGACTAAGATAAAAATAATGTATTTTAATATAATTTAAGGCATATTAAATATTTTAATGACATTTTTACTCTAATTTTGACATTTTAAAGACCAAAAATAACTTTTAGGCCAAAACATACACTCGTTTAACCACATTATAGAGACTATTGACATGATCCTAGAAATGTATACAAATTATGATCAAGAAAATATGTTACAAGGATATAAACTCAATTGAGAATCATATTTTACTTTTAAAAGTGCACCTATAGCCACTAAGGACAACCTAAAAACCACATAGGATAGTCAAGTCTATTCTAAGAAAGAAAATTTGCTTTCAATAAGATGTAAATCAAGATGAAGTATGAAGTGGATGGTTTCTAATGTATCTCAAATAACAATATATGCCAATATTTAAATGACTCTAGAATCATGAAATGATGACCTATAGCTATCAAATATGAGAATCTATATCTAAATAGGTGAATTTGTCAAATGGAGACCTTTAAGAGGGTATATACCACTTCAAGGAGAGATTTAAGTAAATATATCATTATGACATGGTTATGACTCATAAACACCTTGCGTGGTCATAGAATCATCACTCTCATAGCCCCCAGTCTGTACAAGAATGAAAAGTATAGTCAAGCATCTAAATAGAATGTCTATGATCAAAAGAAGAGATAGTTGATTAGAGAAGAGTTGATGTTATCAAAAGGTCTAAATTAAGGTTTTAAATAACAAGATGATTTATTAAAATGGATAATTGAGGGTTTACAAACACTCATATAGTCAAAAAAAATTAGGAAATAATCACTCAATCATAGTCATCTACAAACATACCTTTAGTTAGTATATGGTTGTTTATAAGATAATATGCAAAAGGAAGAGTGAATGGTATTATTTGAGGTCTTAGATTCAAGAAACACTTCATGAAAATAATTTGATGAGGAAGATTCAAGATAATGGTGTAATAAACTATGCTACATTCATGGATAAAAAACTACCTCATCTACATTTATCATAGAACATAGTCCACCCTTCAAGATAAGTATGCACCTAATAGGATAGTGGTTCATTCTTTCAAAGCTAATACACAATCATGCATAAAAAACTTGTGCCTATAGCCATAAGTACTATAATAATGTTCTAAGCATGAAGTGATGAGAAACATAGTGGTGCATGGAATTATATTGATCATGAATGGGTAATTTGAGTTAATCAATGAATAATTGTATAAGATAAGACAAAGTTTTTTTATCTCATTAAAGGGACCCAAGAACTCAATCAAATCCAAATAAGAAGCCTACAACCAATAGTAGCAATACCCTCAAAGTCATCTACTAATAATTCTAACTCAAGGTACTTCTAGGTCAAGAGGTGGTTTCATGTGAGATGGTGTATGAAATTAAATTATATATGGAAATTCCTAACATCTTCATCAATCTACTAAGAAATATTTCCAAGCTCAAAAGGACATAGTATAGGCCTGTGTATGGAAGGTGATTGTATAGAGGCCTAAAGTCTTATATTGAGGAGACATGAAGGTTGAAAAATCTATTCAAATAGTATCAAATCACTTTAATGGTACATTATTGAGATTTAAAAAACATATTCATCATGTTTAAGCTAAATCTAAGGTGAAAGGAAGAGAAACACACTCAAGTACATTGCTCAGTCAACATAAGAGGCAATTTGAGAGAGTTTTGGGGTTTTTGGAACCTAAACATGGAATTAAGACTTTAAATTTGGTAAAAATGGTCATCATGACTTGGGAAATATTTTATATAATTATAAAAACCATTTCACAAGTGGAAGTGCCCACTATTTTGACATAGTCCCCTACTTGTCTGAAAATAGTTATGATGGAGCAAGAGGAGGTTAAAGAGGGTTTCAAAATGCAACAAGTGTTTATAATATGATTAAATTATTTTAATATCATGTGATAATGTTAATACATTTTAATAATACCTTTTAAGAATGTCTAAACTCCAAATTATATGCAAACCATGCCCTTGAGGGCTAAATAAAGCAAGCAAACCTATAGCTCCAAAAGGTACTTTTTGACCTATCAAGAAAGATGATGAATACAAAATGATTTGATCACATTTTATAGGACCCATGATGATGATTTAAATCATGTATAATAAATGGAGTTATACTAATCTATGAGGATAAATTTGAATTTTATAGTTTCAAACACCCATTAAAGCCACTTGATCAAATGCTCATATCTTTCACCATGTGAAGAGTTTGGACAAACAATATTAACGTGATTTTATAACCCATATGTAATTATAATTAGTTAAAAATTTAGTTTATTTGAGGTGATTTTATTTATGAACAATCACTAAGAGAATACGCAGTCTAGAATGCAAGCAAAACCCTATAGGCAAATTTCTTCATGTGGTTATATTCTCATACCTTTTTCATGGGATCCCATTATTTTAAAGGATATTTAGGTGATATTTATACTATATATTAATGGAAAGAAGTTTTTGTTTTATAATTATGTGCTTCATGAACCATATCTAAGAAGTTTCAACTCTAAAACCCTCCCAAACCCTCATAATGACCAGTTTTGAGAAAACTTAATTTTATTACCATAAAAACCTCATGGATCAATTTGAAACCTCTTAAAACATCAATTAATATCATATATGATCCTAGAAATTCCAATTTGTTGTACATAACTATACAAATCAGGGCAAAATTAGGTTTTTATAGAAAAACACAAAAGATAAGGTACAAGGCAATTTACATGAAATCAAATTCATGGAGATTGAAGCCTAAGAATTTTTTTTCATCCCCAAATATTAATTTGGTTAGAAATATTCTTATAATTTCCCCTATTAGCTCCTTCAGAATAGACAATATGTAGGAAAATGAGGCAAAATTGACGTAGTCAACCATGGTGACTGAGTGGCAAGAGTTTCTTCATCAAGAACACCTATATCATGGTGTGAGGAGTTGTTATAGGTATAAAAATAATTTTATTTTTAGGTTTCATGTTTTCATTTTAGGTTCTAATGGAGTTAAAGTGTAATAAGTAGGTAGCTAGGCCTAATTGGCCTAGTAGGCCTATTTTTTCAAATAATTAAAAGGTAATTTAGCATTGGATGGCTATCAAAGAGTTAAAAAAGGAGTTTCCATACCAGTTATATGATCTTCTTCCATGATCAAATAAATATTCAATTTTAATTTCATGTAGGAGGAGTTCAAGTAGAGTTAACTTGTCTTGAGGACCAAATAACTTCAATTGACTATTTGACTAGATTCATGCATCTTCCTTTATCTTTATGAAAGAAATGACTTTCATACACTTTAAAATAATTTCAAATGAATTTAAAACACTAAATATTTTCATATAATTCATGAAATTATTTTTAAAAGTAAAATATGGGCTCACCTTTCCTTTCCAATGATAAAAATAGACCATGTAAAGATTTCAACATGAAAACAATTCTTGGAAACTATTTATGATAATTATAAAAGTATTTTGTCTTGAGTTAACTCCAATTGACTTATAATTATTCCCTCGATGCCACATTGGATAGATATTTTCAATTTTTCTATATATGTAGGCTTTTAAGCCATTTTTTTAGGATCCCTCAAGCTAGTATAGAGAGACTATACAAAAATTGTAACTTGCACCAGAAATAATAAATAAAATTTATTTGCAGATCATTCATAGTTGTAGTGTGTATTTTTAATTGTTTATTTTAATATAAGTGTGATACATATCTCCTTTTTTATGTTTTTTTCTCACCTAATACTATGATTTCATGTCTTATAGGTCACTTGAAGAGTTAAGAACAAAAATTGAGTTGGAGATTGTTAGTATGTAGTGTCTTTAGAGACATTCATTCACACCCCTTAAATATACAAACCTTCTTTCAAACCTTTATTTGAAACACTAATGTTTAGGACTGATCTAAGAGGGTTTTGTTGACAAATTGTTCTATCTTGATCCAAATGTGTGCCTATGTTTCAAAGTTATAGAGGATCAAACAATATTCAAGTGCATCACCATCATAGTTAGATTTCATTTTTAGTTTCCTCCTTACTCTTTTCACCCCAAAATTAAGTATATCTATTAATTGATCCTAGATTCACATATTCAGAGGAGTGAGCCTCATAACTAGAGGTCTGATCTAGATATAAGTATCCCATAACCATAGATCAGTCTAATGTTAGTCTAGATATGAGTCAAATTTGAGGAATCTAATCTCTACTAGGTGTTATTTGGTTTTCTAACATCTACCATGACATTAACCTCATTTTATACAATTTTTTTACCTAAACCCACCTATCATATTTGACCTTGGTTCTAATTCATTTTTACTTCAGGCACATTCAATGGTTGAGGATAAAATGATTTTTAATAGTTATTTTAGAATCAAACATTTGAATAGTAGAATATGAAATTAGTATTATAGTAGTCTTGATAACTACATCATTCATTTTTTGTTACATTATATCACTCATGATACTAATTATAGCCACATATGGGAAATTAGTACTACTAACCCTTTTCCATTTTATCCTAATTATAACCACCTCTGGGAAATTTAGGAACAACCCCTTTACTATGGATTATCACATTACATTACCATCACTATTCCAATACTTTTCTATTTACCTATAACTAAAATTATTAGTACTTAGTCAAACACCTTTTATGTAGGTAGAACTACACTAACTTTAGGTCCATTTTAGAATATCTAGGTAGTGCTCAATGTTTTTTGAGGTCAGCTTGGCCACCCTTGTTTGAATGATCTTGCCATTTTATGATTAATTTAAGTTTAAAAACTCTCATAATTTTTCAAGCACCCTAAGCCACACTCTTTCCATTTGAAGAGTTAGATGTGTTGTATCTTATACTTCTATATTGAGTTGAGATGCTTAGAAAATTCTAAAAACATTCAAAATAGTTCAAAATTTACAAAAACATTCAGAGAAAGACCTCTAAAAATCCTAAATATCATAAAAGCACAAAAATTTATTTATAATTTCCATGATAAATATAAATCTATCAAATTTTTTTGGGATGGTCCATCTTACCTATTTAGCTTCATTTCTAGGCCACCTTTGTCTTTTTCCTCCCATTTCTAGAAGAGTTACATCAGCTTGAGGTTTGCATAGAATTTGTATGTAACACTTGGATACATGAGGTATCTTGAGTTAGCTCAACTACCTTCCTTTATTTTTAAACCATTACTTTACCTTAAATATTCTAAGACTCCTAACTATTTCATAAGTAACCACTTGTCCTTTAGTTTCCCCATCTTTACTAGCCTTAGTCATATGCTCTCACTATTTTTTGAGTCCATACTGTGAACATTGTGTGTTCGAACTCGATTCCCTAATGACCACTTTGATTTTCTTACGCTCTCATCATTTTACAAGAAATTTATGTTTGAATGATCTCACCATTTTATGTGAAACCTTAGCCACCACTCTCTCCATTTTGTGACCCCATTCTCATTCCAAGCCATAGATGTAGTGAACACTATGAATTAACAAATTAGTTCATTAGTTGATACTTGTCTCTTAACATTTAGTGTCATTTTATCCTAAACCATGGTCTCATGCTTACATGAATTATTTGTGTTGACACTTTCATGACTGCAAATGTCATCCCCCTATTTTCTTATGCACTCGTCATTTTTACAAGACCATTGCTATATTCCTCTATAAGTCAATCATGTTTTCATTATCATTTTCTTCTATACCATATCCTATGAGAACTATATTTGGCCTTAATTTTTTAAAGGTGTGGAGCCTAAAATCTTCACATATGAGTGCATTACCAAAGTTTCAGGTTTACACAGTCACCGGTGTCGGTCAGGAGCGACCGACGTCGGTCCGGTGCAGTTGAAGAGACACTGGCATCGGCAGATGATCGGCCGATGTCGGTCACAAGCAAGCAGGTAGGAACTAGCGTCGGTTACCTGTGCATCCAGAATGTTATTTTTGAGGATAGAACCAAGTGTTTGCATGATGAGTTTAAGTCTTAGTCTTAAGTTCACATTTTTATTATTAGTAAGATTGTTTTTTAGAGCCCTTGTTAAAGAGGCTTAACTGTTGGTTGTAAGTGCATGCTCAAGTCTCCTAATTTTATATGTAGAATTAGATCTTCTTAGCTTAGTGTGATTATTGTAGTAGTTCATTATATGTGAATGTTGAAGAGTAGTACAGAGTTGTATCAATCCAAGTTATTGGAGTTGATTGTACTTGAGAAAGAGAGAGCTCTTGAGGAATAGAGATCTAGAGAGAGATCTTGTGCATCTGAGAGAGGTGTGGAAGAAAGAAGTTTCTTCAATTGTATTCCTTTTGTAAAGAGTTTAATACAAGTTTTCAGGGTGGTTTCTTGTATCTCTTGTTTTTTGCTATTATCTGATTCTAGTTACTTATCTATCTGATTTAATTCTGTGGTTTATTGCTTTCATAAGTGTAATCTATTGTTGGTTGATCCCCAACAAGTGGTATCAAAGCCTTAATTGTAGGCTTAGAGTTTGATATCCAATAATTGGTATCAAAGCTCAGGTTCACTAATAGGTGGTTTAGATCTGTGTAGTGTGTATTGATTACAAGTTGCTCACAGGAGTTTCTGTAGGGATTTTTGTTTGAGTGGGAGAAGCAATGGCAGATGAAAGTAAACTGAGAATGGAGAAGTTCAATGGCAAAAACTATCAACATTGGAGAATGCAGATAGAGGACTATCTGTATCAGAAGGATCTATACTTACTATTAGGTGGAATTGTAAAGAAGCCCACAGACATGGAGGATGAAGAATGGGAAGTTCTTGACAGAAAGGCTCTGGGGTCTATAAGACTGAGTCTAGCATCTACTGTGATATCTAATTTATCACAGGCAAAAACAATAGTAGAGTTGATGACTACTCTAGCAAATTAGTACAAAAAACCCTTAGCTTCTAATAAGGTATATCTTATGAAGTAGCTATTTAATTTGCATATGCAGGAAGGTGGATCTGTATCTAATCACCTGAATGATTTCCATGGTATTGTAAATCAATTAAGTTCAGTCAAAATTGTATTTGATGATGAAATAAAAGCTCTTTTAATATTATGTTCTTTGCCTGAAAGTTGGCATAGCTTAGTAATGGCAATTAGCAATACTGCATCTGCATCAAATATTTTAAAAGTAGAGGATGTTATTAGTGTTATCTTGAATGAGGAAATTCGTAGGAAAAGCACAGAAGAGACATCTAGGAACGCTTTAAGTTTTGAGAGCAGGGGAAGGCAAAAAGAGAAGAGCAAGAAAGGGAGATCAAGATCTAAGTCTAAGGGGAGAGGTAGATCCAAATCCAAAAATGGCAGAAGGCCACAATGCTGAAATTGTGGAAAGATGGGGCACATAAGCAGAGATTGATAGTCAAAGCCTAAGGAGGACAATCAACACGAAGGAAAAGAAGAAGCGAAGGTTGCAGGTATTGCACAAGATGCTTTAATATTCTCTTTGCATAATAATATAGAATATTGGGTGTTAGATTTTGGTGCATCTTTTCATGCTACCCCTAATAGGGAATATTTCTATGACTATATCCATGGAGATTTTGGAATAGTATATCTAGGGGATGATGAACCCTGTAAAATTATTGGCAAAGGTAAAGTGCAGCTGAAAATGCAGAATGGCAACACATGGGTGTTGAGAGAAGTTATGCATGTTCCTAGCTTGAAGATAAATTTGATTTTTGCAGGAAAGTTAGGGGATGAGGGTTGTACAATAACTCTCACAGCAGAATCTTGGAAGGTGACCAAGGGTGCACTTGTTATGGCCAGAGGTAAGAGAGTAGGTACTCTCTATTTGTGTAATTGTGTTACTAACAATTCTCCTTCTGTATTATCTACTTCAGATGTGGATGCAAAATTGTGGCACTCAAGGCTTGGCCACATGAGCGAGAAGGGGATGTCAATTCTTAAGTCTAAAGGTAAGCTTTTAGATTTGAAAAGCATGGATCTAGAATTTTGTGAGCACTGTGTATTTGGAAAATAGAAAAGGGTTAGTTTTCTCAAGACTGGGTCTACAAAGAAGAAGCATAAGTTATAGCTTGTTCACACAGACGTGTGGGGACCGGCTTAGGTAGCTTCTATTGGAGGATCACAATACTATGTTTTATTCATAGATGATGCTACAAGAAAGGTATGGATCTACTATATTAAGAAGAAATCTGATGTATTTGAGACCTTTAAGATTTGGAAAGCTATGGTTGAGAATGAAATAGGTAAAAGATTAAAGTGCCTGAGATCTAACAATGGTGGAGAGTTCTACAGTTATAAGTTCAACTGGTATTGTTACATGCATGGAATTCATAGGCAAAGGATGGTTCCAAAGACACCTCAGCAGAATGGAATTGCTGAAAGGATGAATAGAACAATCATGGAGCATGCAAGATGTATGAGATTGCATGCTAGTTTGCCCTTAGAGTTTTGGGCAGAAGCTGTTGACACTGCAGTGTACCTAATTAACAGAGGACCCTCTACAGCTCTGGATGGTGGAATTCCAGAAGAGGCTTGCATAGGTAAAAAGGTAGATCTCTCTTTTCTCAAAGTTTTTGGTTGTGAAGCCTTTGTGTATGTAGATAAGGAAAATAGAAAGAAGCTCAATGCTAAGTCTATGAGGTGCACATTTATTGGCTATGGCTCAGATGATTTTGGTTTTAGATTTTGGAATGTAGAAATTAACAAGATAATTAAGAGCTATGACATTGTTTTCAATGAAAAAGTGATGTATAGTGAATAGCTGAAGAAGCTAAATCAATCTGGGTAGAGCAATAGTGAATTAGACAAGGTGACGGTCCAAAATGAGCTCGCAAGAAAAAGAATTAATCACTTGCAGGAAAACATAGAGACCAACATCGATAGGATAGGAACCAGCATCGACAGAATAGAAACTGATGTCGGTCATACAAAGACCGATGTCGATAGGATAGGCACTAGCATCGGTCAGGCAGAACCGGCGTCGACCAGTAATAGGTTTGGAGGTGACCGAGGTCGGTCACTGTCAGAGAATTTGGGTGGACAACATGTTGTGAATGAGTCTCAGACACCCATCAGGAGGTCTGAAAGGGTAAGTAAGCCTCCAATTAGATATTCTCCTTCATTATTCTATTTATTGCTAACTGATGGTGGAGAACCAAAGAGTTTTGAAGAAGCAATATAGGTGGAGTCTAAGAGTCAGTGGGAGCGTGGCATGGTTGAGGAGATGGAGTCCTTAAGAGAGAACCAAACATGGGATTTGGTTGAATTATCAGCTGGTAAAAGGACACTAAAGAACAGATGGACCTACAGGTTAAAAGAAGGTGAGAATGGATAGATGAGATATAAGGCTAGATTGGTAGTGAAAGGATTTGCACAAAAGCCAGGTATTGATTTTGGTGAGATTTTTTCTCCTGTTGTTAAAATGACTTCTATATGGATTGTACTGTCTTTGGTTGCTGTTGAGAATTTGCATCTTGAATAGCTAGATGTTAAGATAGTGTTTCTTCATGGAGATTTGGATGAGGAAATTTATATGGAACAGCTGGAAGGATTTGAGGTCAAAGGTAAGGAGAAGTTAGTGTGCAGATTGAAAAAAAGCTTGTATGGCCTCAAGCAAGCTCCTAGACAGTGGTATTTGAAATTTGACAGGTTTATGACTGAGCATGGCTACAGTAGGTGTCAATCCGACCATTGTGTGTAGTTTAAGAGTTTAGATCATGGTAGATATATTATTCTATTGTTGTATGTAGATGATATGTTGGTTGCAAGATCACACATGCAGGATATCTCTGAGCTTAAGGTGAAATTAGCTCAAACATTTGCTATGAAGGATTTGGGAGCAGCAAAGAAAATCCTTGGCATGAGCATTAAGAGAGACAGGAAAAATCACAGGTTGATATTGTCTCAAGAGGATTATGTGGACAAGGTGTTGAAACGGTTCAATATGCAGGATGTTAAACCGGTAAGCACTCCTTTGACTGGACATTTTAAGTTGAGTAAAGAATAATGTCCTAATTCACATGATGAGGTAGAGTACATGAGTATGGTTCCATATTCTTTCGCAGTATGGAGTTTGATGTATGCAATGGTGTGTACTAGACCGGATATTGCCCAAGCAGTGGGAGTTGTAAGTAAGTATATGGCCAATCCAGGTAAGGAACATTGGAAAGCAGTTCAGTGGATCCTTAGATATTTGAGAGGAGCCAACAGTAGGCACTTGTGCTATGGAGGTTCAGATACTTCTCTACATGGTTATGTAGATTCAGATATGGCAGGTGATTTGGATGGCAGGAGGAGCACTATAGGTTATGTTTTCACTATAGGTGGAATGACGGTTAGCTGGATATCTAAGTTGTAGAAGGTTGTTGCCTTGTCAACTACAGAAGCAGAGTATATTGCAGCCACAAAAGCTAGCAAAGAGATGATATGGATGACATGGTTCATGGAAGAGCTTGGAAGGGAGCATGAGAGTTGCAGATTGTATAGTGACAGTCAGAGTGCAATCCATTTGGCTATGAATTCAGCCTTTCATTCAAGAACCAAGCACATACAGCTAAGGTACCACTTCATACGACATGTATTGGAAGATGGTGATTTGAAGCTAGAGAAAATCCATACAGATAGGAATCCTGATGATATGTTAACCAAGCTAGTTACAAAGGAGAAGCTGAATCTTCATTCAACTTCTGTTGGTCTTCATGATTGAGTTGAAGATGGAGGAGCTAGAAGATGTTGATGTACAGGTACTAGTGCAGCTGTTTATCTCCAAGTGGGAGATTGTTAAGGTGTGGAGCCTAAAAGCTTCACATATGAGTGCATTACCAAAGTTGTAGGTTTACACAGTCACCGGCGTCAGTCAGGAGCGACCGATGTCAGTCTAGTGCAGTTGAAGAGATGTCGACGTCAACAGATGATCAGTCGATGTTGGTCACAGGAAAGCAGGCAGGAACCGGCGTCAGTTACCTGTGCATCTAGAATGCTATTTTTGAGGATAGAACCAAGTGTTTGCATGATGAGCTTAAGTCTTAGTCTTAAGTTTGCATTTCTATTATTAGTAAGATTGTTTTTTAGAGCCCTTGTTCAAGAGGCTTAACTATTGGTTGTAAGTGCATGCTCAAGTCTCCTAATTCTATATGTAGAATTAGATCTTCTTAGCTTAGTGTGATTATTGTAGTAGTTCATTGTATGTGAATGTTGAAGAACAGTATAGATTTGTATCAATCTAGGTTGTTGGAGTTGATTGTACTTGAGAGAGAGAGCTCTTGAGGAATAGAGATCTAGAGAGAGATCTTGTGCATCTAAGAGAAGTGTGGAAGAAAGAAGTTTCTTCAATTGTATTCCTTTTGTAAAGAGTTTAATACAAGTTTTCAGGGTGGTTTCTTGTATCTCTTGTTCTTTGCTATTATCTGATTCTAGTTACTTATCTATCTATCTGATTTAATTCTGCAGTTTATTGCTTTCATAAGTGTAATCTATTGTTGGTTGATCCCCAACAAATTTCACATTAGATCTTGTGTCTATGGAACTATGCAGGTAGTGTCCACTTACCTCATGCTTTTGGATTCAGCTTGTCTACCCCTTCCTTTTCTTCTATCCCCCCATTTTATTTATTTTACTTTGTTATCTCTTATAGCCTAGGTTTAATGTTTGTGCATTTGTGATTGTTTCCTATAGTCTAAGGGCAACCATTTGTCATTTTATCCTTTTTTATTGCTTCCCTATAGCCTAGGAGTAACCTTGTGCCATTTGTTCTTGTATTTTTTTACATATGTCGTTGCTACCTAGCTTATGGGCCACCATATTTCCAAGAGTAACACCTATATTCATGCATAAACAATTTGTATTTTATTTTTACTAACAATGTAACTAACCATTGTTTGTATATTGTTTTTTGTTTAGCTTAGCTTGTTTTTTTAACTTTTTATGTTTAGAATAGTTTTTTTAATGAACTTTTATTTGCTTTGTTTCATTGTTGGTTTTTTTTTTGTGTTTTGTCTATTTATTTTATCTGTTGGTGTTTTTTTATTATTATTTGGTTTGTTTATTTGTTTGTGTTTATCTATTTTTGTTTGTTTGTATAGCCTTATTTTTTTGTTTTTGTGTTTGTGTTTGTGTTTGTTTATTTGTTTGATTTTTTTGTTGGTGTTTTGTTGTTTATATTTATTTGTTTATTTTTGTTTTGTTTGTTTATATAGTTTGTGTGGTTTGTTTTTATTTTTTTGTTTGGTGTTTAGTAGTTTATTTTGTTTGTTAGTATATATTGGTTTATTTATTTTGTTTGTGTAGCCTATTTTATTATTTATTTGTTGTAATCTTATTTTTATTTTGTTTATTTTTGTTGTTGTTTGTATAGTTTGTTTGTTTTATTTTGTTTTGTTATTTTTTGTTTGTTTGTTTGTTTGTTTTTTAATTTTTTAATTTTTGTTTTTTTATTGTCATATGATTATTACATTTAGTTTACACTTAAGTCTTGATTATCCATATCATGTACATAGGTTGTGAATCATTGTATTTAGTTTTACACTTGGTTTATTTGTTATATTTACACTTAGGATTTGATTGTTTAAATATTATTCCAAGGTTGTCTATATTTACATTTAAACTAATTTTTCCATTCTTAGGGTATGTATTATAATTATAGTTGTTCATAACTATGATGCATAATGCTATGAGCTATAGTAAAAACTAGGGATAAAGAGACTGTCAATTAAATGCAATGGTAGTAATTTTTTGATATATCAAAAACATCCAAATACCCAAACACATGCAACATCCATGAGTAATAAAAAAGAGTAAAACATGATTTATTATTTGTTTATATAGACATGCATCTCTAAATAAGAATACATATAAGGCATACAACATAAGCAGATAAAAATAGAACAACATCTCATAAACATGGCATAAACAATAAATAAATAAAACATACATAAGCATAAACATCAATAATGTTAAACATCTATAATTCTAATCAATGTTAAAAATGAGATAAACAACATAAGCATGGCATCATATATATATCAAAGGAATATCATATACATGTAAATCAACCTCAAAGGAACCAAAAATGAATGTCAATATATCTCAAATGTCCTATATACATAGAGAATATATATATAATCACAATGGTGTATAAAAATACATAAATATGGTAATAAAAAGTACAATGACATATGCCAGAATAATTCCACAACTGTGCCAAAATACCAATATCCCTATGATCAGCTTTGGCTCTATCTATCCATGGGACCTATGGCTAGAGGTGGACTTGGTGGCACTAATGGTCCTAGTAGTGGTGGTCATGGATAATGGACAGACTAACTTGATGAACCTATCACATGAGTCCTATTGTGAGACCAACCAAATCTACTAACTACCCTCTATGCATCCTAGACCTCAAATTAAATAACCTACTAATCCTTAGGCATGGTCATCTCATAGGATAGGTGGTAATAAGAGTACTTGTCCTTAGCTTTAAGGATCTACATAATCATTTATAAAAATATGACTTATGTAATGGCTCCTCAAGCTATAACCTACTCTCATGTGATCCTATTAATAGTGACCAATGCATAATCTCTATTGTTAATGGTCTAATCCCTCTCAGTGGTAAGCTAGCCCTACACTAGTACCATTTTATTTATCTTGGCCTTTAGTTTGGTAATATCTAAATAAAGTTGAGTCATGTCATCATCCCTCATTTCTAGGGTGATTTAAAAATCAGCCACCTATCACTTTAATCTTTAAATATTCCTTATCCAAGTGGTGATCTATGATTGTAGTATACCTATGTCCCTCTATGTTATCACTATGATACAAGGCCTTTTCTAGCCTAGATCAACCTATCCAACTATAACCCCTATCATTTTCAAATCATTCAACATCATAGATAGGTCATAATCCCTATCATCCCCATCATCTCCATCTCCAACTCCCCCATTGTCTCCTCCATCAAATCCATTATCAGTGTCATCACCCTCCTCACTATCACTACTATGTTAGGCATTTCTTCTACCACTCAATGTCTCAACCTTTATCTCCTTAATGCTCATGGGCACCAATCCCCTTGCTTATATTATAAATATCATCCTTACAGGGCATACTCATACCCACCAATGTATATAGTCTAAAGTGACCCATGCATCTATTGTTCTTCCTACATAAGCCCAAGTAACTTGAGGAACACTCAAATAAGTTACAATGGCCACACCTCTCTAGATAATATGAGTATCTCGATTCATCTCCTAGGTAACATGGTCAAACCATATAGGTCCCTCAAGTACATCTTATGTGAACCTAAACCATTAGATTACCCAATTAAGTGGTACTCTTCAATAATGTGGGACTATCTCCCAATCGTAAAGCATTTGGTCATCATATAGACCATATAACACCCATCTTTAAACCACTAAAATTGGTATGTGAGGTAAGGCATCCAAATAAAAATTTATGGGGTAAGATCATTGAACATCTGATGATAAAAAGGAATATCCCCCTTATGCCTTCATCTGATTTATTTTATCTAAGCCTAGCTATATGTTAACAACTCCTCTAGGTTTTATAATTAGTTCTACCTTTTTTCACTTGATAAAAATGCATTCCTAACCCTAAACCACCATAAGAGTGTAAGCCCCAATGTTTTGTCCACCATGATATGATATCATATGAACATACATATAAACTTGTGTCAATAAAAATGGACCCCAATCAAAACATGTAGAGTCATCAAGCATACTCTGTAGTACACATCCAATGCCTATATGAAAGGACCAACCATTCTTATTAGGAATCAATATGATACTGACAATGGCCATGAGACAGTTACCTCCCTTCAAAAAAGAATAGGTGGTGATGGATCTCCAATAGATAAATTATTAGGTTAGATGTCTATGTATGTCTCTATAAGGTCTATGTAAACCTTCCCATGAAATATGGGGATAACCTAGTAACTAGCCAAGTCATAAATAACTACCTATTATTCTATTGGTGGGGTCCAAAATAGTCTCCATCCATGCATTATCAACATGAAAATACACTAGGTATCCTCAAGTATAATAGTTGTCTCTCTAGTAGGTAGATGAAATGTAAACTTATCATTGTGTCAGTCCTCAGCCAGTGTGATCAAGTATGCCTAATATTCTTAGATGATCAGCATCCACTCCACATAATAAAGGTTTAGAGCCTATATTAATCCAACCATACCTTCTATTTAGATCTAAGGGGTCTATAAATAGTGTGACCATCACTCCTGACACATTAGGATATCTAGTTTCTCTTAAAAACATAGATAAGTTAACATCAACATAACTATATGTTGTTTCCTAAAGTTAAACCTAGCTTAATAATCCCAATTTACCCTCTTCAAGAGGTTAGACTACTATTAGATCCCTAAACCAAATATTTTTAGCCTGTAGGATGAAGCCGCAATTTTCCTAAATGGTAAAGTTACCATTTAGGTGATTTTGTAATTTTAAAAATGATGTCACCATTTTCATTTTCATGAAAATGGAGACTTCATCTTAAAATAGGAAAAATCACCATTTCAATGATTTATACTCAATTTTGGTGATTTATCCTTTTAAAATAATGGTGACTTTGCATGAACTCATCATTTTCCTTGGCAAAGCCATCATTCACCCTAAAACATAAATGATGACTTCTCCATTTTTAACCTGATGCAAGTAATAAATGCATAATAAAGAGTATTAATTATGAGTATGGAATTACTAAATGATGTTACATAATGGGTGGACACATGTGCTCTAAAATGTGGCATTTAACTCTTCTATGATGCATTTTTCTTAGCTCACTAGAAAAAAAAACTAGAGCTCAGAAAATCCAATAGGCCAAGATGAAAATGAATTATTTTTCACCTTAGGGGTGAATATATAGCCATTTTTTTTTAATTTTTACCCCCCTAGGACTATATTTAATTGTTAATGCTCTATAAAGTGTATTTTTCACATCCATGGTTCATTTTACACATCATTTGATCTTATGTGCCTTATTTTTCAGTCATATTATCACCAAACCATCTTTTTGGGCCTCCCTTAAGACCCCTTTAACAACACTATTTTTATACCTATACCCCATGATAGTTTGAACGTGCATATTTGAAATCACATTTAGGATATAAATGTGTCGTTATCCTTTATGAGCTCATCATAAATCTATTTTTATAAATTTTTCACATAACTTACCCTTACCAATTTTCCCTGATGTAACAAATTATTTTTTGATTGATCAATGATATATGTTGCCTTTCTAGGGAAAACTCATTTTAAATCATGTGATTTAAATATGAAAATGATTATAACCACTTTCTGGAAAATAATTCTTCTTTTTTACTAATTTAATGAATATAACAGTCAATGACTAAATCATTATTTTTGTATCCCATGCTAATGATTATAACTACCTTTAGGAAAATCATTATTTAACCACTCCACCCCACCCTACCAAAACATATACGTGTGTTACTTATTATAACTTCCTTTGGGATATTCAATATCCATCCCACTACCCTACAAGGGCAAATACCTATGCCACTAATTATAACTACCTTTGGACAAACTAGTGTCACACCCTTTGTTATTGATTATAACTAACTTTTGGAAAATTAGTGACTTCATTACCATTATTGATTATAACCACCATTGGTAAATTTAGTAATTCTACCCCCATTTCCACTATATTTTATCATTTTATTCATTTTTAGGGAATGTTTGATGACTCTATTTTGTTACCTACTCCTTTGAGGGGGTATCAAGGGTTAATAGACCTCCCTTTGGGGCATCAACTATTTATCTTAACAAATTTTGCATTATTTGAAAATACATTATAATTCCTATGTCTTAAAACACCTTATAAAAAATGGGTAAACTATAGACACCTAACTTTGGCCACTTTCATGCCTAAATTAGGATTTAGTTTAATTTATAGAATATGATGCAATTTAAGCCTAGAAATCACCTAAATGCCAAAATTTGATCACATAAGGGATTTAATTACTTATAAATGTAAAAAGGCATACTTATTTTGGGTATTAACCTCTATGCACCAATAACCTAGATTGGTTTTAATCCTAGTTAATTTTTGACTTAGTAATTTGACACTCTTGATAGGCTAAGAGTGTTAAATTACTAGGTTATAATTTGACTATGGTTGAAACCAAACTAGGTTATTGGTGCATACAAGGTAATACCCCAAATAAGCAAGCCTTGCCATGTTTTTAAGTAACTAAATCCCTTATATGGTTAAATTTATGTATTCAGGTGATTTCTAGGATTAAATTATGTTGTATGCTATAAATTAGATTGAATCCCAGTTTAGACACAAAAGTGGACAAAATTAAGTGTCTATACTGATTGTTTATCTTTGAAGATGATGGTCTCCCAAAGAATGATCCATTTACTTAGTGTTTTATCAATTTATTTTTTATTTTTCCATGTAACCACTCTATGTAAAACATATATAGCATCCATGATAGGTAGGGATAATACCTCTACAATGTGTCTCTTGATATGCAGTCAATAATGGTTTTGTACTCTAGGTGGTGTAAGAATGTGCCCCCAGTCACTTTTCCAGTGAAGAACATGTCTTGTAGGATATCTATGCATGGCATAACCTCAGGATTGGCCACTATAAAATGAAATTCCTATTTCTCTATAGGGAGAAGATACTTATCTAATTGTCTTTGTATTAGTATCAAGTTATCCTCACAAGTATGTGTATCCACCTAATGAATTACATCCCATAATGCCAAGTAATTGGGATATTCATTGGTTAACACTATTGTTTCAAATATAATGTCTTTGTATTTAGTTGAATCCTTGATCAATAATCTAGATGGTGTTAGGGATACTCTAAATGTCTTAGATGAGGATATCATAATTAATTCATTGAGAGACAAAGTTTTGGTTCTTCAATTTAGTGGCTCAACTCTTCTATATGCACTTCACAATTATTCAAAATCAAGTAACTAGGGTTTTTCTCAAGGAGGTAATTAAGCTCAAAGTTTGTTTATGATCCATGAACATGATATTTAATTTTAATTCATCTATATATATATATATATTTTGGAATTCAATTGTAGTTCATACACCATTAATTTTTAATGTCTAGAAATTTACTTCACTTGTTTAAATCAAACTTTGCCACTTTATTTTGGTGGGTATGACATGTAGACACTGTAGAAATTTAGGAGAATGCCACATTATTTCTTTTTTTCAAATGTCATTATGTTTCTTTTTTTGATTAAATTTATTTATGCCATGGAGGATTTTGGTAATCAGGAGTTGGATGTTATGTTAACATAGTTTCATCCTATAATCTTTCAAAGTGAACATCTTTCAAAATAAAAGTCTTAAAAACCTATGGCGGGGGTTCTTTGTAAAGGCTATGAGGGTCAAATTTTCCAAAGACTAAGTTCTGAATCAAAATTTATGAACACTTTTTTCAAAGTTGTAAATACAAAAGACCAAATTCTAAACATTTTCTTTGAACACTTTTGCCAAACAATTTCATTGAAGACCAATTTCTGACTGAGTACTTTTACTGAAGATGTAAATATCAAACATTTGTTACTAAAATGTAGAAGTTTTGAAGACCAAAATGCCAAATATCAAATTCTAAACACTTTCTCCAAAGAGTAAATGCTAAACATTTTTTCTAAACACAAAATTTCTAAAGACTAAATTCCAAAGAGTGAACTTACAATGAAAAAAAATTTCAAAGAATTTAGTACATGGAAAATAAAGTTACAAGGACCCAATATGCAAATATAAGTTCCAAACAAAACCTACAAATAAAAGTTTTGAAGACCTATTTTTCAAAAAGGTTTAGATATGTGCAAAGGAGTAAATATTTTCAAAGATAGACTTCTAAACAAAAGTTTTGAAGACCTATTTCTACAAAGCCTAAGACTTTGAAAATTGTGCATGTTTCAAAAACTTGTGCATATGCAAAACTTACAAAGAGTATTAATAGGTTAGTTTGAATAAGGAAAACATGTCCATTTTCATGTACTAAATAATGAATTTATGTGCAACATATAAATATATTATGAAATAAGACTTCCAAGATAGGCCTAGACCTTTTAAAATATAGTAGGTTCTCTTAGCCAATTTTCACGCCCAAGTTTTGTATCTTTATTTTTGGCTAAGTACATTATCCTTAGTGGTTTATCCCCACAACAAAAATACCAAGTGTTATTTCCTTCAAGAGACTTTGTTTGGTCTTTTGTAAAATGTTATTTTAGTCTCTTTTTATCAAGTTTTATTTATTTCAATGAGATTTTTCTTCAAATTTTTTGTTCAAGTCTCAGAGGAATTGTTTTGGACTTTTTGTCCAAAACAAAAAGTCTGAAGGAATTGGTCCATTATAGGTTTTTCACGGGGACACTTTTAATAAGTCTAAAGGGTCACTACCAATATTTTAAAAAGGTATTTTCCTCATAAAAGTATCCTAAATTGGTTTTTTGAGGGGATGCTTAAAAAATTTCTGAAGGGTCTTTTTCTCTTTTGAAGGGTACATTTTAGGTTTTCCAAAAGGTACATTGCAAGATTTCTAAAAGAAATGTCCCTTGTAACTTTTCTGAATTATTTTAGACATTTTGTTAGAAATAATCTTTCTGAAAGGAATTTTTTCTCATGTAAGTGCCCTTCAAAAAGTCTAAAAGGTCCTTTGCAAAAGCCCAGAGGGACACTTGAAAAAATTCTAAAGGGTATTTTCTCAAGAAAGTGTCCAATTCAAGCTTTCTAAAGGGACATTTCAAGATTGCTAAAGGGCATGTTTGATCCTTTTGAAGTGAACTTTTAAAATTCCCAAAGGGTAGGTATATCAAAGGAATAGTCCACTTGAAAGTTTAAGAAAGGGCTTGAAAAGTTATTTCTTTAAAATGAAAGGATCCATGATAAAATTGTTCGAGGAAAATGCCAAAGTAGAGGTCCAAGAAAAATACCCCAAAGGAAAGGTCTTAGAATAATGATGGTTATATAGACATCAACTTCAAGGTGATGAGTTAGCTATTAGAATTTAAACAGTGGGTCCCATGTAGATTGATGTTCCTCATTCAAAGCACATTCTTCATCCACTAAACCAAATTAGAGGGTTCATCTCACCATTGATCAGGTCATGATATCAGTCATTTTTTATGGCCAATCAAAAGAATAATTAAATATACATGTAGACTCCAAGTCATTCCTCTCTAAGGCCAACATAATGAAAGTGACTCTTCCTTGTGCCATTACACACCTCAATAAGCTAGTGAGAAGTTGTTAGCATCAGGACAAATCTACAAGTGGACTCTCATTTACATAATTGATTGATTCCATTACTCAACTCAAAAATATTTTTTTTTGCTAGTGCAACCATTAAGATAGCATCTTTGAGAGAGAAAACTATCTGTGTAACCACTTGAGGTGACATAGATAAATCAAATGGCCCAAATAAGTATCATTTGTAAAGATAGTTGTAGCTAAAGATGGAAACTCCTAATAGATTGATTCCTTTTTTTTGTACCAAATGCCTCCTCCTCTCACTTCCTTTTTGCTATATATATAGCCCTTGGACTGGTGTAAAAATGACCACATAGTGTATGGCAAAGCCCTACTAGATTGATGTCACATTTTGTCTTTAAGCATTAGGTACTGGTTTATTTCTTTCAAGTTTTTTGAATAATTGCTTAGGTGTTTAATAGATGTATAATGATAGTAAGTGATTATTTTCCATCTTTCTATCCTTTATCCTTCATGCCTGAGCAAAATTTCTTAGTCTAACAGGTCATATAGAGTGTGTTCAAGTGTATTGAATTATTGTAAGTATATAACTATTCTTGGAATGTGCAATTTGCCTTTTAGTTCATTTTCCTTGTGTCATTTCATGCATCTCACCTCTATACTAAAATACTTATGTTAAAAATCCTTAGAGCTTGGGAATGGTCTATGTATTTTGTTATATTATGAACTAGAATATGATATTCATGTGGAAGATGATGTTGGAGTATCACCACTCTTAGAGTAGGTTTTCCTTTTCTATAATCTCTAACTCTTTTCCTTTCAAGAAAACTAATTTAGATAGAATTTGTTTTATAGAAATACATTCAGGGAGCTAGCCCCTTTAAATCTAGAGGTTCATTTCCTCTATAAGAATACCCACATACCTAGAAATGTTCCAACATTTCCCAAATCTAGAAGAGGATTGAACATTCTCTTCTAGGGTACAATATTTGGAGACAACATTTTTGGTATGCCCATGGGATAAATTATTTACATGTCAAGGTGAATGCTAGTCTTAACAAGCCTAAGGTTGTAGAAATATTATTAATCTAGCATTTGGTGACTCCAAAAGGTGAGAATCTTTAGTTGTAGATCAAGTTTCCTAGATTATACTTCATGGTCCTCACTAGGTCATCTAGGATTTTTGACCAAGTCCCTTGAGCTGAAGCTCCTCTTGAAGAACAACACCTTGAACCATTCATAACGCTTAGAGATCCTAGACAAGGAAGTTTTGAAGAAGTTAAAGAGATAGGAGATCAACAAAAAAGAGGAGAAATGGATAGGAAACAACCTTTCCCATCATTCAACACCTAAAATCCAATCAACCTTCCTACATACGACCCTATTCCTCCCAATGCTACTTAGAGTCTCATTGGTTTCAATGGAGAGGGTCCTATTACCCCATATAAGCATATTAGGGACATATCAAATTTATGTAACTTCCATAATGTTACCTAGGCCAACATAGCCATTAGATTTCTTGCCATGTCTCTAAGAGGTAAGGTACTTGAATAGTATAGGACTTTAGAAGGTGGTTGCATTACAAGTTGGGATGGCTTTAGGAAATTGTTGATAACTAGATTTGAGAATAAGAGTGACCATAATTTGTTGATCCATTAACTGAATGTGATAAAGAGAGGTCCTAACGAATCCTTGGGAGATTTTAATGAAGGATTTCAAAAGAAATGGCATAGGTTACCACCTATCATGAGACCTCCTCTAAGATTTGTGTTCACAACTTATCTCAAGGGTATTTGTACTGATGTGGTGGTGATGTTACAATTAGTGGGAGGATTCACTTTGCCAAATGCATATGAGATAGCTATTAAAGCTAAGAATAATTTAATACAAGATAGAAAGCTACCTCTAAGAGTTTTCATGCCTTTGATATCTCATAGTTTGGTTGAATATCCAAGCATAGCACAAGTTCTTAATGCCAATAACAAGATGAGTTCCTTTCCTAAGAATGTAGATAATGCTATGGACAAAGATGAGGAGATCTAGTCATTATGAGCTCAGCTCAAGCAAGCTTAATTTAGGCAATTGCTCCACCTAACCTTTAATAATATCCTCAAAAAGTATATAGATATCCACACCAATATAAATACCAAGGAAGAGAATAAGGTCAACAAGGTTTCAATAGGTAGCCCAATGCCTATAATCCTAATTCCATTCCTTCCATAAAGGCTATTGTTTTAGTGCATGCTAACCTATTCTAAGGGGAGGATCATTTAGACCAATAGAAATAACCTCAAGGTCATTTTATGCATGATGGTGAATAACATGGCCAATATTTGGTGGTATAAGAAGAATCTACTCCTTACATGACATTAGAAGAAGTGAATCTCATGCAAAGGGATATTCATGGAGAAGGTATTAGCCAGAGTGTAGGTATGATGAGATTTCAAGTGAAGGTTGATTATGTGTTGAATCAAAGCACATAAATTTTAACCAACATAAGATCCAAAATGAGATCTCTAGGAGATGTTTTAAGAGTACAAGTGACTCCAAGTGATGCCTCTCCAAGGCCACAAAGTGTGAATCTTAGTGCAATACCTACTACCAGTCATGACCCTCAACAAATTAAGAATGCAAGTAAGGTTGTCAAACCTACAATATAGTAGGTTCAAACTCCCTCACTAATTTCAAGAATAAAATAAAATTTGAATACTTCCCCTCTAAACATTATTTATTCTTTAAAGAATACCAAGATAAACATCTCTTTGGGAAGTTTTACATAGGCTTGGTCAAAAGGAGCTCTTACAAGAATAGCTTGTAAATATTCATGTAGCCCCTCAAACATCAAAACATAATAGTGTAGCCCTTACTAATTCTTCAAGTCATGTCTTAGATCCCTCCACAAAATATGAAAATCCTCCACCCTTCTACCTCACACTCATTATGGGAGATAAGTTGGTTCAAAATTGTATTGTAGATAGTGGACCTAGTACCACTGTCATGCATAAGGTGGTGGTTGATAAGTTAGGATTGAAGTATAAACCACATAATAAAGGTGTGTTAGATATTAATTGGAAATTAACCAATATAGTGGGATTATTTAGGGGTTTGAAAGTCTTTCTACATGATTTTCCAAGTTTCCCCATTTTACAAGACATTATGGTGGTAGACCTTCCTGCTCATTTTGCTATCTGCTTGTCAAGGGACTTCATGACTAAGATAGGAGGATACCTTTCTACTAACTAGTATTTTATATATTTTAAAACAAGATATATAACCAAGGTGACTATAAGGACTCAACCCTTAGCAAGGTTTCATATTGAGCCATATATGGAGACAAGTTCAAATCAAAATTATCTAATTAGTAAAGAAGAAGAAGAAGAAGAAGAAGGTGTCATGGATGGTGAATCATCCTCCCCCTTGAAGGTATTTATGATCTTTTCCTTGATAAGTATATAATTGAAATTCATGGACTTGATCCATATACATTCATAGAAGAGATTTATTTTAGAGTTTATTGTATGCATGAAAAATATGTTTCAATCCATTCACTCACTAATGAAGACCATGAACTTGAAGGAATATGGGAAATGTTTTTTGATGGATCAAGAGGCAAATTAGGTGTAGGAGTTGGTATTATGTTAGTTTCTCCATAAAAAAATTAATACTACTCTTCATATATATTCCACTTTAGTTTCACCTACAATGTGGTAGAATATGAAGGCCTAGTTCATGGCCTCCAATGGGCAAAGAAGAGAGGGATCAAGAATTTGGAGGTTTATGGGGATAGTGAATTGGTCATCCACCAAGTGAGAAATAAAGATACAACCAAGAATCCCTTGTTTAAATCCTACAACCATAGGGTATGGGACCTACTTTAAGACTTTGATGCCTTTAACATACAACCCATACCAAGGGATTTAAATAAACATGTTGATAGATTGGTTGCCATAGGAGCATAATTTGATGCCGTTGCTGATGTAGGAAATGAGAAAGATAAATCCTATATCAATGTCATTATGAAGCCTTCTATTTTAGGCAGTTAAGTGTCATGGAAAGTGTTTAAAATTGATGAACACATTTCACACTTCTAACAAAATGAGGTAGGATTCTCCTCAAGGAACCAAAAGATACTACATGATCAATATCAATAATAAGTTATTCAATTGAAGAAAAACAAGACAACTAAAGGATTGATTACTTTAGAGAGTTTTTTCAATGAAGATGATAAAAAGAAGAAGGAAAGAGTGAGTATGTCAACAAAAAAATAGAACTATGAGAAAGTTGTGATTTACAAGGATAAGCTCCTAAAAATTGGTAAGGTATGTTCTTTGTCCAAGAGGTATCCCTTTATTGAATTATGCAAAGAGTTCCATGACATATTTTCTTGGGAATATAAAGAATTGAAAGGGTTTGATCCAAGTCTAGTTCATCACACCATTAAATTAGAACCTAGAGCTAAACTAGTTAGGAAAAAAAAAAAGGCCTATCAATCCCAAGATAGAGGAACTCATGAAGAAAGAGCTGACCAAGTTGATTGAGTCTAGGATTATCTTTCCTATCAAACTCAACTTAAGTGCCCAATATTGTGCCTATCTAAAAGAAGGGAGAGATCAAACTTTGTGTGTATTTTTTAAGACCTTAATAGGGTATCTCTCAAGGATCATTATCCACTACCTTCTATGGAACAAATTTCTCAATTTGTTTTAATGTTCTCAATGCTTCTCACTTCTTGATGGCTATTCAGGTTACAATCAAATACTAGTGAATGAAGAAGATCAGTTCAAGATAGCCTTCACTACAAAATTGGGGACCTTTACCTATAATAATATGCCTTTTGGTTTATCCAATGATGGAGCTACATTTTAAAGGTCAATGGACATGGATTTTAAAGGTTTGATTAATAAGTTCTACTTGTGTACCTTGAGGATATCACTATGTTTTTAAAGGATGTTAATGATCATATGGAACATCTACGATAGGTGTTTAAGAAATGTAGGGAGTATAAAATATCCCTCAATCTTAAAAAGTGCATCTTTGTTGTCTATGAAGGTAAGTTATTGGGTTATTTTGTTTCAAAGGAAGGCTTGTCTATTGACCCCAAGAGGATTGAGGTCATTCTAAGCTTGTCTTTGCCTCAACACAAGAAATGACTTCAATGTTTCTTAGAGAAAATAAAATTTGTAATAAGGTTTATTCTAGGCTTTGTAACTATGGTAAAGCCTATCACAACTATGCTCAAGAAGAATCAAACTTTTGCCTAGACAAAGGAAGTGTTTCACTAAATTTTGAATCCATTTGATGTTTAAGGAGAAATAGAGATGAAGGGTAGGGATTAGAGATTAGAGAGAACCTAGATTAGTTTTACACCATATCTAGATGATGTTGAGCACTCTTATTTATCTAGGGAGGAATACCTATGAATAAGAAAGTACTACCACCAAAAATATTTGTTATTAGATATATGAGTGGGATGCCAAGCTACGCACTTGCTCTTGGAAGTGTCAAACTTATTATGGAATGACAATCCAATTTTGAAACAAAATGGTAATGAATAATAAAATTAAAGAGAGAGTAAGAGAGAGATATTCATACCATTATTATAGTTTGAGTGCAACAGAGACTGGTACAGTGTAGGTAATATGAGTTATTGGTGTTTTTGGAAGTTGTTTAGGTAAGCTTAGAGAAGTTGATAAAAATACACAATCATTGACATTAGTTAGGATGTTGATGTCGATAAGGAGATATGACTGATATTAGTTATGTGACTAATGTTGGTAGGGGTACCAGGTTCTTAAGAGGTTGTAGGACACTTTTCTAAGTTGGGAGGTAGATGTTAGTTAGGTTTATGAGGTTGAGAAGAGTTGTAAGGGAGTGGATAAGACTCAATTGGGTCTAGACAGAGGGTTGGTATGTCTGAAGTAGAGGGAAACAAGTGAAGGATTTTTATAACCCCTTCATACAGAAAGTTAAGACATTCATAAAATGATAAATAGTATAACATAAAGTAATTATAAAATGACTATTTAAAGGAATTACAAAACATAGAGATATACTTAATTGGTGAAATGGATGAACCATGAGTGCCAAATAGATCGCTCTAATGAGGTGTGTTTGAAGTAATACATGAATAGAAAAGATAAGCATATGTTTTTGCTTCAGAAGAATCCAAGCTCTATGTAGTATATCAATTCCTAATATAGACTGATTTGTGTAGAGTAATGATAAGCCTAGATGTAAAAAGTTAAATTCTAAAGCTTGTACATGAATGATTGATTTTTATAATTTTTTTGACCCAAATATTAGCTTAGAATTTGGATTAACTAACATTGAATATCCTACCAATGTTAGTTGAGGGTTGAAAGATGTCAGTGGCATGAGAATAGGTAAAAGGGATATTATTAGCCTATTTTTTGTTCCTTCTCTTGACAAGTGTGGTATCTATTAGAAAATAGTAGAAATTCAAGGTTAAGAAGAACGTAGTTAGCCAAGAATTTATGTTATGGGTGAGAATAAGTCATGGGTAGTTAGGATTAGGGGACTAAGTCTTGAGGTGACTTAGAGGGTAAGAATTAGTCTTAGGATGAGGTGGTCAGGTAAGGTGGCATAATTTGTTTTTAATTAACTTAATTAAATATTTTTAAATTAATTAAATGTGTGAGGGGTGAAAACATGATTTAGGAAGGCTAATTATTAAAATAAAATTGAGGGGGGTTTCAACATAGGGAATTACACACATATGTGATGTAATTTTGGTGTCTACATTTGCCCCTTTTGTCTTGTAATTTGTACTGACAAGTTATAAGACAAAACTAAGAGTTGGATGCTCTAGGTATGGGATGAGGTAGCCCCCTTCAAAATGAGAATTAATGGAGGAGAATCTAGAATCAAGTATCGATTTGATAAGGAGTTAACTAGGTGGGTGGATGTTGAGTGAGAATGTGGTAACATCATTGCTTACACATATACTACTATGAGTTATAGTCAACATAATCAATAATAGGTAAAGGTGAGGATGACTTAGATAGAAATAACTAAATCATAGATTATAAGTGATAGTTAATAAGGTTAAAATGATTAAAGTTGTAGCTCTAATGGTCCATGTGTTCTAAGTATTTGAGGTAGGAAGTGCTCATGGTAAACACAAAAGGTTGTAGGTGATAGGATTGGCTTGGTTTTGATCTAAAATACATGATATACATGTGTGTACAATATCCAACTATAGTGAGGTAGCATAAGAAGTCAAGACAAAAAAGGCATGATTGGTTTAAAAGGGTCAATGGTCAAGGAGATATTCATGATCTCTAGTCAAAGTCATCATGGGTGGAAATTTAAGTGATCTCCAAGGTTTAGTTATCATGGTTTGGGAGATATATGTGATCTCCAAGGTTAGAGTCATCATGAGTGGATATTTAAGTGATCTCCAAGGTTTGGTTGTCATGGTTGGGGAGATATATGTGATCTCTAAATTTGGAGTCATCATGGGTGGAGATTTAAGCCATCTCCAAGGTTTGGTTATTATGGTCGGGGAGATATATGTGATCTATAAGGGTGCCCCAAACTTAGGGTGTAGTCTAAATGGTGGTGGTTGGGGTTAAAAACTCTAATTTTAAGGTTGTTGATGTCAGTTATGTCACTAATGTTGGTAGTAAGTATTGTCAACATTGACATCTTAGCTCAAGACTACCGACATCAGTGGGTGATGAAATCTAACAAAAAGGAGTTTGGTAGCCAATTAAAACTCATTTACAATAGTTGATTAGATAAAAAGAGTTATAAGTGTTGTGAGGCATAGGATAACTCTAGCCTATCTATTTATGGTGAGGTAGTGAGAGATAAGTGGTTGATAAGAGTGTGTGAGAGTGAGGGTGTGATTGAGTGCATGGTTGGCCACAGTGTGAATGAGAGAGTGTTAGTGTGGGTAAAGATGGTAGAGGTAGGAAGGGACCCATCTAGAGGTGTGCCACCATAAGTGCCAGCCATTCTAGCATGGAGGAGATAGAGAGATGAGGTAATATGATCTTTGAGCTAAATTTTGATTTAAGGTAATTAATTTGTTATTTGGGATAAATTTGAATTTTTAGGGGGAGAAATTGCAATTAGAGGGGTAATAAATGGGGTAAGGGGAGGTTTGGGTGAATTTAGGAGGGGTTAGGGGTAGTTTTTAGGAAAAAACTCTAAATTTTAAAGGTAGGTTATTTATCCTTAGGGTCAAACCAATCTCGATGTTGGTAGGGCTTGACAACATTGATCAACACTAGCACTAATGTCAGTTGACAACAAGAATTGATATTGACATATAAGACCAATGTAAATCATAGAAAAAACCCCAAATAAGAAGAAAAGACCCATTTTAGATCCCCAATTGAGTTATTTGATTAGCATAATGGTTGAGCTAGCCTCTGAAGACCCCATGTCGACTGAGTATTACCTACATAGCCCAAGTGAGGGCCTCAAGCCAATGTAGTTCTCCCAGTGTGTAGGGAAAAAGGGTGAGGTATGATTAAATATTTGTTAAGGGAAGTGGTTAGGAAAAGGGAATTTGAAATAGGTCATGTAACCTAGGGCTTAAAAGATAGGTCATGGGGTCGAGGGTGTGAGATATAGGCCATAGGGCCTAGAGTTTAAGATATAGGTTATGGGGCCTAGAGTTGAAAGATAGGTAGTTGTGCCTAGGGTTTAGATATAGGTAGTTAGGCCTAAGGTTTAGAGATATGCAATTAGGCCTAGGGTTTAGAGATAGGTAGTTAGGCATAGGGTTTAGGTGGGTTAATAGATTAGATAATTAGGTGGGTATATAGTCGAGCTAACCTTAGAAGACCTCATGTTGATTGAGTGATACCTACATAGCCCATATGAGGGCCTTAGGATAATGTATTTCCCTCAAAGAGAAGGGAAAAAAGGGTGTAGGTTTATATTGGAAAGTGTGTGACTTGAGGTTTGTGTGTGTGGATACAAGCTAGGTAGGAGTTGTCATTATGAGATCGACTACCTAAGTAATTAGTGAGGATGAGGAGGGATATCATCATGGATGAGTGGGAGCATATTGAAATTATAGGGTTAGGATGAGTGAAATGATATTTATAGATTACACATGATGTTATCTTGATGATAACTTTCATAAAGAGGTGGGATCACACCACCAACACTTTCTATTTGCCTACCTGAGAATTGACAGTGATGTAGGAGGACATTTACAAGATTTTATGGTTGTCACTCTAGGGTGAGGATCTCTTATCTTATTTGAGAGAGGAACATGATATTCACATGGCCATATTATTTGGGGAGCATGTCAGTAAGGTGACCTATCATTCAGTGAGCTTTACATATGAGATATTATACACTATCGATGAGGAGCAACATTGCCTAATTATCTTGATGATAATAGTCATTACCATATATGCACTTATAGATGTATATGGGGGGATATTTATAATTGCATTGACAAGTGTGTTAGTATAGATGGTTGAGCAGTGGGAAGTGTATGCATGGGGTCTAGATTTACAATCACAATTATATAGAGAGTTATGGGGTTTGAGGCTATGATGATGGTAAAGTTTGTGTCAGGCATTTATTCCATTTTTGGGCATATGAGCACATCATGGTGACATGGCCATTAGGGATACCTATTATTATTATAGCTAGTTTCAAGGTTGGGTTCAAATGGTGGAGAGAGGGTATGGCCCAAAAATGAGTAGATGGCATAATTTAGGACATTGATTATTATAGGCATATGATAGATGGATTGATTCTTATACATATTATTTAGAGGCCCTACTTGACACCTTGTATTTAGAAGATATCCAGAGTAGCTTGTTAGTTTACAGAGCACATTATGGGTTAGAGGGAGTTGAGCTAGAGAGTTAGAGATGATATCCATGGCATGGGTCAAGAGATAATTTGGCTTGTTATAAGATGTGCCTCATACCTTTCCTCTATATAGGAGGGATGATATAGAGGCACCCCAACCTTTTCCCTAAGAGATAAATGGGTTAGATTTTGAGGAGCTATTAGTAGGCCCAAGTGTGGTAGATCATAGATGCACAGTGACTTATCTTGCATGGTGGATAGGTTTTCATATTATGGTTTAGGTTAGGAGGCCACCACCAAATTTATAGGGAGTGATGAGAGAGAGAGAGAGAGAGAGAGAGAGAGAGAGAGAGAGAGAGAGATGTATAAGCCTAGGATGCAATAGTACAAGCCTGAGATGTAGCATAAGCACAAGTTTTGGTCTTAAAGGGATAGGTTACAAAATTGTAGGGATATTTAAAGGAATTATAGGGCCATGTTACTTCACTGATAGTAGAGAGAGATAGTTTGTGAGCATCAAGATAGGCTACTCCTCTTCCAAAATAGGGACCAGTACAGGGTCCTACAGTAGGTTTGATGGGTGCACCATAGACTGTATCTCTATCAAGGTACAACAAAACTTTAGATGAGATTGCATAGTATGAGAGATTCATTAGGGAGTTCACATATATTTAGAGGTATTCTAAGGCTAGAGAGTAGGAGAGATCAGTAACATGTGACGTGGCTTCTAGCTCATGTAGACACAGATAGGTAGAGAGTGGTGATGATACTACTACTTCATGACCATGACTATAGCCTTGAGTATTAGATGATATTTTTTGTTTTATTATATATGTTATATATACACTGACCTATGAGCTGAAGATGAGAGATGTATGTTTTGAGAAAGAGATGATACTGATTTGATCCATTGATGTACATTCATATTTAGCGTGTTTATATATATATATATGAGAGTTTATTATTTTGAGATATGTTTATGTGATGGTGATGATGTTGAAGTTATTATAATGATGTAGATCTTTATGTTATGTTAATGTTGAACATGTTAGTTAAGTTAGACTAGCATTTCCCATATGTGTGATGGTCTATGCATAGTTGATTGGTTAGCTTCATCTTAATATTTTTCCATATTTTTAATATATATATATATATATATATATATATATATATATATATATTATAATGATGTGGATCTTTATGTTATGTTAATGTTGAACATGTTAGTTAAGTTAGACTAGCATTTCCCATATGTGTGATGGTATATGCATAGTTGATTGGTTAGCTTCATCTTAATATGTTTCCATATTTGTGATATATATATATATATATATATATATATATGAGTGTTTATTATTTGAGATGTGTTTATGTGATGGTGATGATGTTGAAGTTATTATAATGATGTGGATCTTTATGTTATGTTAATGTTGAACATGTTAGTTAAGTTAGACTATCATTTCCCATATGTGTGATGGTATATTCATAGTTGATTGGTTAGCTTCATCTTAATATGTTTCCATATTTGTGATATATATATATATATGAGTGTTTATTATTTGAGATGTTTTTATGTGATGGTGATGATGTTGAAGTTATTATAATGATGTGGATCTTTATGTTATGTTAATGTTGAACATGCTAGTTAAGTTAGACTAGCATTTCCCATATGTGTGATGGTATATGCATAGTTGATTGGTTAGCTTCATCTTAATATGTTTCCATATTTGTGATATATACACACACACATATATATATATATATATATATATATATATATATATATATGTGAGTTTTTATTATTTGAGATGTGTTTATGTGATGGTGATGATGTTGAAGTTATTATAATGATGTGGATCTTTATGTTATGTTAATGTTGAACATGTTAGTTAAGTTAGACTAGCATTTCCCATATGTGTGATGGTATATGCATAGTTGATTGGTTAGCTTCATCTTAATATGTTTCCTATTTATTGTTGTTTAGAGAAATTATGGTTACATTTTGGGTGCATTTCACATGGGATTATATGAAAAGGATTAATGGGAAATGATTTGTTAGTTTTAATATGGTTTTGGGTAGTTATTTGAGTATATTTTATTGAGATGGATATGTGAGTGATAATATTTATTAAACACATGACTCTAAGAATCAAGAAAGATTAGCAAAAAGGCAAGAATGTGATTGAATCTTGTTGTGAGATGAAATCTCAAAAGAGAAAGTGACATGTGATTAGGATGGGAAAGAAAGAGCCACAATGCTCATGTATTGGCAACGACCATAATCACAACATAAATAGGCTCAGGAGTATGAGACTCTTTCATGCTTTACATCATTTGACCATTTGTTTGTTAGATAATCATCATACTCACCTTGTGACAAGTTATTTTAAAGTCCCTTGAAAGAGTATGAGGGGAAAAAGGTAAAAGGAATGAGAGTGTTTGAGTAGCGTAACCTTCTTAGTGGGGATGGTACATCACTTTTATGGGTGACCCAAGAGCTACTATGGGAAAGTATATGACTCAATTTTTTTTTTTTTGTAAGCTGATCAATGTGAGAAGCTTACAATGGGATTTTTTTGTGTTGAGTTCATATGAAGCTGATCAATATGAGAAGCTTCTAAGTCATTATTTCCCCTGATAAAAAATCTTGGCTCAGCCATCCTTCAAGTGAGTGGTCTAAGCTTTTTTTTTAATAGCTATCCTTCAAGGGATCACTCTATTTATAGCATCAAGAAGAATTTATGTAGCTATCCTTTAAGGGAGTATTCTACATTGAGAATCATGACCTGAAAGATTATAACTTGTCTATGTATCCCCTTTTTTTTTTGACTTTAGTCATGGATAGGACTATAGAGGCTTAGAGGTTTTCCACTTTGAGGGAAAAACCATAAAACTTTGTAGGTTAACTAAGTGTGTAGGAATAAGGGTTAAGAAGGGAGATTAATGTAATAGGGTTGCTCAAGGGATGAGCTCAAGTTAAACATGAGGTGAAGCATCAATTTATTAACAAAAAAATGGCCATAGGTACAAAGCATTTAAAGGCTTAGGTTCTAACCTTCCTTTGAGAGAATACAAGTGATAAGTTATTGAGCCATACTTGTGAGTTATGATGTAGGGTCCAAGCCAATTAGGAGAAAACCTACCCCATTTGCTTTTCTCCATGTTAGTCACATGTTGATTTTCCTTTAAGATGAGATCTCTGATATTGAAATTTTACTCCTTGAGATTTTTTTTGTAAGCACATTTGATATGCTCTTGATATATTTAGAGGTGGTTGAGGGCTATAAGATGACATTCATCAAGAAACTCAAGTTGAGCCAAATGTTCTTGTCAAAAGTCATCGTTAGTAAGTATGTCTTATAGAGATATGTGAAGAGAAGGAATTTGGACCTCAAGAGGCAAAATAACTTCCATCCCATAGACCAAGGAAAAATGTGTAACATTTATAGGGGTTTAAATGCTAGTGTGGTAAGCCCATAAAGCAAATGAAATGTGCATGTGACAATCCTTTCCAATATCATTGACTACCATCAGGAGGATTTTGGTTAAGGTTTTGTTAGAAGCTTCTACCTATCCATTTTTGTGTGGATAGTATGGTGATGATAAGCTTAATTTGATTCCAAAAACATCACAAAGCTTTTTAATAGTCTTGTTTTTGAAATATTTGTCATTTTCTATTATACTTTTATGGGGGACACCAAAATGATAGATGATGTGATGGTTGATAAAGTCAACAATTTTTTCAGCCTTAGTGGAGATAAGAAGAATGGCCTCAACCCACTTGGTGAATTATTTAGTATCATTAATGATATAATGGTGATGGAGAGATGAATGAGAGTTAATATCACTAATTAGATCCAAACCCCATTGGGAAAAGGGCCAAAAGTCTTTGGCAACTTGTAAGGCATGGCTTGGAATGTAAATGAGGTTAGTGTGCTATTGAGATTTGATGCAATATTGAACATAATCACTATAATCTTGATGGAGTGTTGGCAAATAGTAGCCAAGTTGAAGGATACATTTGGAAACTATATTACCATTGAAATGTCCACCATAAATCCCATCATGGACTTCCTTAATGGCAAAGGGGATCTCAGTACTAGTGAGGCATCTACGGATGAGACCATCAAAACCTCACTTGTAGAGAAGTCCCCTAGCATAGTGTAATGAATGACACATTTCATGAAGGAACATCTCCCATTCTTGGAGAGATTGAAAGGGGTAATATAAAAGGAGAGGTAATATGTGAGTTGTTTGTACCATAAGTCATGTGGGTTGTGGGTTACATTGCCTATAAAAAGATGTTAGTTGATACATAGGAGGGCAATGTTAAGCAATGTACAGTGACATAGATTTTTGAGGAAGAGGGTGAAGAGGTTATGTGTGAAGCAAGAGAATCCATTGTGTCATCAAACTTGTTTGTAGATTGAGGAATATTTTACAAGAGGTAGGAGTCAAATGATTCCAATAACATATCTACATGATGTTTATATCATTATAAAATTTTGTTTTTGCATAGGTAGGAACCATTAACCTTATTAACCACTAGTTGGGAGTCACCAAAAATGGTTATTTATTTGACACCCAAGAAAATAGCCATTTGAAGCCCTAAGATCAAAGCTTCATATTCAGCCATATTTTTAATACATTCAAAATCTTGTTTAAATGACAAAGGCATAGGCTCTCCATCAAGAGGGATGAGGATGACCCATGTACCCACACCATGTTGACATTTAGACCTATCAAAGAACATCATCATTTGATAGGAGATGTCATCGATGGAGAGCATTGCGATAGATTCATCAAGGAATTTGAGGTTTGAAGGTTGGTTGTTAGGTAAAAGGGTTGCAGCTAATTAGTTAGTGATCATTTACCCCTTGATAGACTTTTATTGAATAGATTCTAAGTCAAATTTAGCAAGGAGCATGACCCATTGAGCTGAACATTGGTTATGATATGGCTTTGAATGCATGTATTTGAGGGGATCAATATGGGTGATGATGTAGGTTTTGTGATTTAAGAAGTAATAATAGAGCTTGGAAGCTATAAAGACCAATGTGAGACAAATCTTTTTGGTATGTAAATATTAATTTTCATAATCAATAAGTGTGTGGATTATGTATTAAAATACTTTTTCTTGATGGTGATCATCTCGATGTGCAATCATAGAACCCAAAGAATGGTTTGTCACAAAGATATAAAGGTAGAAAGGCTAGTTTTCCTTAGGTGGAATAAGAATCAGTGGGGAAAAGAGATACCATTTGAGTGTAACAAAGGCTTCCTAGTAATTTTTATTCCAATGGAAGGAGACATCATTTTTAAGGAGATGGTGAAAGGGTTGGCAATAATCTAACAACTAGGAGATGAAGTAGTGGATTGACTAAAGCTTGACTTGCAGGCTATAGAGTTATTTGATATTAGTAAGTAGAGGCATGTCTATTATTGTTTGAACTTTAGCAAGGTCAACTTTAATACCACAAACAAAAATGATAAAGCCTAAGAGTTTACCTAAAAGGACACCAAAGATGCATTTATTTGGGTTTAGTCAAATGTTATATTAGAGGAGATGAGTGAATATGATTTTGATAATCATCAAGTGATCTTAGCAAAGTTTAGACTTTTCAAGTAATTCATCCATGTAGTCTTCCATAATTTTGTAAAGGAGATCATGGAAGATGTAAGTCATGGCATGTTGGTAGGTGGCACCAATGTTATTCAAACCAAAGGGCATGACTCAATAACAAAAAGTCCCCCATGGGGTAATGAAAGTCATCTTGTGCTGATCCTCAAGAGTATCCAGTGTTTGATTATAACCTAAGAACCCATCCATAAGTGATAGCATCATATAGCTAGCTATTATATCAACAAGTTGGTCTATACTTGGTAAAGGGAAGTCATCCTTTGGATAAGTGAGGTTTATGTCATGGCAGTCAGTGTAGATGCAAATTCCCCCTATCACTTTTGTGATAAGAACAATATTGGAAATCCATTGTAGGTAGTTGATGGGTTGAATAAAGTTAATAGAAAGGAGGTATTGGAGCTCTTATTTAATAAGGAGAGCAATATGAGGATGCATTTTGTGAAGCTTTTGCTTAACAAGTTTAGCATCTTGGTTGGTGACAATGTTGTGGGTGATGAGAGAGGGGTTAATACTAGGCATGTCATTATAAGACCAAGCAAAGGATTTGTTATGGTCATTAATAAATATGGCATAATTATCTTACTTAGAGGATTCCAAAGATTGGCCAATCTTAAGGACATGGGGATTATTGTGAGAGGGAAAATTGATGTCAATGGTTGATTCATTTAACATAGCTTGTGTTTCAAAAGGGAGTGACCATTGGATATAGGAATAATCTTCACCCATGTATGTGAGAATAGAATTATCATCTTGACATTGGATAGTGTTGATAGTGGGAGATTCTTCATTAATCATTTTAGGATGAATGAGAAAAAGGGACATTATTTC
This sequence comes from Torreya grandis, assembly GCA_037957365.1. Classification (NCBI taxonomy): domain Eukaryota; kingdom Viridiplantae; phylum Streptophyta; class Pinopsida; order Cupressales; family Taxaceae; genus Torreya; species Torreya grandis. The sequence continues at coordinate 6,102,378 of JARHVA010000154.1, read as the reverse complement.
CTTACCTAGGTGATAGGTGAGGGGGGCCAAATAGATGGCATTTATTGAAAAAAAATTAAGAGGTATAGATACCTCTAATTTGATAGGTGATAGTAGAGGAGAGGATGGAGAATGAGAGACTAGATATTTCATAATTACTATATGAGAAGCTTTGGTGAGTTTTTTTGGTTTGTTAAAACCTACTCCATGCTACTTTTTAGCATTTTCAATGGTTTTATTGGTGAGATATTGAACTGATGTATGAACACCCTGATCATAATGACCCAAATTAAATCCTTTCTAAGCACACCTATAAAGATAAGTGTGATTAAAAATAGGCTTGTCCAAGAAAGAGAAGTCATAGGTAAATGGTTGTGGTGAAGAAGATGGATTATCGATAGTATGAGCTCGATCAATTCACCCATATGTGAAATTAGTTAAATCATTAGGGGGACCATATGGGATGACAATCCTAATATAAGGGATCATAATTAGAGTGAATATTAAGTTTTCCATACTCTTTTAGAGTATGGAACATATCAAGTGTCAAAAAATGATATTCTCTAAGTGACAGATGCTTGAAAGTTTCGTCCATGGGGTCTTTGTTAGGAATTTATGTTGTCAGTATTTATATAATCAAGGTAGTGGATCTTGTGGAAGCTTAAAAGGTATAATGTGAAGGATATTATTTCTTTAATGTAATGATAACATCATTAGGTCTATAAGTCATGTTGTATGTTTTGAAAAGAGGTGGGTTGACAAGAATAACATGTACTAGCCCATTATGCTCAAACTTGATGCAGTAGTGCAGAGTTGAGGGCACACATGCCATAACACATATCTAAGGTCATCCAAGTGGTCTATTGTATTAAAAATATCCTTATAAAACATATAATAACTTAGGAATTGTGTGGGGACCCAAATGAATATGTAAGACAATAGTGCCCATAGTATCATTAAAGGAGTAGAGCACTGCATCAGTCTGAGACATGCAATTGTCAAGAAGGGATAGTTGTTTATAGGCATGGGTGGATACAATATTAATATTAGCTCATCCATCTATCATGAATCTTTTGACATGAGTTTGATTGATATATGCAGCATTAAAAGGGGTAGAATCTTGATCTTCAAGGTGTTGAAGTGGAATTTTTGAATCACTAAAGGAAATTAAGGAGATGGTGTTAAGAGAGCTGACCAAAGTTGTAAGAGGCTAGGGATCATCAGGTTGCACCTCAACCACTTGCAAGGCACTAATAAAATCTTGATGGTGTTATGGTGAGTTTTATATTAACTCATAGAAGGACATTTTCACAAGGGTTTGGTAAAGTTATTTCACCATCAAGTTTTCAATAACTTCTAAATATGTTGGTTTTAGGACTCCCAAGATGGAAATATTGAGATTCATAGGAGTGTATTTAGAAATTAGATTATCCCAAGGGGTATTGACCTTTTCCTTTCCTTTAACCTTTTGATTTTGTGACCACGTGGACACATTAACCATGTTGATTTGAAAGATAGGTGAAGGAGATGGCAAAGGGGGTATGCCAACATCTTTGGGTTTGAATTCAAGTGGAATAGTATGAGGCATTGTGGATGCCATGGGTGGAATAGTAGGTAGGTTAAGAGGAGTATCAACAAAGATAGTGCTGATATCAAAGTATTTCCAAATTACTACCATGAGAGCTTTCCAACTCTCAGTATCATGTCTAGGTGAATGATGATATAGACACACTTATGTATCATCAAACCAAGATGGATTCAATCCAAGAAGGTTATGAGTCTTGAAGGGAGGAAGAGTTATTTTAGAGTATTACAACAACTAGAATAATAAAAAGATTTGAGATCCTATGAGTGGGCTAGCACTTGTTGTTATAATGGGGGTGGACACCTTCTTTCATTTAGGTGTCATGGGGGTGATTTTGCATGGCACCTTTTTAGGTGGTGGTGGAGCCATGTGTTTTTTTAACACTTTATTAGTGGTAGGCATCATGGTTTTAGATGTGAAAGGTCTATTAGGTGGTAGAGGTAGTAGTGGAGGTAACTTAGACTTTTATTTCACTTGGATCAGTGATACCCTAAACTAAAGAAGAGGGATGTGGTCCTAAAATTGAAGGAAAATTTGAGGGTGTAAGAGGGAAGGATCAGAAAGATCTAGGAAGATTAACATTATTACTTAGTTTAGGCCATGGAACTCTAATTTGTGGTTGGAGTGTCAGATCTAATTTCACCTATGGATGAATTATATTAGAGACTAGGTGAATGCCTAAAGACTTGATCTACTATAATGTGGTAGATGCTTGTAAGGGTGAGGCATCTGATGTAGAAGGATGAGATTTTGGTTATTTTAGTGAAGAAGCTATAAATTTTTCAAAGACATTAGGGTAAAGAGTAGTGAGAGGATTGGTGGTAGAGGATGACACTTATTATGTAAGATAAGGATTTTTAAGTCGGTCTTAAAATTTCATATGATCTAACTTCATGGAGTCAAGAAATTATAGATTTACCACTAACAACAAGAAAATTTTAGATGAATTTGGCATAGGCCTTATAGTTGCTTCTTTAGAAGGCTTAGGTGATTGAGAAAGAGGTAAATTTTTGGATTCTACTATCTTAGGCCAAAAATGTGAAAGAGCCACAACAAGGTCTTCTTCGATAGAGATGAGAGAAGAGGCATGGTCTTTCATGGATGGGGGAGAGGTAGGCAAAGAAGGCTCCTCAAGGGGGTAGATCATAGGTATAATTTCTCCCTCAACATGTTGGAAAGGAACAAGTAAAGTATGATCTTCTATAGGTAAAAGAAGTGGTAAAATTAATTGAATTGGAGTAGGCACAATAGGTCTCTCATCTAAGTAGGTGTAGATAACACTGGTTCCTCTAGGTGTGAAGGAGGAGTGGATGGGGTACTAACTTCCATCACTGGAGGAGAGGTAGGCAAAGAAGGTTCCTCAAGAGGTTATAGCACATGAATGATGTTCCCCTCAACATGTAGTTGAGGAATGGGTAAGTCATGATCCTCAAGTGGTAAGAGGATAGGAAAAATGGGTGCAAAAGGAACTAGAAATATAAGCTCCTCTTATGGCAAAAGGAGAGGTAAAAGAGGCCCTTCCTCACATGGGAGTGTAATGGGTGAAGTAGGATCTTCTATTTGAGGAGGAAGGACATGCGAAATAAACTCTACTAATTGTGGGGGAGAAGTAGGTAAAATGGGTGCCTCCTATTGTGGGATAGGTTGGACTAGAGGTAAAGGAAAGACCATATTAACCATATGGATATTATGAACACATGAGTTATCAGTCATGGTCTAAACATTATTTTGATTAGGTGAATGGTTGAAAAAGGGCTATTTGAACACATCCATATTTTTATTAGCAGGTACATTAGGGTTATCCAAGATGAGATCTAATTTAATGACCATCACATTGGTGGAGCCTTTAGATTTTTGGTTAGAAGGAGAAGGTTTAGAAGAAGAGGAGTCATTTGATTTGGAATTAGCATTCTTACTATGAAACTTGACTTTGTCTTCATTTATAGCCTAGATCTTGAGTTTTTGTGCCATTGTAAAGGCTTCATCAAATGTATGAAAATTTTGTACTCAGAGTGTGGATGAAATGTGCTTAGCACATGCCCTTGAGAAGAGATCAATAAGCTCAAGTTGGGGTAAAGAGAAGGAGAGTTGATTGATTAAGCCTCTCCAATGAGTGACAAAACCTATGATAGATTTGTCATCAAATTGTTTAATAGAATAAAGGTCCATAATAGAAACCTTTTTAGAAATGTTGATAGAGAAATGGTCTAGGAATAATTGTGTGAGTTAGATAAATGAGAAAAGGGAGTGATAAGTTATAGAGCTATACCAATCTAGGGCAGCACCTAAAAGAGACATATGGAAGGTGTGAATTAGTAATGCATCATTATGCCCTATTAAATAACAAGCATGTTTAAATGCTCACAAATGTTGTTGTGGGTCCTCTTTAATCTAGAAGTGAGTAAATTTGGGGAGTTCTCATTGGCTTGGATAAGGGTGAATAATCATAGAAGGATGGATGGGCTCATTGAATATTTGATCATAAGATAACACATTCTTTGAACCTAACATAGATATCTCTAGACTAGACATCTTGTCCATCAGCATCCTAATGAGGTCTGGAGGGGAATTGGTTTGGTAGGTACCCCCTAAATTATAGGGAGCCTGATAAGAAGTAGAGTTAGTGTATGACATAGCTTGCTATAGTTATTTTGATGCAAAATAGGGGTAGTGAGTCATAGGCTAGGGGCATAAATGAAAGGGGCTTATCTCATTGGGTTAGAGATAATGCCTTGGTTGAATGTTTTTATTATAGGTTGGGTTGTTTGCATGGTTTTGTTACATGAAGGATGAGTTGTAACTCATGTAATTATAGGTGTGAGTAGATGGTATGGGTACCACCAAATTTTGAAATGGGACTAGACTTGACTAAAATGATTGTGGTTGTGAAGGTAAGGAAGTCATGATAGGGGTTAGGTGGGATTGGGCAGTTGGCAATGATGAACTTTGGATATTATTTATGGTTGGGTTACTTGTTAAAGTGGTGGTTTGAGTAATGATGGGGAACATAGTGGAGACATATGAAACTAAAGTTTTTTCCATCAAAGAAGCTAGCATACCATAGAGTGGGCCACTCAAATAATTTTAGTTTTGGCTCATGGTAAGGTAATGTTGAAGGGCTACCACATTATGATCAAGAAATCTAGTAAAATCTTAATCTCCTTCAGGCATAATGGGAATATGGTTAGGGTTGGGAGTATGCTCTATCTGAAGTATGTTCCATGACAAACTCAACAACAAGAGGGGAAGGTGGAAGTGGTTTCTATCTTGCATAATTGGCAAGAATTTTGGCTTGGCTTCACATCAATACCATGCAAGAAGAAGTATAAACAATCTTAAAACTATGTGTTAGTGACAGATGGTGGAAAAACTAGATTTGGGTGTAGGTAGGTAGGTTGTTTTAGCTTGTTATTTTGAGAAAATTAAAAATAACCAAATTACATAGTCACCAATATCAGTCACTCAACTGATGTCATTAGGTTAAAGTCTACCAACATCGGTGGACTTAACTAATGTTTATCACTATGAAGTTTTGAGAGATGAAAAATCTAGCATTGTAGAAACTTAGAGGCAAAATCTAGTCAAAATAGAGGATATAAGAGGTCTATATAAGGAAGATGAACACTCAGAAAACTTGATATAATAGGTTATACAACTTGAGTATTATGAATAGTGTTGATTTTTTAAATTAATAGAAAAATGTCCTTACTAACTCAAAAATATAGAAGGTAATAGAAAAGAAAAAAAATAACATACAACCATTAATTAGTATATTCTAGAGATTAATTTTAGTCTCATGTTGGCTTATGCCTTAATCAGATAGTGAGATGAGAGTATGGTTACCGAAGGTACTAGAAAGCAATCTAGAGTTGGTTTCAGGTTAGTTTTGGTTCGCAAGAGGAAATCTATGTTAGATTAGGTACATGGCTTGTTATAGGAGCTTGTTCCCCACACTTCATAGACCTAAAGCCAAGCCAAGTTGCTTAGCTAGAATATACCTTCTATCTATATTTTATACTCTAATAGAGAATGGAGTGGATTCTCCCCTTGGTGGTGAAATCTAAGTAGGATAGTCAGGTAGGGTAAGGTGATCCACTAGGTGATGAAATATTGATGGGCCTTGTCTCATGTGAGTTTAGATGTTTTTTTTATGAGTTTGATCTGGTAGTGTAACATTGGTTTACTATGATTCATTTATAATGATTGTAATTAATTAGGTGAGCTAATATGCATTAAGCAAATAATGAAGTACAATAAGTTTAAAACCCAAATCTGAAGTGTTTTGACTCAAATGAAAATAATGATGAAATGGGAGAAGATATTGAATTTCACTATCCTAATATGCATGCAAGAAAGAGATAAAGAAGAGATTCTTTTTAGCTTGCAAGAAAAATTATAAATTTCTTTTAGAGGCAAAAGAAAGAGAAGAGTGGTAAGGAAGAAGAAATTTTAGTTTATTTCCTTTAAAAAGAAAATAAAATGTTGAATATTTTGTTTTGAGGAAAAAAGAGAGGGATAAAGTGCAAATAAATTAAATTTTCACCATAATTCACCTATATGAATGTTTAAAACAAGCAATAAACCCAAGGAAAACTCTAGGGTCCCACCAGGCATGCCATAAATGTTTCACTAATTTGGGTAGGGATTAGAGATTAGAGAGAACCTAGATTGGTTGCACATCATATCTAGATGATGTTGAGCACTCCTCTTTTGCTAGGGAGGACTACCTATGATTAAGAAAGAATTACAACCAAAAACATTTGTTAGTAGATATATGAGTGGGTTGCCAAGCTATGTGCTTGTTCCTAGAAGTGTCAAACTTCCTTAGGGATGATAGTCCACTTTTTGAAATAAAATGGTAATGAATAAAAAAATAAAAGAAAGAGTAAGAGAGAGATATTTGTACCATTCTTTTAGTCTAAGTGTAGTAGAGAGTGATACAATGTAGGTAATGTGAGTTATTGGTATTTTTAGAGGTTGTTTAGGTAGGCTTAGAGAAGTTGATGAAACACATAGTCATCGATGTCAGATAGGCTACCAATGTTAGTAAGGATATATGACCAATGTCAGTTATGTGATTGATGTTGATAGGGGAAGTAGGTTCTCAAGAGGTTTTAGGAGACTTTTCTAAGCTAAGAGGTAGATGTTGGTAAGGTTTGTGTGGTTGGGAAGAGTTATAAGGGAGTGGGTAAGACTCAAGTGGGTCTAGATAGAGGGTTGGTATGTTTGAAGTAGAGGGAAATAGGTGATTGAGTTTTATGACTCCTTCATAAGGAGAGTCAAGATGTTCCTAAAATGATAAATAGTATAACATAAAGTAATTACAAAATGACCATTTAAAGGAATTACAAAACACAAAGATATACTTAGCTGGTGAAATGGATGAATCATGAGTGTTGGATAGATGGCTCTGATGAGGCATGTTTGAAGTAATATGTGAATATAAAAGATAAGCATGTGCTACCTATTTATAATAATCCAAGCTCTATGTAGTATATCAATTCATAATCTAGACTGATTTATGCATAATAATGGTAAGCCTGGATGTAGAAAGTTGAATGCCAAATCATGTATGTGAATGATTGATTTTTCTAATTTCTACTGACCCAAATATTATCTTGGAATTTGGCTTAGGTAACCGATGTTGGTGATCCTACCAACATCAACTGAGGGTTGACTGATGTCAATGGTATGAGAATAGGTAAAAGGGCTATTTTTAGCCTATTTTCGATTCCTTCTCTTTCCAAGTGTGGTATCCATTATAAAATGGTAGAAATGCAAGGCTAATAAGAATGTAGTTAATTTGGGATTTATGCTATGGGTGATAATAAGTCATGGGTAGTTAGGATTAGAGGACTAAGTCTTGAGGTGACTTAGAGGGTAAGAATTAGTCTTAGGAAGGGGTGGCCAAGTAAAGTGGCATAAGTAGTTTTTAATTAACTTAATTAAATATTTTTAAATTAATTAAATGTGTGAGGGGTGAAAACATGAGGTAGGAAGGCTAATTATTAAAAGGGGATCAAGGGGGGTTTGACATAGGGAGTTACACATGTGTGTGATGTAATTTTGGTGTCTACAAGAAGGTAAGAGTAGTTTTTAGACAATCAAGAAAGTAATTGCAAAATATCATACTGTTTTGAACCCAAAATTTTACAAAGATTTCATACTCTATACCTTTGCTAACCTTGATACAATCTTAGCTATGCTTATGCAAAATACTGATGAAGAGGAAGAACAACCAATTACATTTTTCAGCCAAGGATTAGAAGATTATGAAGTCAAGATACATTTTTTGAGAATAAAACTCTAATAGTGATAAGAGGATTGAAAACATTCAGACACATGGTTTCAAAAAACAAGATAAAAGTCATGGTTTCTCATCCTAGCACCAAGAAGTTTCTCCTAAGAAAAGACCTTAATGAAAAGAGAGCTGGGTGGATTACAAAGGTGATGGAGTATGATGTGGATATTAAGGTTTAAAATTGGTAAGAGGAAAAGGGTTATATGATCATTTAGCTTCATATTTTCAAGATCTAAAAGAGGAAGTCTTGATCAACTAGGTTCAACCCCAACTAGTTGATCACATACAAGTTCAAAGTTGGATACAAGACATCATTAGTTTTATTCAAAGTGTTGAGTACCCCAATGGGTTGAAAAAGTCTCAAAAGAGGTATTTTAGATTGCATACCATTCCCTACTATCTTATATATGGTGTTATCTTTATGAAATAAATGAATGGTGTGTTTTTGAGGTGTGTTAATAGTGATTAGTTTGATATGATACTAGAAAATTTTCATAATGGTGTAGATGGAGGTTATTTCTCTTGTAGGACAATAGCCGCAAAGATAATGAGGGCTGGTTACTATTGGTCTAGTATTTTTAAGGACTATTACCATTAGGCTAAGATGTGTCCTTAATTTCCCTTATTTGTAGGCAAACAAAAACTTGTAGCCCTTCTATTGAATCCTATCCAAGTAGACCAGCCTTTCATGTAATGAGGCCTTGATTTTATTGGTGTGATCAACTCTTGATCAAGTGTTGGACACAAATAGATATTGACTACTACTAACTACTTCACAAGGTGGGTAGATGATATTACATTAAATGAGGCAAGTGAAAATTCTATCTTGGAGGTCTATGAGAGCATTAAAATAAGGTTTGGAGTTCCCTATGTTATCATTTTTGATAATGCACTTACTTTCATAAGTGCTAAAACTTTTGATTGGGAAAATAGAAATGGATTTTTCTTGAGTACCTCATCTAAATATTACCCTTAAGGTAATGGGTTAGATGAACATACTAACAAGAAACTCATCAATATCATTAAGAGGACATTAGAGAACAATCAAATATCATGACACAATAAGTTGAAGATAGCCTTATGGGCTGATAGGATTAATCCTAAGAGATCAATTGGTAATTCTCCCTTTGTGCTTATTTATCGGAGAGAGGTTAGGTTGTCCATATCTCAAGAAATCTTTGCTCTATATATTGCACATCAGCTATAACTACTTAAAAATAATCCAATGTAAAACATATTGATAAAACTAATGTAGCTTCAAGAAGCAAGAGACAATGCACACAAGGCCATGGAACACCACCAGGTACTCATGAAGAAGTCCTTTGATAAGAGATCAAGTGCAAGAGTATTCAAGGAAGGTAATTTTGTCTTGAAATGGGATGAGGATAGAGAAAAATTAGGTAAACTTACAAAGTTTGACACTTTGTGGAGTGGCCCTTACATTATTAGAAAGTGCAAGAAAAACAATTCCTTTCAACTGACCAAGATGAATGGAGAAGAATTGCCTATCCCTATGAATGGGTTACATTTGAATTTTTACTATTAGTCCTTGCAATTCTATTTTGTAAATAGTATTTTAGATGTGTGTCTCCTTTGGTTTTTTGTTGTGTTCCTTAAGTGCTTTTTAGCACAAGTGTGTTTCCTTCCTTTTATTTGGTGCGTGTCTCTACCTTTATGCATGTGAATCAACCAGCTTGTGTTTTTTGAACCAAAGACCTATTCAAGTCATTTTTGAGTGCTTATATCCATGAATCCATGCCTAATGGAATGATTTATGAAATTGGTCTTAGGCATAGAAAGCATGCCTCCCCTTGTAATTGCTAAGAATGCTAACCAATTTTCACACCCAAGTTTTGCATCTTTCTTTTTGGTTAAGTGTAGCATCCTTAGTGGTTTATCCCCATAGCAAAAAGACCAAGTGTTATTTCCTTTGAAAGCTTTTGTTTAGTCTTTTATAAAGTGTTATTTTTGTCTTTTTTTCTCAAGTTTTATTTCTTTTGATGAGGTTTTGCTTTGGGTTTTTTGTTGAAGTCTCAAAGGAATTGTTTTAGAATTTTTATTCAAAACAAAAAGTCCAAAGTAATTAGTCCATTAAAAGTTTTTTGAGGGGACACTTTCAATAAGTCTGAAGGGTCACTAAAAATATTTCTAAAAGGTCTTTTCCTCATAAAAGTGTCCTAAGTAGGTTTTTCAATGGGATACTTAAAAAATTAGTGAAGGGTCTTTTTCTCTTTTGAAAGGTAAATTTTAGGTTTTCTAAAAGGTACATTTCAAGATTTCCAAAAGAAATATCCCATGCAACTTTTTTGAAGGAAATTGGCTCTTTCAACTTTTTTGAAGGAATTGATTTAGACATTTTATCCAAAAAAATATTTTCTAAAAGGAATTGTTTCTCATGTAAGTGCCCTTCAAAAATTCCAAAAGGTCCTTTGTAAAAGATCAGAGGAACACTTGCAAAAAGTTTGAAGGGTATTTTCTTAGAAAAGTGTCTTGTTCAAGCTTTCTGAAGGGATATTTCAAGATTGATGAAGGGCATGTTTGAGCCTTCCAAAGGGAAATTTTCAAAGTCTAAAAGGGTAGGTATATCAAAGGAATAGCCAATTGTAAGTTTAATAAAGGGCCCTAAAAGTTATTTCTTTCAGAGAAAAGGATCCATGAGAAAATTGTTTAGGGAAAATTCCAAAGCAGAGGTCTAAGGAAAATACCTCAAAGGAAAGGTCCCAATAGAATGACAATTATATGGATGTCAAATTCAAGGTGATGAGTTATCCATTGAAATTTAAATAATGGGTCCTAGGAAGATTGATTGTCCTCGTTCAAATGATCAAAAATATAAAGATTCACATTCTTCATCTACCAAAGTAGATTAGAGGGTTTATCTCACTATTGATTAGGTCATGATTCAAGTGATTTTTTGATGGCCAATCAAAGGAATAATTAGTTGTACATGTAGAATCTAAGTGATTCCTCTCCAAAGCCAATAAAATTGAAATGACTCTTCCCTATGTCGTTGCATACCTCAGTAAGCCAATGAGAAGCTATTAGCATCAAGACAAATCTACAAGTAGACTCTCATTTTCATAATAGATCGATGCCATTACTTAGCTCAAAAATATCTTATTTTTACTAGTGAAACCATTTGTAAAGCATATTTTAGAGAGAAAGCTAGTTATGTAACCACTTGAGGTGACATGGATCAATCGAATGGCCCAAATGAGCATCATTTGCAAAGATGGTTGTAGCTAAAGATGGAGACTCATAATAGATTGATTCCTCTTTCTAGTGCTAAAGGGCCTCATCCTCTCACTTCCTTTCTACTATACATACAACCCTTGGGCTAGTGTAAAAATAACCACACAGTGTATGGTGAAGCCCGACTAGATTGATGTCACATTTTGCATTTAAGCATTAGGTACCAATCTATTTATTTCAATTTTTATGAACAATTTTCTAGGTGTGTAAGAGATGTATAGTGATAGTAAGTGGTGATTTTCCATCCTTCTATCCTTTATCCTTCATTCCTAAGCAAAATTTCTTAGTCTAATAGGTCATATAGAGTGTTTTCAAGTGTGTTGAATTGCTATAAGTGTGTAACTATTCTTAGAATGTGTAATTTTCCTTTTAGTTCATTTTCTTTGTGTCATTTCATGCATCTCACCTCTATACCAAAATACTTGTGTTAAAAATCCTTAGAGGTTGGGAATGGTCTATGCATTTTTCTATATTTTGCACTAGAATATGATATTCATGTGGAAGATAATCTTGGTGTATCACCACTCTTAGAGTAGGTTTTCCATTTTTGTAATATATAACTCTTTTCATTTCAATAAAAATGGTTTATATAGAAGTTATTTTGTAAAGATACATTTAGGGAGCTAGCCCCTTTAAATATAGAGGTTCATTTCCTCTATAAGCATACCCACATGCCTAGAAATGTTCCAACATTGCCCAAATATGGAAGAGGATTGAACATTCTCTTCTAGGGTACAATATTTGGAGACAATAGGTTCTTATTATAAAAAATAATAGGTGTATGTTGAGTAAAACTAATGGTGATTTAGAGAGGGAATACTCTTGAGTATTCAATAACCCATAACATTTGGTTAGCAATTCCAAATCAAACATGAACCTTTTCACAAAAGAATAATTGAATCAGAGATATAAATGAGACTCCTAACAACAACATACAACACACTTTCCCTTTGATCTATGTGTGAGGAAGTTATTTCCTTTTACCCTTGTTGTGAGTATTTTATCATAAACTTGAGATAACTATAGGTTTCATTTTAGTTTCTTATAAAACATATTTAAAACTAGGGAAGCTCAGGCATTGCTTTGCTACTAGCCAGGTGTCCATAACCCCAATAGAGGTACCTTTAGTTCCTTTTATTTCTTCCTCATGTATTCTTGTATTATTCATGATACATTGATCTTACTTCATCATTTAATCCTTTTATCATATTTGTATTTTCTTTAGGTTTGATGGATTGCTCTTTTTAGAATGTATTGATCCTTATTTTACTATTTGTTCTTTCATAGAATATGGTTAGAAGAGGGAAATTAGAAACCATAGTGAGTTGGTGTATATGAAAGCATAATTTTTTTACCAAATTATCCCTACCATCTACATCTATATCAATGGTTATTTATTCAAAGAAGTATTAACATGAGAGGTACATTTGATCTAGTGAAAATGAGAAAAAAAATTAAATTTGTATATGGTAATGAGAGTATCCTTTATATACCTGATAGAAGAATTAAATGGTAGCATGGTCATGATTAATTTTCTTATTACATACCCAAATTTTAAAAAATTAAACATAAGGGTGTAAAACCTATAAGTAAACCGATTTGTGTGTTTCGTTTGATATCCTTCCCATAGACTAAAATTTTAACTTCTGGACATGTATAGGAAGTCTAATGGATTGGACACTTACTTGATCATGTTAGGGGAAGTTAATAATATTTCCATGATACAAAAAAAAATCTAATATAGAAAATATGTAACTAAACTAAGGAAAGTTAAATGCCAAAAATAGGAAACATTAACCTATAAAGTATGGAAACTAACTAAGAAGGTAGAAAAGTTAACTATGAAAGCAATAAATTTATTCTACTCCTATCTTTACCATAACATCTATTGTTACTTAGAGACATGCATATGGTATATCCATGAAGTAATACTTCAAAAACTATCCATTGACTGGATATGTTAACTCATTGCCTTGAAGGAAAACATTATCACCCAAGATCTATCAAATATGATAAGGTACAATCCATAGTGGGGTAAACTTGTCATGCTACCCTTTCTTTTCATGGGATTTATCCCATAAAATCACTAGGTCAGACATTTTAAATGCTTTAATTTTTGCTCTTATGTAAACATCAAGATAGTCAAAATTCAAGGACTAAAGCATTATCACCCAAGATCTAATAATCAAGACTGCACTTTTTCACTTGGTTCCATGTACTCATACATAAATTGATATGTTGGTAATTTAATCATGATTAGGAAAACTAATTGTCATCCAAATACCAATAAGTAAGGTGAAGCCTTGATGGCCTTCTTATATCTTTTTTGGTTGGCCCATAGTGCATACTTCAGTAGATTATGACAATCTCTAGGTTTATTTATTGTTAACTTTTTAATGTCATCAATTAGGTTTTTGTTTGTTGAATCAACCAATCCATTTCCTTATAGTTAATAGTTAGAATATGGCCTAATTATTATTTGATTATCATGGGCCCACTCAGTGAATTTAAATAATTGGAATGTTTGTCCATTATCATAAATTAAGGGAAAATGGGTACCAAATTAGTTGTGATGTTATCTTCCAAAAATATGATTGTGTCTTGTGATCTAGAATGCCTTATAGATACTTATTTGGTCCATCTTGTGAAATAGTCTATGGTAGTGAGTACAAACTTATGGCTAGATAAATAATTGGAGTTAATGACACCAATAAAGTTCAAACCCTATTAATTTAATGGTCTTCTTTCAATAAAAATATGTAGAGGCACTATTTCATGTACCTCTCTTTTTGACAAGACTTAGAATTCATGACATGTTCTTACATGAACATGTGTGCCTTTAAAGATTGTTGGCCAGTAATAATCCATTCTAAGAATTTTATGGGTTGTGGTGTTTCCAAAAGGATGATAACTACCTATCTTTTGGTGTAAGTTTTCTAATTTTCCTTGATTTTTTTCATGATACACATCTCTAGTATATGCCTTCATAATTTATTATATAAAGAATCCCCTTTTTTATTATATAATGAGCATCTTTGAGACTCAAAACTCTCCTATATTCTCTATTGAGTTTAAGGTAACAAGTACCTATGAATAAATATTGAATAATATCAGTATATCAATATCCTTTAGATACTTGGGTTTCACAAACCTCTTCTATGGTAATGTTTGGGTTAGGCTTCATCATGAGCTGAAAGGTTCCCTAACCTCTAAAAATATTGCTAGGTTTGATTTCTATGTCAAACTCCTATAATTTAGCTATCCATTTTCCTCTACATTCTCCTATTTTTTCCCCCAAAATGAGATTGATATTAGGATCCAACACAATGGTGATGGTTTTATTCCTCAAGATATAGTGTCAAAATTTCTTTACTACTTTGACAAGGGTAAAGATTTGCTTATCTATCATTGAATGACTGAGATCTGATTCCTTTAAGTTTATGCTCGTGAATACAATAGGACATTCACTTTCTTTTTTATTTTGGGTAATCATGATAATAATTGTATGTTTTTAAGTGAATGAATACCAAAAGAAATTTTGTAATGAAGTTTAGGCTTATCAGCATAAGGGCTTGAGATATTGCATCTTTTATGTCTTGAAAAGTCTTTCAAGCCTCTATTATCCACTCCATTTTAGCATCTTGCTTAAGAATTGCATTCAAATGTCTAATTATTTCTTCAAAGCTTTAGATAAAATTTATCATGAAATTTATCTTCCTAAACAATTATTTGAGCTAATTCTTGTTATTTGGAAATGCAATCTTTGATATCCCTTGATTTATATTTGGCTCGATTATAATTCCTTATTTGGTGATGATGTGACCTAAGAGATTGCCTTTAGTGATTTTAAATATACTCTTTTTATTTGGGTTTAATGAGATGCCAAACCATCTACATACTTAAAATATTAATTTTAGGCCTAATTTAAAAAAAACAATGAGGTCATGCCTATAGATGATTATACATTTACCTATTAGTCCTTGGAATACATGACCTATGACTCAATAAAAGTTAAATCATATATTAATTACACCAAATGAAATCTTATTATATTCATAAGTACCCCACTTTTTGGTGAATGTCATCTTCAATCTTTCCTCAGATTTAACCAACCCCTGGTTATATCCTAAAAATCCATCTAACAAGGAAATTATTATTGAGCCACTTAACTTTTGGATCACCTCATCCAAAGAAGGTAAAGGATGGTTGTATTTATTACAATACTTATTCATTTTTCTAAAATAAACATAATCTAATTTCCCCATTTTTATTTTTGACTAGAACTAAGTTAGCTACCCAAGTAGAATGTTTGATAGAAAAAAATATTTGTGCATTCAATAACTTTTCCACTTCTTTATAAATAAGAGGCTCTAGGATAGGATTATTGGCCTCTATCTTTGCCTCAATGTTTCATGGTATGAATTTAGTATGATTTTATAGGTGATGACCCTTGGGTTAAAAACCTTCAAGCCTTCATACATCCATGGAATCACATCTTTGTATTGGGTGAGAAAATCCTTCACCCTTTCTTTTTCTTCTAAATTACATCTAAGGCTAATGTTATGTAGTGTGTATCATACTCATCTCATAAATTCTCTTTCTTGAAGTCATATTCATTTACTTTCAGTTGTCTTTGTTATTTTGGTTGAGTATTTATATCAAATGCTCTTTCTAAAGAAACCATTTCTAAGGGGAGGTAGTTTTCTTTCAATTGAATGACTCCTCCCATTTCCTCTTATCATATGTAACTAATCTCCTTGTCATCAATGATTTAAGACTCAAATTTTATTGAGTTATCAAATAAATTAATGATCTACTGGTCATCATCAAAGACTTAGAAATTTTCCATGTTGTTAGGAATAGATGGACAAGGTACTAGCTCAATAGAAAATCTTTATACCTTGGACTCTTGTAGTGGTGCCAAGTTGGCAGTTGAAGCAGCCAATGACTTGATAGCTTTATTTTGTTCTCTAAGAATACCCACTATATTTAAGGCCTCAAAGGACCCAATTAATTCCCAAAATCTATGTTTTTTCCTCTTTAGATATGATAACTTTCATTGATATTTTTTATTGACCTAATTGATTACTAGTTTTGAATCCTTATATATTAGTAGCTATTTGAAATTATTTTTTAGAAAAAAGTACAATCCCAAAATTAGTGCCTCATACTCCACTTATTTTTTGGTGTAATTAAACTGTAATCTATATATTAAAAGGTATTTTTTAATTTTTAGATCTTCCAATTCAACACCAATGCCTGATCCTTATTTAGATCTTTCACCATTGAAATAGAGTGTTCATAATTGGGAAGGTCCCTGGACTTCTAGTTCCTTCACCTCATGTTTTGTGATAAAGGTATAGATCATATGGTTAGGATATTTATAACTTACCTCTTCATTATTAATATTGTATTCATTGATGGTTTGATTAATTATTTATTCTTGATCAATTCAAATCTTTTTTTTAATACCTCTCCATGGTAACCAAATATGAGAGATGTATGTTGCTACATACCCATTGAAATTTCTTGACCAATCCCTACTAAGGAGGAGTTTGTATATTTTTAGTATATACACCATAAGTATATCAATATTCATCTTTACACATGGATCAAATGCTACTTGCATTTGTACATCATTCAGTTCTCTTACCATAGGCATAATTATCTTATCTAGATATGAAATTTTCCTCTTTGATGGGATTAGAGTCAACCCAATATTTTGGTAAATGGAAGTTGGCATCCTAATAGCCAAGGCTCTAAAAATAACTATTTTTTTATTTTATTTCCAAATTCTCTTATAATCAATAATAAAGGAGGAATTTCTATTTTACTCTTGATATAATATTGGTATGAACAAACTTTGTCTTTTCTGCAATTGACTTTCCTATAATAGACCTCCATAAGAGCTCTTGTTATTTAGTGATCTGATCCAATTCATAAAGATTAATTTTGGCTTTAATCTTATTCTTATCTTCAATAATTTTTATCTTTTATTGATTTATTCCTCCTTATTTTGGGGTTGTTTGTTCCCTTTTTGGGGGAGGTGGATTATTTTCAATCCTTGGATTCAGTGGAATAGTGGTATTGTTTGGAGGAGTAGATGTTGTGAAGGTTTGTTTGTTTCTCATATTGTAATTGCCCTTTTGATACTGCTAGAAATCATGCATTTAATTAGAGTTATTTTTTGGCTCATTATCATCCTCAATTTAGAAAGGATACTCATGAGTTTCAAACACCATGGTAGTGCTAGAAGGACTATATTTAAGGTGGAATTATGGTGGATTATTCATCAAATCCTACCTTACCATCTCCCTTTGGAATATCTCAAATGCTGCACATAAATCCATGCATTCAATTTCACCATGTTGTGATGTATTATGGACTCTACATGAATTAGGTAGAGCTATTTATACTATATTTATTTATATTAACTTGTTAGGTTGCCATTGTTTTATGTTATTTGTAAATTGATTGAAATGTCTATTTTATCTTTGAAACCTAGAATTTTGGTTATTATTCTATCTAGTAGCATTACTCATCTTCCTCTTCATGTTCAATAAGTCATTACTCAACTTATAGATCATTCATTGTATATAATCTAGTTTTGATATGGTAGAGTGAACAACCTTTGCAACTATGGTATTAGATGGAATTAAATGTTAGTTTTGTTGATGACTATTTATATGTATATGATTGTTCATATAAAAACAATTCTAGTTTGGTGTTTTTTACATCAGAGGAGGGAGTGCATATAATTGATTATGGTTAAATGCAAAAATATTTTGATTAATTTGAGGCACTTGATTTAAGGTTGGGAAACCAACATTAATATGGGGGATGCCTAATACTTGAGGATTTAAATATCTATAAATATTTATAACTTATTCATATGTTAAGGTCAGGGTGTTGGAAATAATATCTCTTCATAATTACACTATAATGATTAGATCCAAGGCATTCTTGTACATCTCTAATGCTAAAATTTTATCCAGTCTGTATGCTAGACTCAACCAAGTGTACATCTTCTAAAATATTGCATTGTGTTGATGCCTAGATATGTACCATAGGTGCCTAGAGTGTTTAAAAAACACTTCTCATTTTAGAGTTCCTAAGAACTCAATGCATGAGTTATGGGTTGTGATAATCTTGTTATTTTTTGATGGAATAGAGGCAAAACAAGTGATTATTTCACAATATTTATAAAATTTGGTGGTTGGGAGCCATCATGGCCAAATAGCATATCTATGTCAAATACATAGTATACTATGCTAAGAATAGTGAATTATGATCAAGAACTAATCTTAGAATTAATCTAATATGGATATTTATAATGACAAGCTAAACTAAAGTGATGTGGTTAAAAAAGAAGCAAAAGGAAAGGTAGGGCAAAAAGAAATGTTATTGACCTTCATTCCAAACATCATGACAAATTTCATATTTCATCTAGGCATACACTTAACCAATGTGTAACATGAAATATATTAATCCCAAATCCTATTACACATTAGAAAAATACCTAAGGAAGATGGAAATAATGAAAATAAGAACCTAGTTCACTTTAAATATTTACCCCTGCAAGCAAACAAAATTAGCCCAGATGTAAGAAGGGTAAGAAAAAAATGAACCTAAAAACTTTCAGTTAACCTAGCATTGGCACAAGTTAAAAAACATACAATAAAATATGCACACCAATAATTCATGGAAACCATTCAAATCTAGAAGTAAGAACAAGAAAGTGAGAGAGAAACTATGATAATAATGATCACAAGCAAATACTAGACAATATTTGTAGAATTTCTTGCTTATATTATTTTCTCCATGTTTACAAAGTAATTTAGATCTAAAATCTCTTTCCTTTATTAATAATTGACAATGATCCTTTTGTAAGATACAAGGTATCATGTTGATCAGTCTCATCTAATTACATTTGTACAAGTGTATAGGACAGGTGTCTTTTCTATTACATTTAGAACAAATGACCTTTTCCTTTTAATAGACTAGTTTATAGACAATGTGCTTTTACAAATTGCACATTTCTATACAAAATAATATCATATTTTAAAATAAATATACAAATTTAGTTATAAAAGGAATATTCTCATTTCATTGATCTTTAGGACCCTTATGTTTTTGAATTTTTGAGTTATTGTTGTAGGGTCTTCATTATTCATTGATGTTATTTTTCAATTGGCACAAGGTCAAAAATTGGTTTTATGAACTCCTTCATTTTATTTTCTAATCCCCTTTGTGGTCTTTATCCATTCTATCTAATGCTTTTGATTGCATTGATGTTTTTGACCTTGTCAATTAATAACCTAGCTAGACTTTAGGTCAGCTTCTGGATCGAGGTGTTCTTGCACAAGTGATAATCCAATTCTCCTTGTCTTATACCTTGACATCCTCAATCCATAAAACCTTAATTTTCTTTCTTTTTCTTATGTGGCACCTTCATTTCTCTTCTATGGCATCTTGATCAAATTTCATTGGGCTTTAAGCCTCTTTGAAAAGTTCATTTTTGATTTGTACCATTAAATCAACCTATATGGATCAATGGGGATCATAGATATTCAGATTATTTGGATCCAACCAACTATCTTAAATTCAACATCTATATGACTAACATTTAGCATCCATGTGGATGTCATTGATAGGTTCACAACCATCAATTTTAAACAAATCCATGGAGATCTTTGTTATCTTAATTTGACATCTGTGTGACTATCATTTGATGTCCGTGTGGATGTCATTGATAGGTACACAACCATAAATTTTAAGCTCATCTTTAGAACTATTTATTATGTTAAATTTTACATTCACATGACTATCATTTAATATCTATATGTATGTCATTGATGGTCACATGACCATCAATTTTAAGCTCATATTTAGGACTATCTACCAAGATTTTCACATGTCATTTTTTGGTTTGCTCTATTCCTAAAAATATAAAGATAAATTACTTTAGCATATATATGTATAAGGCAATTGTATTGATTCGAGAAATTTGTTTCAATATTTTTTTTTGTCAAGGGAAATGTTTCAGACAAAATGCCTAAAACAATCCTCCTAAAGAGTCATTTGGTAGGGCACTTTCTTAGGACAAAAGTCCCAAAGGGAACTTTTAAAAGGTTTTAAGGGCAAGTCTAGAGGGTAAGGGGCCATTATAAAAAGGCCAAAGGGTAATATCAGAGAGCAAGTGTCTATTTTGAAACTTTCAAAGGGTAAATTGCACAAAGTATAAAGGGTATGTGCCCTTAGAATCATTGCTTCAAAAAAAAATTATCAGATAAAATTTCTAATGATAAAAGTCTAAAGGGTCATTTTAGAAAACTTGAAGGGCATGTGCCCTTCATAAAAGTCTTGAAGGGTATGTCTAGAAGATAAAGTGCCCCTTACACAAAATATGAAGGGCATATTCAAATAGATAAAGGATCATTTCAAATAATCTGAGGGTATGTACCCTTCACAAAATACCAAAGGGTATTTTTCCTAAACAAAAAAGCTTAAAGGATAATTCTACTAAGGCAAAGGTTACTTTTAAAAGAGCTACAGATAATTTTTCTATGGGAAAGATGTCTCTTAATTTTTATGTTGGAAAAAATGTTCGAAACAAAAATCCTAAAGGTTCACTTGTAAAAATATGAAGGATAATTCTATTAAGGCTAAGGGAAAATTGAAAAAGGCCAAATGACAATACAAACAGGAAAAGAAGCCTTAACAAAAACCTGAAAGATAAGTCTATGGGGTAGATGTATTTGACAAAAATTTTGAAGGGTATGTTTTGAGGGCTCAAAGGATCATTTTTGAATACTTGAAGGGTATGTTCCTTTCACAAAAATCTTGAAGGATAAGTGTAGGCAAAAATTTTAAGGGAAAGATGGTTCAAGATTTTTGCATTAGACAAAATGTCTAAAACAAAAAAGCCAAAGGGTCACTTCAAAAAATATATTTGAAATAAATATGTTGAAGGGTAAATTGTAAAGATATTGAAGGTAAAATATTTTAAGTAAAATTACCAATAAAATAAGTCTATAGGAAAATTATTTTGGATAAAATGTCTGAAACAATTATCCTGACATAGATAAGTCTGAAGGACTACTTTTGACAAGAGTAATTACATAAGTCTCGAAATAATTCTTGAATAAAATTCCAAAATTACTTGGACAAATTATCCAAAATATAAAATCCAAAGGCTATTTTGATGGTGAAAAATGTCATTTTAACAAATCAACCCATTCACCTATCATGAAGGTTAAGATAGAATCATACCAATTTAATCATAAGGGACCTATGGATGAAAATTAGTCCTAAGGTGTGAAAAAAGGGTCTTTTAATGTTTTATGGATTTAATATGTTCAATAATAAATCTAAATCGAGTGTAAAAACATTCATTAAATTTATCAAACATAACATGAAAATCAATTATGTTGAGAAAAGTTACTCACAAACAATGCTTTGATCTAAGAAGTTAATCATTCCTTCAACATTATATAATTCAAACTCAAGTCTGTTATAAACTATCATCTAACCTATCCAAAAAAGTAAAGTATATGAATTAGACCTTTTTTTGGATGACAAAAAATTAGATTGCCGAAAGGTGTATCTTATGTTTATGCTCATAACATAAAAGTGAAAGCAATCAGTCTCATCCAAGAAGGTAGACAAACTCTAAACAACTAATAACTACTAACAAGAGAAAACTAAACTAATAATTAATTAAGGAAACTAAAATAAATACAATTAATATAAACTAAGAAAATAAAATAATCTAATAAAAACTAAATTAAGAAAATAAATTAACACTAACACAAAGAAATAAATAAGAAAAATAAACATAAACTATCAAAGAAAGTAAACTAAAGTTAATGAAAACTAAACTAGAAATCAAACTCAAATAAATAAAATATATAATAAAATATAAAATTTGTGAGTCTTAATAAAAAAGAGTTGTCTAAGAAAAAAAGGATAATTTTATTGAGAAAACCAACCTTTTTTCTTTACAATAACTTGAGTGACCACTTTACAATCAAAATAGATCAATAAAGTATCATAAAATAGCAAAGTGTTCATCATTATTTAAGTTTAATACTTGGAATATTTGTATATAACTACAAATAAAAATCATCAAAAGATTTTAAGATTAGAAAATATAAATAAAGTTGGATATACTTGTGTTGCATAAGCAATTATTTAACCATCAGATAAAGTACCATTGGGTCTATCTATAAGAGTTGTACTATCTTAAATAAGTTACATAAAAAGAAGAAAGATGAATGATTAACTTCAAAAAATGTCTAAGTTTCCAATACATGTTGTTTTTGTTATCTCTTCAAATGAGTCCTTGATCGCCTCTTATACCTTCAAACTTAGTTGCAAATAAGTTATAATTAACTGTAGGTAGTTATTAGTGTATACTAACTAATTGATTTTTTTTCAAGTCAATTAATTATAATTATTGGTTAAGGACAAGTTTAATTAAGAATCAAAAGTCTTAATTGATCAAGTTACTAAATATAGACTAGCGGTACTAATATTAATGGGTGAGGATCCTCATTCATTAATAATATAATAGAATACATATATCAACTCTAAAATAGATAAGTCAAAGATTAATAAAATTCCATTTATATTAAACCATAATTCATGTCAAAAAAATCTTAGGAATATATATTTATAAAAAATATATATATTACCAAACCATACACCAAATCTCCAAAAACTAGCATCACTGCTCTTATTCCATATGCAACACTATGCTTTCAAAAACAATTATTTTTGTGAAATACCTTGATAGTAAAAATAATATGACTATATCACATGAAATATGAACAAAAAATCTCTATGAAACAACTTTCAATTTTTTGAAAAAATAGCAATTTTAATGTATTTTCCATCTATCTTAAATTTGACATTTAAATGACCATCAAACTGCATGATTTCTTATTTGTGGTGACAGTCATTTGGTCATCAAATTTAACATCACAAAAATTATTGTAGGTGATCATTTTACAAATTTTGTACAACAAAAAGAAATTAAACTAATTTCTAAAATTAAATGAAAACCATTACTTACTCATATTTACTATCATGATTTAACTTCTTGAATAACCAGAAAAAATTGCTATTCCTCATAATTTTGTCATATTCTCTTTTGCCCACACTATTTTCCATGCATGTAAAATCTTTCCTAAAATTAAACTAAATTGCATGCATCATATGAACAAATGAATAAGTCTATTCACCTCACTAAAATAAAAACCATTATATTCATTCAAAAATATCTATTTCAAATACCCTCAGTTTGAATACCTTATCAGAAGCTTCACAATAGAAAATGTAAAGACTCAGTTTCAAGAAAAGTTGTCTATAATCTTTCAAATTTTGACACAGCTTGGAGAAAAAATACAAAAAAATATATTAACCATTGGTATCAAATATTTTTTCCGAAAATAAATCCATTAATTCATAAATAAATACCCATGAAAACCATCAAGTGAACCAACTCCACAAATCTAAAAGAATCATCAAATCTACAGATTTACACAAGGATTAAGAGAAAACATTTCATTTCTAATTTATCCAACCTATTCCAAACTTTGCATGTAACTTCTCTTGTCAAGATAAGAAAAATAAATGTAAACACCATTGCCATTTACCAAAATTCTATGAAACCCAATATATCTAAGAGCAATTCTCGTCACATATTGGAAACCTAGAAATTTCAACATTTTTTGTATTCCACACCAAAATAACTTGTATATTCTTTTAAATACCCATAACCAATGAAGATAGAAGTTTATTTGGCATGTTGAGCACTTCTTTTTCAATAATATTGATGCACAAGAAAAACCATTGAATCATGCATCACAAAAATGACATGCAGATCCTTTCATCAAAATTTAAAGTACCAAAAAACTCTCAACTATAATGGAGAAAACCTCAATTTTCACTCTTTCCAAATGTATGCATAACTGACAACATTTTTGACCATACAAATAATATATTTCTTGAATATACTTAATAAAATCACTAGTAACTCTCAAAACATCTTCATGCAGTCAGATTTAAATGATTTTCTTAATCCACAACTTATATTTGTTCATAAAACTATTCAAAAAAGTTACTTAGAACTTCATTAATGCTTATGCAAACCCAAAAATTCAAACCAAAACTATCTCTTCATTGCAAGTTGAAATTTTCTCACAAATCACCATGATATTTTCAAAATTTCAATCAATACTGCACAATCATTCCTAGTAATGCACCTTGAGATTTTTTTGACTAAAATTCTCCAAAACTTCTCCACTACAACTCTAATAACCCAATGAACTATAGCTTCAATTCTACAAGAATATTGCAAGTTATAAATGAACTAAAAACCAATAAATTGAAACTTATATCCACTACCTCCTCGTTGTAACCAACTAAATGTCATGCTCGAATCTCATTAGCTCATATTAGACTAAAAGTACTTGAGTAACTTCACTAACCTATTTTCTGAAACTAATTGTCATGCTCGAACCTCATTGGCTCACATTAAACTAAAAGTAATTGAGTAACTTCACTAACCTATTTGTCAAAAAAACTAAATTTAGTTATTGTTAATTATTTCACTAAATTATTTTCCAACTTTTGATATTTGAGGTGAGATCACTTCACATTAACTTCCTATACTACCAAAATCCTGTACATATCTTAAAGCTTTGAGAACATGCCTTTGTATTAAATATTCATTCCAATTCACCTTGCCATGGTGTCCATCATTTGATAACCAATCTCTAGCTCATAAAACCAATAAATGCATTGAGCTTGATTCATAATCAATCCAAAAGACCTTAACACTTAGGGAAATAAACAAACTTCATGATGGACCTTATATATTCATAATTGTCAATTCTTTTAGCATCATGGTCTTAAATCATGTCATGTATATTATGATAGGCCTTTTGAATATATTAAAGTAAGCAAACCATATGTAAATATTACTTTAACTTGAAATAACAACTTATTCCATTAATAGTTTATTCTAAGAACAAGTTTAAGGTTAAGAATTAACTATTATATAAATTAGTATGCCTAATAAGATACAAAGAATACTATCCATGCCTCAAGACCAATGCTTTTAAACATAGACTTGGAATAATTGTTAGCAACTTGAAGTTGACAAAGGCTTAAGCTTAGAATATCAAATAAGATTTTGAGAACAATAGTATTAGTCACAAGATCATTATAAAAAGAAAGATACCTTTGAATATACAAAATAGAACTAGAAATCAAAACAACATCACCAAATCAACTAAATTACATCAATGCTTAAATTTTCCATTATACCACCATCATTAGATGAAAATGAGTCATGAATCTAATCTATACCTTCAGAATAGATTTTCAAATGCATTAATTT
Source organism: Torreya grandis (assembly GCA_037957365.1). Lineage (NCBI taxonomy): Eukaryota > Viridiplantae > Streptophyta > Pinopsida > Cupressales > Taxaceae > Torreya > Torreya grandis. Next base: position 6,076,854 of record JARHVA010000154.1, on the reverse strand, counting down.
TCAAATGTAATGTTTTCAAAATGTATTTATCATTGACATATCACCATTATATGTTATGAACCATTATCAAATCATGTCATCCATGGAAATCAAAGAATCACTATAAATCTATCTAAACTGAAAGTGTAATTCCCAACTGAAATTTTCTCAAAATTTGTTTTGACTAAAAATCAAAATAACTGATCACATTTAAAAATATATGTGCACATTTTATTCGTTAATCCATCATGATTTTTGAAACCACTTTATAAATATAAACATGAATTCATCAACTAATCATTATCATTTCATAATTAAAAACATGCATCTAAAAGCACTATCAATCAAATGGGTCCCCAACATAGTTTTAGATTTCATGACATGGTCATTTCTATTGTATCAATAATTGATATTGGAAAAATTGAGGTGGGGGGGGGGGGGGGTTGTGAAAATAGGCATAACATGGTAATTCTTTTAGGACAAAGTTCCAGAGGAAAAGCTCAAAAATACATGCCCAAAAGGTATAAATATAACAAAAGGACCTTAAGAATAATAACAAGACCAAAAGGGGGGCTTGGGACATAAAAGGGACTAATCATGGATGTTAGACTAATATTTGGTCATATTGAAAAACACAACTACGCCTTAGGAAATAAAAATAAACTAATTCCATAGCATTATTTAAAAAGGTTCCCATGTAAAAATCTCTCATTGGATTCTAATTAATTACTTAGATTAAACTCAGATTAAGGGTGTAGCTATTCAAATATGAATCTAATAAATTAAAGGTTAGTAAAGAATCAAGTCAAAATTAAAAATCATGAAACCCAAGCATTTTTTATTCCAAGTAGACCTTATTAGACCTATAACCTAAAACACAAAGATCTAATGATAGAACTTTAGATGAGGGAAAACCAGAACCATGAATAAATATGCTAACCAAACCAAGTGTAGATGATATTCAAATAAAAATAATGTACAATTATGGTAATGACACTTTGATCAATTGCATCTTCAATTTCAAGGTACAAATTTGCACAACTTAACACATGGGTCCCCATTTTTTATAAATGGGGCTATGTTGACCTCAACACATTAAAAGCCCAAATTGTCTTATTATGCTCTCTTCATACTGGTGAAACGATGATACACTAGACCAGGGTAGGTAACTTGTCCAAATTTTGAAATAAAAGTGATTTTATATGCATTCTAGGAATTTATTTATTTCTTTTGAATATTGATGTACTAATAATAAGCATCATCCTATAATGTAAATAGGAAAATCCTAAATGTAACATCTTCATCAGTAACATTCATTAACCTCAAAGCATCTTTGAAAGACTTGATATGTTCCTATATAGTTCATCTTGAGGGAAAGAAAGAGGGTAGATAGTTATGTATATTTACTTGGTAAATTGTGCACATCCCCTAGAATGGAAATAATAGATTAACTAACCAAGATGGTTAGGTCATAAGATGTTTAATGGGATGGATATTTATTAATGGGTAAGGTGTCCTAGACTGAGGTATATTGGGAATAACTAATACATAACTAGACATTAAATGTGTTGATAAAGGGGAAACCAAAAGACTATCTTAGGCCATAGACTTGGTAACTCTCTTTGACATCTCTAGTACAACCCAATTGTAGGGGATAACCTCTCACTAAGGAAAACACATGTAAGCATTTATTGTAAATACCTTATGTTTATGACTAAGGTGTATTACCTATGAATTTGGTTATAATGGTTAATTTATTTCTTCATCTCTTTTTATAAATCTAATATGGTCTTAGAGCTTGCAATGTAGGAAGCTTGGGAGGGAGCCTATAGAGAGAGAGGATGAACTTGTTAAGGAGGAGCATGAAGTGACTAGTGGAGAGCCGTGAGAGGAATAAAATTAATGTTATTATTTTGTGACAATCTAGAATGCCAAACAAGTAGAGAAAATAATGGTAAGGTCTATTAAGACCAAGATAGAGAGAGATAAATTTAAAGGAGAGGTTATAAGGCCTACTTTTATTTTTTCCTTGCCCCCACATGTAAAACACTAGAAGGTGTCACAAGATAAGCCAAAAATTTAGTTTTTGACTATTTATCCTATTTCTTGTTACTTAAATTTTATATTAGTTTTAAGAATCTTTTTGGATCTGATGGCATTCAATTTGGCTAAGAATTACATCCAAAATCAACCTTGGAAGTTTTACAAGTAGACATTTCTCTGCAAATGCATAGGTGTTTTTCTATTGGTGGATTTATTTCATGTAATTCTTTATCCTATATTTTATTACATCTAATCATAAATAATTTTTAGTTCATTTAAATTAAAAATTATAAAAATCAATTTCTTTTTTAAAACTTTAAGGAAATTAAATTTTTTATAAATATTTTCTTGGAAGAACAAAATTAATTGTGTTAGGAGAAAACCGTAAAACTAATTTGCTTGAAAATTTTATCATTTTCTGAGTTTTTTTAATCTAGATGTTGATAGAGAAGGAATTTTTTAAATCTAAGTTGTATATCTCCTGATTTAATTATTTTTGTCTATTTTTTGGTGTTTTTAAAGATGGAAAATTAAAAATTTCCCAAATGGTGTTGAGTTTTTTTTTTATATATAAATGGGAGGCATAGTCTAGATTATGATTTGAGTCTATGAGTATAAATAATTTTGTGTAAATTCATTATGTTTTTTTGGTACATTCATTTTTTGGAAAAACTGGGTCAAAATGGCTAGTTTATAACACCTCTTATTGCTAAATTCATAAAAATTAATAGGCAAGGAGTTTAGTTTGTGGAGTCACAAGGTTTTAATGATATGTGAATATCATAATCATGTTAAAATAGTGCTTGGTAAAGATCAAAAGCCTATAAATAATACTGATGACTATGATAAACATCATCAAGATGCTCTTATGTTGTTAAAATTATTAGTAGTAGATAATCTAATCTTAGAGGTTAGAAATGCAATTGATGCATCAACCCTATGGACTAATCTTACTTCTAAATATAAATATTTTGAAGCTAATAGTATATTTTATTTAAATAAATTTTTTTCCACTAAGATATAGGGAGGTGGCTCTATTTCTATGTTTTTATTATAGATTAAGGACATCAATGATCAGTTGAAGGTTATGTATAAGCTTGTTGATGAGCAAGATTTGATTGATCTAGTTATGTAGAATCTTACACCTTCATTTGGGTCATTTGTGGAGTCCTTTCACGTGATTAATAAAATGCAAACTTTGGACTTTGAAAAATTTTCCACATTTCTATTGCAAAAAGAGAGATAGTAGGAGCAATCATTTTTTTCTACATGTACTTCTATAGAGAGTGCATTCTTCATCAAGGGAAAGGGTAAGAATTTTGGAAAAGCTAACATTTCTTCTACATAACCTTTACAAGTAAATGGTTATAATAAGAGATCTAAGTGGAAATGTTTTTATTGTAAGTAACCTAGTTACCTCAATAAATATTACAAGAAAAGATAATAGGATATGGATAACCCTAGAAAGGAAGCTTATCATGTGAATATAGATGAAGGTGAAGGAGAGGAAACATATATTGATTTTGAATTCATGGCCTTTAGTGTTAATTATATAGTAGATCAAGATTGTTACTTTACAAAAGAGGCATCTCACCATTATACATGCCATAAGGACTGGTGTGTGGATTTTGTTGAAAATAAAAGTAGTAATTGATATGTATCTTTGGGAGATGGTAGAAATTACTTTGTGAAAGGGTATGGTGATGTTTAGATCATTTTAAATGGTATTATCTAGTATACATTTTAGAATGTTAGGTATGTGTCTAATATGAACAAAAATCTACTTTTAATTAGTGAGATTACTACAAAATCTAATTTTGTTGTTAAGTTTCAAGGACAACAATGTTTAGTCACTACCAAATATAACAAGATTATTAAAGTTGTGATTAGTGAGAAAGGAATGTATAAGATTGAATATCTATAGAGGGTAAAGGAAAGTTCACTTATAGTAGTTGATAACATAATTTCACTATGGCATGAAAGGTATGGGCATTTGAATTGCTAGTATTTGAATACATTGAGCAAGACTAAGATGGTTAATGTGATTATTTCTATTTAGGATAGTCATCATGTATGTAATGGATGTTAGTTAGGGAAGAAATTTAGACATTCATTTGATGTTGGTAAAGATTGGAGAGCTAAGGGATAAATGGGTTTGGTTCATACATATTTACATGGTCTAATGTAGACACCTACTCCTACTGAAGAACATTATTTTATGTTATTAGTTGATGATTTATTGAGGAAAATGAGGTTATACTTTATAGTGAATAAATATGATTACTTTTCTAACTTCACATTGTGGAAATCTATGGTTGAAAAATAGGTGAGATGACTAGTGAAATATCTTCGAACAGATAATGGGGGTGAGTTCACCTCAAAATAGTTCAAGGAGTTTTGTGACACTAAAGTCATACATAGATAGTATACTACCCCTTATTCTCCCTAGAAAAATAGAGTTATGGAAAAGAGGAATAGAATGGTGATGGGCATGGCACACTTTATGGTTCAAAGCAAAAATGTCCCATATAATTATTGGATAAAAATAGTGAATACAATAGTAGACATCCTAAATATAAGTCCTATAAAATCATTGGATAATATGACTCTAGAGGAGTCTTGGTCAGGTCAAACTCAAGATGTAAGTGATTTTATAATTTTTGGTTGTGTAGCTTTTGCAGTTATTCCCAATCGAAAGAAAAGTAACTTGGACGTAAAGAGAATAACATACATGTTTTTGGATATAGTGAGCATTCTAAAGCCTATATATTAGTTAATGTTTCCACTACTTAATTTTTGGTAAATATAGATATCATAGTAAATGAACATATGCCATACTTCACAACAACTAGTGTAATTTTAAATATTGAGTAATTGTTTCCTTCTAATGGTTCTATTACAAGTTATGATGTGAAATTTGAGCAGGATTCTAGTTCATCAATGGAATCACATTCTAGGGAGGGAATTGTTATAGGTCATTATCAGGTTCTAATAGAACAACCAAAGAAGCCAAAATGGTACTCTACCATAATAGATGCACTAAAAGAGGGAGATTTACCACAAGGTGTGGAAGGAAGAAGATTGAGATTAGGAAAATAGCTTGGTAATAGAGTGATCATTCTAATTTTGATTTAAAAACTATTGTTTCACAAGAATTTGAGCCTAAATATTTTTTAGAGGCTAAATGGAAGCCTTGGTGGAAATCAACCATGTAATTAGAATATTATTCCTTGATGAAAAATAAGACTTGGGAGCTAACAGAGCTTCCACAAAGAAATAAATCCATTAGTTATAAATGGATTTATAAAGTAAAGTGTAAGGAAGATGGTTCTTTGGAAAAATATAAATATATACTTGTTATAAATGGCTATTCACAAGAGGAAGGGGTTAAATATGCGTAACATGTTGCTCTTACTACTAAGATGGTAACTTTTCATTTGATTATTGCTATTGTTGCTTAGTTTGGATGGTAGGTGCACCAAATGGATGTTAAGAGTGCATTCTTTAATGGTGATCTATAAGAGGAGGTCTACATGTCAAAACAAGAGGGGTTTCAGGTAGTTGGTAAAAAAAACTTGTTTGTAGGTTGATTAAGTCCTTATATGGGCTTAAGCAAGCTCCTTGAGCTCGATATATGAAAATAGATTCTTACCTTAGGGCATCTACTTTCAAAAGGTGTTATTCTTAACCAAATCTCTATGTAAAGCTTTATGGTGATAATATATTGATTCTCATTATATATGTTGATTATATATCCATCACTAGGAGTAGTGATAGTCTCATTTAGTAGATGAAATTTGATATTTGTTGTACTTTTGACATGACAAACTTAGGACTAATAAAATATTATTTAGGTGTAGAGTTATGGAAAGATAATTATGTTATATTCATGTTAAAATATAAAAATGCCAAATAATTTCTTGAAAGGTTTAGAATTATGGGTTTTAATCCAAATCACACTTCTATGTAAGTTGGAGTTAAATTTTCATTAGATACTACTTCACCACCGGTCAATGAAATAGTGTATCAACAACTAGTGGGTAGTCTCATATATCTCACTACCACTAGACTGGATATTTGTTTTATAGTAAGTTTTCTATCTCACTTAATGTCTAAACCATATTAAGTACATTAGTTAGCTAAAAAATGGGTATTAATATATGTCAAAAGTATTCTTGACTTTGGCATATTGTATAAGAAGTCTATAGATTTTGATCTTTTAGGATATTCTAACTTTAATTGGGCACGATTAGTATATTCAAAAAAATCTACAATAGGCTATGTATTTACATACAATAGTTGGTTACAAATGAAGACAATAGTCTTTTCTACTTCCCCACTACAAAGTAACCAGATGATATAATGACCAAACCAATTAGTTTAGAAAGTTCATAAAATTTAGTGATAAACATGGTCTTGTTCCTGGTTTAGTCATTAGAGGGTGTTAGCATATTATTAAAATACCTTAGGTTTATGACTATGGTATATTACCTATGCATTTGGTTATAATAGTTAATTAATTTATTTATCTCTTTTGATAATTCTAATATGGTCTTAGATATTACGGTGTAGGAGGTTTGGGAGGGAGCCTATGGAGTGAGAGAGGATGGACTTGTTAGGGAGGAGTGTGAAGCACTAAGTGGAGATCTATGAGAGGAAGAAAATTGAGTTTATATTGTTTATGACTAGTCAGAAAGCCAAACAACTAGAGAAAAGAAGGATAGTTTATATTAAGACCAAGATAGAGGGAGAGAACATCAAAGGAGAGGCTTTAAGGCCTATTTTTATTTTTTCCATGCCCCCACATTTTGTACAACATTGTAAGGCACCATAAGAGAAGCCAAAAATTTATTTGTTGACTATTTCTCCTATTTCTTATTATTTAAAATTTCTCTTAGTTGTTAGAAGCTTCCTAGATGGGACAACATTTAATTTCATTAAGAATTGCAGCTATAATTAGCCTTAAAAGTTTTACAAGTAGGCCATTTCTTTACAAATGCATATGTGTTTTTATATTGGTGGATTTATTTCATGCAAGTCATTATCTTATGTTTTAATCCATCTAATTTTAAATAAGGTGAATTTCATTTAAATTAAAAATTAGAAAAATCAATTTCTTTTTAAAAACTTTAGGTAATTTGATTTTTTCATAAATATTTATCTACAGGAACAAAATTAATTATGTTGAGAGAAAATCATAAAGCCAATTTTCTTGAAATTTTTACCATTTTCTATGTTTTAGACCATTTGTTATATAGAATTGAGTTCTGATTTGGTTGAATCAACACCCTTTGCAACCATGGTATTGGATGGAATTGAATGTTAGGTCTATTGATGACTATTTATAAGTACAAGATTTTTCATATAACCATAATTTTGGTTTAGTGTTTTCTGCATCAAAGGAGGGAGTGTATATAATTTATTATGGTTGAATGTAAGAATATTTTCATTAATGTGAAGCACTTGGTTTAAGGTTGACAAAATAACATTAATATTGGTGATGTCTAGTACTTGATTATTTAACTAGCTTAAATATTTATAACTTACTCATATGCTAAGGCCAGAGTGTTGGTAGCAATAGATCTTCATAAGAATATTGTAGTGATGGGATCTAAGGCATTCTTGTACATCTATAATGATAAAAAAATTCTAGTCTATATGTTAGACTCAACCAAGTGTACATATTATGAAATCTTACATTGAAATCCGTAATTGGCTCATTATGCTCTCTCTTCATAATGGTGAAATGTTGATACACTAGATCAGGGTTGGTAACTTGTCTAAATTGAGCAAGAAAGGTGATTTTACATGCATTCTAAGAATTAATCAAGTTCTCTTGAATATCAAGGTACCAATCATAGGCATCATCCTAAAATGTTAGTAGGAAAATAATAAATGTAACATCTTAATAAATAACATTCATTAACCTAAAAATAGAATTGAAAGACTTGATATGTTCCTCTACAGTTCTTCTTATTGAGGGGAAGAAAGAGTGTAGATACTTATCTATATTCCTTGGTAAATTATGCACAACCCCTAGGATGGCAATAGTATATCCAACTAACCAAGGTGGTTGGGTCATAGGATGATTAATGAGATGTGTATTTCTTATTGTATAAGGTGTCTTATATCAAGGTATATTAGGAATAATTGATACATATCTAGACCTTCAATGTGTTGATAAAGGGGAAACCAAAATATTAGCTTGGTCCCTAGACCTAGTAACTCTGGCATATCTAGTAAAACCTAAATATAGGGGATGACCTGTCACTAAATAATTCACACAAGTGTCCCTCCTTGTAGTACCAAATTTCTCCTATTGATGTGGGTCTTTTTCATGTCTCCATTTTTAATGAGGTAACCTCTAACATTTTAGGATCTCAATGAATGTAAACTTCACTCTAGGGCATGATTTAAAAGTATGGGTTGAACAACTTGGTGGTTGGAATAATAAGCTAATAATGTAGGCTGTTAATTGGTTTTGATTGTATTGAAATGAATCCTAGTAAAGAAAATAAAGCCTAGTTGGGTTGAATGGATGGATGGAAACTATCCTAAAGTGGGTAGATTTCAATAAAAGAAAATTTGAAAGGAGGGAAGGGTAGAGCAAAAAACAAATCTCTATGGTTTCAAAGGATCACTTATTAGGTTGGTTCCTTTATGGATAAGTTTTTTAAAAACTAATTATTTTTTATTATAGTTATTTAACACTCACATACAAACATAGGTAGTCTTAGATGAAATGGTATAGGAAACTTAAGGGTCTCATCTAAAGGTTTCTCATTTTAGAGCAGATATTGCACACCCTTACTTAGGAGATTATATATTAGACAAAAAATGTATCTAGGGCATTTATGGATCACACCTAAAAGATTATATCAATAAAAAACACTTATACACACTTGTAAAATTAAGATATTCAACCAATTTGCTTAAAAATCAATAATACTTACTAACTATTCAATAACTTTTATAAATATATAATTAGTAGATATCAATGATAGCAAAAGGAATTATATATGGCTTTTACACACTTCAAATTATTTAATTAACACAACCAAAGGAAATAAAACCTTAATTACATAGAAATGAAAGGACAATACATCCACACAATTGCATGACAATCAAAACAATTTTTTTTATATTGGTAATTTTATGACGTTTTGAGATGAGGGATTACATGTATATATAAACTTGGGTAGGGGTCACATCATCCTCTAAGTTTATGGAAAAAAAATTACATCTAGTAATTATAACTTTGGTTATAATTTCAATGCCAAAACTACATGTATACTTACAATTAATTACAACTATGTCAAAAAAAAGTTTGCCTACATAATGTCATGCAACATGTGTATGTTTACAGGCTACCTAGGATAAATTTTACATTCATATGTCAAGTGTAAATAAACTATAATTACATATATTAATACAATTATAGACACCAATATCATGTCAACCCCCCTTGGTCCCCTTCTAAATGTTAACACTCCTAACCCACACTTGCACACCTTATTAATTTAAAAACTACTTATTTTAAATTAATTACCTCACCTTGGACACCTCACCTTGGACACCTCACCTAGACACCTCACCCTAAGACCATTTCTTAGCCTATGAGTCAGCTTGAGACTAGATCCTCCAAACCCTAACTACCCATGACCTATTCTCACACTATCTTAACTCCTTAGCCAATTCATGTGCCTCATAAGCCCTTGTTTTGACCATTCTCCAATGAAAAAGGTAGTCAACAGGTGGAGAAATAGGCAAAGAGCTAAAAATAGCCTTTTACCTATTCTTTCTCCACTAACATCAGTCAAACCTCGACTGATGTCAGTAGTTATACATCGACACTGGTGGGATTGCCGATGTTGGTTACATAAGCCAAGCTCTAACATTCAGCTGAGGCTTCCTTTTTGCACATTGTCACACACATTTTGAAATTTCAAGCACTAGAACTCGACTATCATTCTCTTGGCTACTGAAGCTCTGCACAAATCATTCTAGGGTTGGATTAAAATATTGTATGAGGACTTCAAGCTATTGAATTGAATCAATACGTGTTTGCTTCATTAGCTCATAACACCGGTCACATCAGCCACAACAAGAATCACTATTCTGATGCCTCTGGTTCTTCACCCTATAAAGCTAAGTACTTTGGTTTTCATTTCAGTGTTTTAGAATATATTGTTAATTAGTTTTCATTGATATTTATAAATACTATCAAGAGGCCTAACTTCTTCCATGGAGGGGCTAAAAGGCCTTCCCCTTGTTCTCACCCCTTTTCACACCAATCCTCTACATATACCCTTCTTTAGACCTCATTCACTTTCTTGCAACCCTGCACCAACCTCTAAACTTCTAGAAACCCCTCTGTCTATCCCAAAAATAATCTACCCCTATTGACATCAGCAACCCAACTGACGTCGGCATCATTTACTTGATCGACCTCGATAGACCAACTGAAATCGGTGACTATGTTCTCAACCAGCAAACCAAAAAGCCATCCAAACAACCCATCTAGACTAGACAGAACCTTCAACTAGCCTTTTGTAGCACTGTAAGATACACAGACTATAGGAATAGGTACACACGATCTACTTTTATATTTCTTTAGTCATTTATCATTTCTTCCTTTACAATACTTTTATCTTTAAAAAGTGGACTGTCATCCCTCAAGGAGCTTCATGCTTTCAAGACTGAGCATGTAGTTTGGTAGTCCACCATATCCTCTTCTAACATCTTTCTTGTTTAAGCTTCATTCTTACTATAGGTGTTTCCTCCATAGCCAAAGAGGAGCTCCACAAACCTTGGATATGGTGTGCACTAAATTCAGGTAACATCAAACCCATAACCTCTTAACCTTAGTTTCTTTCTCATTTGAATGCGATTAATGAAAATCTAGAGAAACATTTTGGCACGCCCGATGGGACCCTTGGATTTTTCCTTGGGTTCATTATTCTTCTTTTAAACATCAAATTTTCATGTAGATGCATTAGAAAAATATTCACTTCTTGCATCCCCTCTTCTTTGCCTTTATTTATTGAGTAATAAAAAACTTAGCTTCTCTTACTTTCTATCTTTTTGTTTCAAAAGGAAACCATGAGCAAAGGTTAAAAAGAACATCTCTTTTTCTTCTTGTTACTTCTTGCTTGCATCATAGAGTAGTGCAAAACTCATACTCTTTACCTCTTCTCCATTTGTTTGCATTTGAATAACATATTTCAATTTGGGATAAAAACTACTGCATTTCATTCTTGCTTGGATGCACACTTAGCCCACTTAGTAATTAAAGCATTATGAATGAATCATAGTGCACAAATGTGACACAACCAAACCACAATCACTTCAAGTCAAACACATAAACTTACTTGAGATAAGGCCTGTCTAGGATTTCATCACCTAGCAAATACCTTACCCCACCTAGTGATCCTACTTGGATTTCACCACCAAGAGGAGGACCCACTATGTTCTCTAGCAGAGTATAAACTATAGAGAAGGTATATTTTGGCTAAGCAGCCTCACTTAGCTCTGGGTTTGTGAAGTGAAGGGAGCAAGCCCCAACACCAAGCCACATACTGACCCTAAATAGATATCTTTGAGCACCATAACATAACCTAAAACTAGCCATAAACTTCCTCTCTAGGAACTGTTCTACAAGCCCAACTCCCAACACATTCTCTTAAGGCATAAGCCACCACGACTTTAAAACTCATTCCTAAGAATCTAACTTTTTAGAGGTTGCTTGCCTAATCATCTATTCTACTAGTTTTATCTAAGTGTTTGAGCTAGTAAGGTCATACCATTTTGAAGTCCAAAACAACTCAGAATATCTTCTTCTTCCAAAAACTATCAATCTTCTGTGTTTCTAAAATTACATAGAAATCGACATCAGTTTCTCCACTGACGTCGGTAACCAAACCTTTACCAACATCAGTTAACTGACTGACATTGGTCACTATCAATAAATAAATTAAAAAAAATCCAAACAACAAGCTTAAAACCCAAATTTCTTGTTGTTTAACACAAATTATGGTTTTATGAAACTAAAACACATAGTTTTTAGAACTTGAACCCCTTTTTCCTTGGATGGTCCTGACATGTAGTCAAGCCAAATTCCTTGTTGACCATGTGAATCAACAGCCACTTCCACCCTCGCCCTTCGTGCCAAGTCATCTAATGGAGTATACTTCAGACACCGAGCATACTTCTATCCAACCTACCCCTGATCAACCTCCTATTTTTCCTAAAGGGGATCAAGATTTTGAGAGATTCCTTGACCACGACATCAAGGCTCTCCAACATTATCTCGCTAGAATCCAAATGTGAGATCCTTTGAGTAACCTTATTTATGGGATGCCAACTTATTTGGTTGAAGTGGCAATGATATCAACAGTCTTTGCTACCCAACCTATGGTCACACAGGCCACTGCCTCGACTAGTAACCCAACCATGGCCAATGTTCAAGATTTGGCCTCCCCTTCTATCCTTTCTTGCCCTACCTCCATCGAGGTTTTCATACCCCCTCAAATATAAACAATTCAACCATGTTCGACACCTTTCCAAAAATTGATTGTCTCTATCCCATCCACTCTTGTGCCTATAAACATGAAAGTGACCACTTATCCTTTAACTAGTGTCACTGCCATTCAACCACCCTTTGTGGCATCTAGTCAAGTTGTGCCCTCCAAATTCATGGCACAAGCCCCCTTGGCCTCGACATTGGCCCCTATGACAAACTATTAGTATGTTACACATATACAAATGCAACCAAGTATGTCATACGCCCCTTCCAATGCCTTCCAAGTACCCTATAACTTAAGGGGTGCCCCTCATGCCAATCCATCTACTGATCTAATTAAGATGTTGATGGATAAGATGTCTAACCTTGAGACATCTATTTCAGGTTTGAGGAGTGTTCTTTCATATGAACAAATCTATAATGAACCTATCCACCCTTCAGTTCCTATTCGACCATACCCTAGCCAATGGGAACTCCTAAAATTTACTCACTTTCAGAGTAAAGAGGACCCGCAAAAATATTTGTGATTGTTTAGACACGCTTGCTACCTCATAGCACATGATGATGCATTATTACTTTGCACATTCCCTATGTCACTATCTAGTGTCACCCTTGACTGGTATAGCTCCATTACCAGTCATTATCTTTTCACCTTCATTCAACTCACTTAGCTATTCCTTGATCATTTCTCAATCAATATTACCAAGAAGGTCTCCATCACAGACCTTTATTCCATTAGACAATTAAGGATGAGTCAATAATAGACTTCATCACCTATTGGAGAGGTTTGATCAACCAACTCTCCTTCTCACTACCTCAACCTGAGCTCATTGAGCTCTTTTCAAGAGCATGTGCCAAGCACATCTCATCCACTCTATGGGTTCAAACTTTCTACACATTCGATGAAGCATTCACTATGGCCTGAAAGCTTGAACTCCGTGTAATCAAAGAAGATAGGGTCAAATTGCATAACAAAAATACCAATGAAAAACCCAATGACCCTTCTTCCAAACCTTCTTCTTCACACCCCAAGTCCAAGGGATCGGCAAATGCTATGGTACTTAAGTCACCATATTCTACCATAACCAACCAATTTGAGCCCTAGACAATTCTAACAATAGTATGAACAGTGATGATACACTCCAATAGGAGAATCATATGCTTCTGTATTGGATAAATTAGTGAAGCAAGGAGTCCTCAACCTCCCTCAAATCTGACCACCTATCCAATTTGACCCCTCACAAGCCATCCCTACATGGTATAGGTAAAATGGCTTTTGTAACTATCATCATGTCAAGGGTCATGACACGGATAATTGCAAAACTCTAAAAAACATTATTCAAGACATGTTAGACAAAGGGGACCTTGTTTTGGATAATCCTAATGCATTGACCAACCAAAACATGGATGTCTTTAGGCAACCATTTCTTAACCATCCCCCAAGTTAAAATAATGTTCAGAACATGGTTGATGACCCTCAAGAATGCAACATATGCACGGTCGACATGGTCTTTCCTTTCATTCCTATCCAACCTCTCCCACAATCTAAAGAGGTTGGTCAACCCATTTCTCCACCATGGGTAGAAGATCCTATTTTACCCATACCACCCCCACGTAATGAAGAGCTCCCTTTGCCTTGCCCTCTTCCTTGTGTGGATGAACCCATTTCCCCTGTATCACCCCCATGACATCAAGCACCTCCTCTACCCATTCTTTTGCCTCGTGAGGATCCCGTATTACCTATTCTTCTTGCCCCCACCTTCCCTCTTCTTTTACCATTAGAAGAATTTACCATTCATACCCCACACCCTCATGTAGAAGGGGCCATCATCCCTTTACTTCACCCTTTAGAGGAGCCTTTCTCTCCTATTTTTCCTCCACCGATCGAGGATAGTCCTCCATCCACTCCCCTTTCACACGTAGGAGAGTCTACTTTGACCTTTCCCATATTTCAAGATGCTTTGATGGTACCAACGCTAGTGGCCCCACCCTTATCCTTCTTATTACCAATGGAGGATCATACTTTCCCCACTCCTAGACCACATGTGGAAGGCATGATCATCCTTGTGCTCTATCCACTTGAAGAGCCGAAATCTCCAATCCCTTATCCACTGAGAGAAGAACTTGACACCTCACCCACTTTAGTCGAGGAAGATCCAGTGATGGTTCTCTCTCACCTTTGGCCTGTGATCGCTACATCTAATACATTTTTGCTCTTGTAATCACCCAAATCCTCTAAAGGACTGACTATAAGGCCTCGTGTGATGTCATCTAAACCCTTCTCTTAATTGGCAAAAAACTTAGGATTCTTTCATTTTAGGAACCTAGAGTATGAGGCATTATGGGAGTGACTTAGGGCTCATTATCCTACACATCCCACTTCGCCTTATACTGCCAACCCTTTCACAACAATTTACCCCAAAGTCTTTAACAAGGATCAGGTTTCCACTTCTAAATCATCAAAAGCTCAAGCTTTCACGTATGAACCCAAACCCTCACAGGCGTCCACCATGCTGAAATAGATTAGATCTCTCGATGTTTGCTTTGTATCAAACCTAACTCACTCACAAGTGAAGTTAGATTTGAACCTCACCCCACACAGTAGTGGTCCTCACACCATACTAAAGGAGGATGCTAAACCATGTCAGTCTACTCCTCCCCCACCTTCACCATTGCCCTCTATCTTGGGTCCATATCCTTCCACTTTAATAGGAGTGCTCCCTATTCCAACACCTCACAAAGACAAACTACCTCCATTACTCCCTCTACCCATCAAAAACATACTTCCTCCAAGAAATTTGACACCTCTCATCAAGAAAGTGCCATCTACGCATGTGGCCACACCACCAATCAAAAAGGTGGTACAAAAAACTCCCCTTACAACTCCCAAATAGAAGTTGTCAACCCCTACTACAATAACGAGTGCAAACCCATTAGTGGGTTCCTATGCTTCACTATTACACCAATTGTTGCAATCTTCTAGCATCATTCTCCCACCCATTAAGCCATATCGACCTCTTAGATCAAAACCATCTTGGTTTGATGACACTCAAATCTACTTGTATCATCACACACCTGGGCATGATACTGAGAGTTAAAATGCTCTTAAGGTTGTCATTCACCAACACCTAGAAAAGGACACCCTTATCATTGAGGATTGTCTTGACCACCTTTTTAACAAACTAATGACACCATCACATGCCTCCCAAACCTCCTCACTTGAATCGAGATCCCAACGTGAGATTATGGTCCCTCTACCACCTTCTCCCCCTTTATTCAAAATCAACACTATTAATGTGGCTACTAGGTCCCAAACCCTAAAGGATAAAGGAAAAGATCAAGTTTCTACCCCTTGGACATATCCATTCACCAAGCCCTCTCTACCACCAAAGCCCAAGATTTATATCTTGGGCACTTCTCAACCAACATCTTTAGGGGCAATTCCTCCTGACCTCTCTAGTCTACATGATGTTTGGTATAAACAACTTGTTGACTACTTGACTTATTCTATCATTCCTCTTGACCTCTCTAGTAATGGATGGTAGGCTTTCATCAAGAGTACTGTTCAATACACCATGCTAGGGGGTCTTCTCTATAAATGAGGTTTTAACAGCCTCCTTCTCTGATGCCTAACCACCACTGAGACATCTCATGCCATCAAACAAGTCAATTATGGGATTTGTGGAGGACATTTCAGTGGTAACTCAATTACAAAGTGCATCTTCCACTTGGGCTATTATTGGCCCACTCTTAACCAAGACTACAGTGACTATGTTTGGCATTGTATCAAATGCTAGCAACATGCTAACCTACTTCATGTCCCTAGTCTTGCCACTCTTAATCATATTCATATCTACCAAAATCGTATCAAGCATGCCTACAACAAAAATATGAAAGAGCGAGATTTCAAAATTGGAGATCTCATCCTTAAATAAAACCAATACGTGACTAATATGGAAAGAAGTAAATGAGGCAAGTTTGCTCCTAATTGGCTTAGACCTTATATAATAATGCACAAGTATGGATCAGGCACTTATCATCTATCTTCTCTTGAAGGTCGGCTAGAACCTGAGCCCCTTAATGCCTTACATCTGCAACCATTTTACTGTTAACCAAGTAATCATTCACTTGATGTTTAACTTGAGCACGTCCCTTAAACAACCCCCATCACCCTCATTCCTATTCCTTTCAACCCTTTTTCCCTACAAAAATTAGTTAACCCTTTTTTAAGCATTAATGCTTTGTCCTAATAAAAGGGAAACCCCTAAACCT
The DNA here is from genome assembly GCA_037957365.1 of Torreya grandis. Taxonomy (NCBI): domain Eukaryota; kingdom Viridiplantae; phylum Streptophyta; class Pinopsida; order Cupressales; family Taxaceae; genus Torreya; species Torreya grandis. The sequence continues at coordinate 6,060,038 of JARHVA010000154.1, read as the reverse complement.
ATATAGTCTAGTCCATGACTAAAAGTTCAATTTAAAAAAAAAACCATAAAACATAAAACTTTGATTCCTAACAAAATATTAAAAGGTCATACACTATAAATGTAGATTGCTCCCTCAAAGGACAATTGAATTATTGCTGGAATTAATAGACTACTCCCTTGAAGGACAATTATTCAAATAAATCAAAACATATAAAGCAAAATATAGACCACTCCCTTGAAGGATGGCTATGCCCAAATTTTGCTACAAAAACAACACCCTCTCAAAAGCTTCCCACATCAATCAGCTTCACATGAACACAAAACAAAACAACATCCCCAAGTAGACTTCTCACATTGATCAGTCTACCAAAAAAAAACTGACTGATAAACTATTAAGTCATGTACTTGCCTACAGTCATTCTCAGGGTCACCTATAAAAGGGGTAAAGTTATCCCTGCTAAAAAGGGTTACGTTATCCTCACATATCACATAATCACACCTATTACCCCAAAATACCCAAGGGATTTTGAGCTCACTTAACGTCAAGTGATTAGGGTACTTCTCTAACAAAAACCAATGGTCAATGACGTAATGCATGAATAGGGCTTTTGTTTGTAAAAACCCTATCTATGCTATCATTATGGTCCTTGTCAATGAAAGAGCAATACACCTTTCACTTCTTACACACCTTCATCACATGCTAGTTTATCTTTTAGGATGCAGTGTCTTAATATTATATGCTCGCATATTGTCATCTCATAATTTTCACTATAAAGTTATGAACCTAACATTCAACTCAATTTTATCATAAATAACATCACATGTTTCTGATAAAATACAACCAAAACATTTTATAACCACTAACATAACATCATGATTTATTTATTGCAAATACCAATTTGTGTTATATAAATTATCATAGCCCATTCACATTAGTTTCTATGGAAAACAATACACATGGAAACTATCAACCAAACACAATTTATGTCAAGCATATACCATCACCAATATGGAAACCTGCTGAAGCATAAATAAACCCATTTCATTTTTAGCATACACCATCACCAATATGGAAAATTGCTAAGGATGAAAAACCACATAACCTATGTTACAACATACACCATCACATAATATGGAAAAGGCTATAACATCATCATACACTCATCATTTCAAGCATGTACCATTAAACATATGGGAAATGCTAAAAACACTAACATAACCAAACCAAATAACAACCTCTTTGACTCTTCTTCCCTTTTGGGAGAACTACATTGGCTTGAGGCCCTTAAAATAGGGACTATGTAGGTAACACTCAGTTGACATGGGGTCTTCTAAGGTTAGCTCAGCCATTCATTCATTCGTCTACCTAATGGACTAACTATCTGACCTAAAAACATAGGTCTTCTCTAAAATTGCCCAAAATCATGACCAAACAACCAGCCCTGACACTATAGAAGTCACCTTAGACTTCTCATGGGGCACATTGGAGATCATATACATCTCCCTAACCACAACAAACAACACTCAAGATCAGTTATATCTCATCCTGACTCGACAAATGACCTTGGAGATCGTGACTATCTCCTCAGACCATGACCACTTTTGAGACAACTTTGCCTTAGTTGTTTTGATTGCATATGCTACCTCATGAATAGTTAGCAAATTGTATGCACCCCTCACACCTATTGTTAAATTATGACCAAGTTGATCCCCAATATCTGTGACATTTTTGTGTTTTCTAGGAGCACTTCCTATCCCAAATACTTGGAACATGGTGCCCATTGGAGCTATAGCTTTGATCATTCTAACCCAATCAGCTACCACTAATAAGCTGGGAACCAATTACTTTGATTTTAGTCCTCCTTGACCATTAAAGCTATAGATTTGATCATTTTAACCAATCAGTTACCACTAATAAGTTAAGGACCAGTTACTTTGATTTTAGTCCTCCTCAACCTTGCCTGTAACAATTTGACCTGCCTATCAAGAGAATTGGTATACACACAATCTCAACTATTACATCATTCACACTCCAACCTCACCCTACCCATCCAATGCCTACCAAATTAGCACCTAATTTTGGATTACCTTCTCTTGATTCCCACTTTGAGGGTGAGTACCTCATCCCATACTTGGGGCAACATACATCTATTTTTGTCTAGCAGTTCATCAAAGCAAACCACAAGACAAAAAGGGGAAAATGTAGACACCAATATCGTGTCAACCCCCCTTGGTCCCCTTCTAGATGTTAACACTCCTAACCCACACTTGCACCCTTATTAATTTAAAAACTACTTATTTTAAATTAATTACCTCACCTTGGACACCTCACCTAGACACCTCACCCTAAGACCATTTCTTAGCCTATGAGTCAGCTTGAGACTAGGTCCTCCAAATCCTAACTACCCATGACCTATTCTCACTCCATCTTAACTCCCTAACCAACTCCCATGCCTCATAATCCCTTGTTTTAACTGTTCTCTAATGGAAAAGGCACTCTGTAGGTGGAGAAATAGGCAAAGAGCTAAAAATAGCCCTTTTACCTATTCTTTCTCCACTGATGTTAGTCAAACCTTAGCCAACATCGGTAGTTATACACTAACATCAGTGGGATCACCAACATCGGTTACGTAAGCCAAGCTCTAACATTGAGCTGAGGCCACCTTTTTGCACATTGTCATGCACATTCTAAGATTTTAAGCTCCAAAACTTGGCTATCATTCTCCTGGCTACTGAAGCTCTACACAAATCATTCTAGGGGATAGATTAAAAGATTGTACAAGGAATTCAATCTACTGAATTGAAGCAATACGTGTTTGCTTCATTGGCTCACAACACCGATCACATCAGCCACAATGGGAATCACTATTCTGACACCTATGGTTCTTCACCCTATAAAGCTAAGCACTCTAGTTTTCATTTTAGTGTTTTAGAATATATTATTAATTATTTTTCATTGATATTTCTAAATACTATCAAGAGGCCCAACTTCTTCTATGGAGGGGTTGAAAGACCTTCCCCTTGTTATCACCCCCTTTTCACACCAATCCTCTACCTATACCCTTCCTCAGACCTCATTCACCTTCTTGCAACCCTACACCAACCTCTGAACTTCTAGAAACCCATTTCTCTATCTTGGAAATACTCTACCCCTACTGACATCAGCAACCCAACTGACATCGACATCATTTACTCGACCAACCTCAGTAGACCAATCAACGTCGATGACTGTGTTTTGGACCAGCAAACTAGAAAGCCATCTAAACAGCCCATCTAGACCAGACAGAACCTTCAACTAGCTTTTTACAACACTCTGAGATACACAGACTACAGGGAATAGGTACACACCATCTACTTTTCTATTTCATTAGTCATTTATCATTTCTTCCTTTACAATACTTTTATCTTTAAACAGTGGATTGTCATCCCTCAAGGAGCTTCAGGCTTCTGGGACCAAACGCATAGCTTGGTAGTCCACTATATCCTCTTCTAATATCTTTCTTATTTAAGTCTCATTCTTACTGTAGGTGTTTCCTCCACAGCCAAAGAGGAGCTCCCATAAAGCTTGGATATGGTGCACACTAAATCTGGGTAACATCAAACCCATAACCTCTTAACCTTAGTTTCTTTCTCATTTGATTGCAATTAGTGAAAATCTAGAGAAACAACAATATACATGAATACATATAAAATTAGCCTTAAATAACTAAGGCTTATTTACACTCAGTGATTTTATGGCTATGTTCATCATCTTGGTATGCACTAAAGTGGTTGGTAATGCTGAACTAGTAGCTAGAGTCTTTGCTTTCTTCTTATCCTCCAATTATTTCAAATAATTAAATCCAAAATCATGTTGGTATCTTATGATGTCCATGTTCAAAAGTGGGGGTTTATTTACCCTATTTATTTGATCTATTAGGCATGCATATTTGACTTTAGTTTTCTTGAAGTTGATCCATAATATCTCCACTTCTATGAATTTTATCTATTCAAAATTCAACTCGGATTCAATCTCCTCTGATGTTAATCCTTGAATATTCTAATTAAATATAGATGAGGCTTGTTGGATAAGCTAGTCAAAATTGGCTCTATTTATTAGCTTGCGTGTAGATTCCCTAACTTGTGAGAGATTCAACTCCTCTAAATTTTACAAAATAAGGCTCTCATTCTCTAAATATTTGGGTATTATTACTTATGTAGATGTGATCCATTCCCTTTCTTATTATTTCCAAATGACAACTAGGTTGAGGGAATTTGAAGTCTCCAATGGTGTCATTAAAGTGAGATGTCTATATTCCTCATTTTTTGTGTAGAGAACAAGGAATTTTAGTTTATTCTCATCTTCCTTTAATTATTTAAATAATTTAGTTACTTTAATTATTTTAGGGGATAATTCATCCCTCATTAAATCAATGCCTTTAAATTTTTTTATAGTCTTAAAGCTATACTTTGCACATCTATTTCAATATACATTGGAACATGGAACGTTTGTTGTGATTCCCTAAACTACTTTAGATATTATTTTATCTCTCTCCTTTCTAGTTTTATCCCTTCATGGAACTTGAGAAGAGCATCCTTATGTGTCTAAAAATAGGATTTTAAATCCTCAATATAGGGAAATTTCTCCAATGTCGTGTTCTTCCTATTTAACAGGGATAAATTATCTTGTCTCTCCTCTAAAATAATCCTCCTTACAAAATAATATTCAATCTTTATTTTATTAATCCTTTGGATACTCCCTATATATTTATCAAAATTTGAGCTTACTATGGGTATCTCTATTATTGTAAGCTTTAACATTTGAGAAGCTTGAGATTCTAAATTTGTTGCCCATTGTGGGATGACCAGTTGGGTTGAATTAGTTGGTTAAGTGTCCTAGGCTATAGTCTTAACCAATAAATCCCCTAAATACTAATTCAATGCCTCTTCAATCAGTGGGTTAGGAATGGAAGGCCAAATTATCTTGGACCAATCCACACCACCTTGTTGGGGCAATGTGTGGAGTATATACACTTGCTTCTTCTTCCTAGCCTTATTTAATGAAATTACAATGGTATATTAAGAATAATTGGAAGAAGACATTGGAAATCCTAATTGAGTAGATGACACATGTAGTTTTAGACTTGTGAGTACTCCTCTAGCTTTCTTAGATGATATTTTTTTGGTCTTATGGTATGTTGAGGTAGTGCTGTAAATAACCATATTATAAGTGGGGAGAATAGATGCTAAGAACATAATTGGAATAATAGAGATTATTTAGGAAGTGGAGATAGTAGGGGTAGAGGAAACATCTTCTACTTTTGGAATAAGAAAGGATGGTTGGATATTAGGCTCAGATGAAATAACTTCTACTTTAGACACAACTAGTGAAGGGGAAACACTAGGATTGAAAGAAATGGGATTAAAATTTTAACAAACATAGGGGATATAAAAGAGACAATTGGAGTTGTATAAATTGAAGTATTTTTAATGATAGTCAGGATTACACCCTCACCTAATTTATCCCCTTATAGTAGTGCCTTGCCTTTGGTGTCTTATAGGCTTAAGAGTTTGACTCTTTGAATTTCCTCCTCTTCATCTTTGGGCTCACCTCCCTTATACTATTTCTCCCCTAATGATATTTATGTAGATGTTTCTTTAATATTTTGACTCATTAGGGGGATCTAAGATCTTGGTTTCCTCTTATAACAAATAGTCACCTTTATTGTTATTCAGGAATCCTCTTGAGTGGGTGTATTTGAGACTTCTACACTCATAATCTCTTGAGCTAAAAATGTAATAGGATAAGCACGGCCTTCCAATTTGGAAGAGTTAATAAAAATTAGTTCATCTTCAACTCTCCAAAGTGCAATTGAAATGTTGGGAGTTTCAACCACCCCAGGCTCTTGATTTATAGTTTTCATTACCATGGGTAATGTCTAGGAAGGGTCCCCCTATTCCATTGATGATTGGGAAGTCATATTGATCAAAAAATTAGTGGAATCCCATCTACCTAGGGGGAAATTTATTTATTCATCTACAATCAAAATTAAGGGCTCCCATTAGATGATTTTCAAGAGTTACTCACCCAATCTAGGCATTTTTTCCCTCTCCAGAACATGGGAATCACTCTTGGCATTAAGAAATAAGAAGTCATGGTCATAAGTCTTATGTTGGTATGGAATACCAAGGCTTTTAATATGATTTTAAAATTTACCATGAGGGTCTCAGTATATATGTGGTAGGATGGCTAATGAGTAGTATTATCTAAATTTACTAGCCTCCTAAATGTGCTTATAGTTGACATAACATATATTTATGAACATTAAATGGTATCCATGGAATTCACTCTTCTTATTCTTATTAAAATATTCATCAGTTCCACACCTTATCTAATAGGATATCTTTTGATCTTCTAATTTTTTTGGTACATGCTTGGGGAGATATAGGGGTGTAACCTTATGGCTAGTAACCATGATCACTATGTAGTCAAGATATAGCAAGTAGTCCCCTCTAGAAATCAATGTTTTATATATGCTCTTGGATACCCTAGATAGTTATGATTCATGAATATTCCTCCACACCTGAGGTTATACATATTATGTAATGTGTGTAATGTTTCTAGTATAGGTGTATATATGCATGAAAGAGTATGAGTCATATATACAATTTTGATGAAATATGGAGCTAAAATATAGAGTGAGCTATTATTCATATATATTTTTCCTAGCATAGCATCTAAGAGGTATGTAATAATATAAAAATGGAGCCTTAAATTCCTCTTGTCCTTGTGTAGAAATTATTCTTGAAGCTTAGCACTGATTACCTCTGCCAAAACAAATGTTAGCTCTGAGGTCACTAGTAAATCTAGCAATAGAATGCATTCAAGGTGAAGGAATTTAACATTGGGTTTTAAAAATTACCAATTAAAGAGGTCCATCCCAATATAAAATCCCATCTAGAACTTATTTATAGTAATTGGCTTCTTCTATTTGAGGATGACGGTCTCTCCAAGAATGATCCATTTGCTCAATGTTTTGTTAATTAAGTTGTTATTTTCGATGTAACCACTCTACATAAATAATATATAGCATCCAAAATAGATAGGGATAAATAAATCTAGAATGAATCTCTTGATACGTATTCAATGATAATTTTTTGCTCGAGGTGGTGTAAGAAAACACCCCTAGTCACTTTTTTAGTGAAGAACAAGTCTCACAGGAGGTCTATACATGGCATAACCTCGATCTTGGAAAATTTAAAATGCAATCCCTATCACTTGATATGGAGAAGGAATAAAACTAATTATTTTTTTGTTAGTTCCAAGTTATCCTTACAATTATGTGCATCCACCTAATGAATTATGTCCCATAACCCTGAGTAATTTGGATACTCATTGTTGAATAGTTTTGGTTCAAAGAAAATGTTTTTATATTTGGTTGAATCCATGATCAAGAATCTGGATGGTGGAAGGGGTAATTTAAATGTCTTGGTTGAGGATTCCATAGTTAATTCACTGAACTAATATATTTATGGTTCTTTAATTTAATGGCTCAGTTGTTTTGTATGCACTTCATGATTCAAAAGCAGGTAGCTAGGGCTTGTTCTCAAGGAGGCAAGTGAGCTTAGAGTTTGTTTGTGATCAATTAACATGAATTTTTTTTTAATTATTTGATATGCATTTTTACATTTAATTCTAATTCATGCACCATTAATTTATAATGTCTATAAACTTATTTTTCTTGTTTAATTCAAAATTTACCACTTATTTTGTTAGGTATGCCATGTAGATGTTGTAGACATTTGGGAGAATGCCACATTATTGACTTTTTCCAAGTGTTTTTTATTTATCTTTTCACTTAAATTTACCTATGCCATGGAGGATTCTGGTAATCAGGAGTTAGATTTTGTGTTAACATAATGTCATCCTAAATTATTGTGAAGTGAACATCTTATGAACAAAAGTTTTGAAGATCTATGACATATATCTTTCACAAAAGTTGAGGGTTGCCTTTTCCAAAGACTAAGTTATGAATCAAAAATTTTGAAAATTTTTCCAAACACTTTTGATGAGTAGTTTTTTTGAAGCTATAAATACTGAAAACAAAATATCAAACATTTTCTCTAAACACTTTTGCTAAGCAATTTTAACAAAGACAAAATTTTGACTAAGTACTTTTACCGAATATGTAAATGTCAAACTTTTTTTACTAAAATACAAAATTTGTGAAAAACAAAATGTTAAATACCACACACCAAAAATTAAATTTTTAACACTTTCTCTGAAGATTAAATGATGATTTTTTTTCAAACACAAAAGTTTTGAAGAAAAAATTATAAAGAGTGAACTTACAATGAATAGAAATGCCAAAGATTTTAATACATGATAGATAAAGTTATGAGGACCCAATATAAAAACAAAAATTTTGAAAAAAAACTTATGAATAAAAGTTATAAAGACTTATTTTTTTAAAGATTTATATAGGTGTGAAGGACTAAAGATTGTCAAAGATAGACTTTTGAACAAAAGTTATACAAACCTATTTCTCTAAAGCCTGAGTTTTCACAAATTGTGCATGTTTCAAAAACTTGTGCATATACAAAACTTTTGAAGAGTATTAATAGGTTAATATGAATAATAAAAACATATCAATTTTAATTTACTAAATAGAGAAGTTAGGTGCAAGATATAAATCTCTTATGAAATAAGACTTCCAAGATAGGCTTAGACCTTTCAGAATATAGTGGGTCCCTATTCCAATAAAATAATGGGGGTATGTTGAGTATAATAAAATGATAACATTAAATCTAGATATTTATGTCAACATAGGTGTCTAACTCTACTACAAGTGTCTTGTAATAAATATTGACTGGATCTAGATGGAACCAACTAGATCCTTATGTTTTTTTTCCTTTCTTCTAATGACTTCAAATTGTGTATATAGGTTATCACTATTTATGAAATGATAAAACCCTAGCTCTTCACCATTAGAGTGGTTATGGTAAAAATGGGATCACTGTGTTGAGATAACCCCAAATAACCCTCTATTAATGGATGTCTCCTACATAACCAATACTCTAAATAGGGCATCATATCAATGTAGTTTTATCATATGTGTTGGTTTGTGTATGCACAAGGGTACAATGTGTGATAAGAAAAAACATGTAGTGACTTAGATTTTAACTTAGAAAATATGTCTCATGGGTTTCTCTTTTAATTATTTAGACCTATATAAATAATTATCCTATGATTAATATGGAAATACAAATAAATAAGGAAAATTTTCTCACTTGAATGTGCTTCTTGGTATATTTCCCTATGAGTTGTATGTGATTTCTAGGTGAAGAATGAATGAGGGTTGATATTATATATATACCAATCCCTTTTGTAAATATATTTAATTAAATCACTTATTCAAACATTTTAGATATTTTTTTCAAATTGGATTACTTTTTGGTGCTGGACACTTTGTAGGAAAATAGATAGTAACATCGATGCATGTGTCCATCTAAGATGCAATTATCTAGGGAGATAAGAAATAGGTACATGTCTAAAATTATAAGTGAAGGATAAAAATTAGGTTTAGATAATTTTACATAGCATATAAGGCCTAAGTCATCATAATAACAAGATTTGGACTAATAGATAAATAATTTGGCACAACAAGATATCGAATGTGAGCCTTTTAGCAATGGGAAGGTCTAAAACTAAAATTTACAACTATAATAGGTATTTTTAAAGTGCACAATATTTAGTTACTATATAAATTATCTTTTAGTATCTAAATATGTTATAAATCTTCCCTTCACTTTTTTTAACTGTCTACAACAAGAAAAACATAGTTGGTTTCTCCTCCCAAAAACCTATCTCACTCAATCTCTAGGTTACTTATTCCTATGAAAAAATATAGGGCATGATATCCTTAAATTTAAAGATAAAACCTTTTCTCAAACTTTAATTTGATTTTTATGCATTCCCAATATTCATGGTAATAAATCCCCCAAAAACTTATCCTCTATAGAAGGAATTTTAATTGATTTTTTCCTATAAAACTACAAAACAAATGGGGTGCATTGACCCAAAAAATTCCTCATCATATAGACTTGAAAAACATTTAATGGTGGGGTTTGAAATATTATCACCCATATCTACATTTTTACATCAATACCTCCATTTTCACAATGTTAGTTTTACCATCTAAATAATAGCAATGAAAAGGTCATGAAAAATAAAACTACCTTATTCCTTCTTCACTATGTGGGTTTTTCAACTCTAAAATAAACTAATATGATGAGTTAAAATGTAAAGTTTTAATATTCATTAAATGAAATGAAAAGGTAACTAAATTAATAAATAACCTCATGGATGCCTCTAAGACCTTTCTCACCATTTTTTTGTTATTTTTAAATATACAAATACTTTTTTTCTAAATAAACATACCTCAATAACTTGCAAGTCGATCAACTTTCCTTTAAAAAATATCTTTACTAAGTAAAATTTTATTCAAGACCACTAAGGAGGTTTAAGAACCTATGAAAAAAGGTTTTATTTCATGTTGTCCTTATTAGGTACTCCTGAGTACAAACTAAATTGATTTAAATGGTTTCTTGAAAATTCAATAAGGACTAGCTACCTTAAATTTTTACATTGGACCAAATGATAAACCAAATATTTAAATCAATATGATCATATATCTCATAAATCATCCAAAATATGATCTAAATAGTCTAAGTAACTAAGGTATTACTTAAATTCCTACAAATGCAATAATAAGTAGACATGACAAAGACTTGTATAAGTGGGTGATGGGTTCTCAGAGGGTTTTTTACATCAACCCGTCATCATGATCTACCTCCATGTCTCATATGATGTCTTCCCTCTATTAAAATCCTTCAAAATTGGTAAAATAGATGTCTTCCATCCACTTCAATCCAAAAAAATAGTAGTTAGAACAAGATATAAAATTGTAAATCAAAAATCCTAAAAAAATAATAGTTACATAGTAGTAACAAATGATAATCAAATCTATCATAATTAATGTAATATCATATAATATCACTATGATAAAATTACATATATATAAAAAATCACAAATAAAATCATTATTGAATATCATCTCAAGCATGTTTTAAAGGTATAACATGCATGACAAGTATGATAATAATAATTATCATCTCAACTATGGTGTAATAATTAAATGTGAAAATCAAATATAATTAACAATCTATTACAAAAACAAACATAGGTATTCATCCTAGTGATATAATCACATCAAATCATAAAATTACTTCAAAATCTTTTTTTTAAATACTATTAGTCTTTCCCCTATCACTAGGCAAAAATGGGATGTGACATCCTTCCTTACTAGGGAAATTTTATCATTTCAATGGCTTAATTAAAATATAACATAATATGAAAATATAAGTTCATAACATCATATCAAATAAATGATAAAATTATTTATATAACTCCTCATAGTCATCTTAGGTGGCACTAAACTCAAAGTATTGGTCCCACTAGACCTTGCATTGATATACTTCTCTATTATGTAAGTGAAGCTTGTAAACCTTGAGAACCCTAAGGGGATTTATCATCACCATACCTGGGTCTAGAATATGTAAAGATTTTCAATCAAGAACATGTGAGATACTAGCCACATACTTAATAATATAAATTAAAAATATTATGTAATAGATCAAGAGCTAGTGGTAAATCAAGTTTTTAAACAACTATATTAATAAATTAAAGCACTTCAAATGAGCCCACATATCTTGGAGCCAATTTTTCTAGTTTTACAAACTTAATCACACTCTTTTGAGGTTTAACTCTTAGAAAAACCTTATCTCTAACTAAAAATTATCTTTTTGTCTATTTAAAGTCAGCATTATTCTTATGTCTATCATTAGTTTTAGATTATCTTTTCTTAATTAGTTTGACCTACTCTTCCATTATTTCTAAAATTTCTATCCCAATGATTACTCTATCCTCTAAGTTATCCCAGCTAAATTTTCTACATATAATGTCTCAAAAAGTGCCATTTTTATATAATAATTATATGATTTATTATAAGAAAATTCAACTATTGTAAAATATTCTTCCCATTAATATTGTCAATCTATGCAATACATTTGTATTAAATCTTACAAAACTTGATTTACTCTATTGGTTTTCCTATTTATGTTTTTGGGATATGATTTACTAAAATTAATTTGAGTTCCAAAATATGAATAAAATATCTACCAAAACCTTGAGGTCATAATTGAATTTCTATCTATGATAATCTTCTCTAGAACTCCATCAAGCCTAAAAAAATATTATGAAAACCTCCTATCCAAAACTAGTGCATCATATTATATTACTTGGTATGAAATGTGTAACTTTATTAATCTTTTCAACCATGACTAAGATCATATAATTTCAATTTTTTTAAATTAGAATACCTTTCATAAAATCCATATTGATGACTTTCCACTTCCAATTTGGTATATCATTAGGGTAAAATAATTCTGTAGGGTTCACAAGTTTATCTTTAACCTGTTAACACTCTAAACATTTGGCCATAAAATTGACTCCATACTACTTAATTATCTTCTATAAATATAGTGGTCTTATTTTTTCCATCAATTTAGTCACTCTTGGGTGACCAAAATAAGGTGCATAATGGATTTCTCTAAGTGTTCTCAGATCTCGTTAATCTAGAACAAATATTCTACCTTTATATCTGAACAAACCATTGGTTTAAAACTAATATCCATCATAAATTTAACCATGTAGATTATTATGAGGGTTTTTTTATCTATTCATAGAAATCATCTCCTAAAGAGTATCTAAAAAAAAAATCTTAAAATTTTTATTGAACAATATCCATAGTTACAATCTATCTTTGATGGATATGGGAATCAATTACACAATTTTATTTACCCTTAATATAACTAATATTTAAGTCATAGTATAACATAAATTCTAGCCAACATATTTGGCATGCATTCAAATTTGGTTATGTGAAATTGTATTTAAGTCCCAAGTTGTCGATCTTGAGATCAAAAGGTTTTCATGGCAAATAATGTCTCCAAACTTATAATTTATGAACTAGTGTTTCACTTTCTAGATCATGTAGATCATAGTTAAATTAATATGTCCTAGTTTTCATTGATTCATATACCACAACATAACCATATTGTGAAATCACACCTCCAAATCCTTCACCTAAAGCATCCATAAAAACTAAAAATGACCATCTAGATCAAGAATCCTAAGAATTGGTGTTAAAGTAAACATTTACTTTAGGATTTGGAAAGCTTATTTACACATGTCCATCCATTTGAACTATTATCCTTCCTTTGAAATGAAGTGATGAGGTTGGATATCTTATAAATTTTGGTACAAACTTCCTATAATAATATGTTAGACCCATAAAACTATGCACCTCATGAACATTTCTTGGTGGCCCATCCATAATTTCTCTAATATTTAATGGGTAAATATAAATTCCATCAATATAAACAATGTGTTAATCATTACACTTATTTTTGAAAAAAATGCACACTTAGAAAACCTACATATAGATTATAGCCTCTCAAGCATTACATCATCAAGTGTAAATGATAATAATTCTCCTCCTCATTCCTAGATTATATCATAATTTCATCTCAAAAAACAAGTATAAACATGTATAAATAGTCTCTAAAAACATTGTTCATAAGATTCATGAATGCACCTAGTGTATTCATTAGTCTGAAAGGTGATACTATGAATTCATAATGCCCATATCTAGTTCTGAAATTTGTTTTAAGGATATCATATTCTTTTATTTTCAACTGATGATACCCTATTATAAGATAAATATTGAAAAATAAGGTTAAACCATGATTTTGATCAAAAATATCCTTAATGTGAGGTGTTGCATACTGATTTAACAATTTTGGGAATATTAGTGTATTATTCCTATTTTAGTTAAAGGGTCTGATTAGTAAAATTAGTATATAAATATGTAATAATTAAGATAATAATTAATTTAAATTATATTTTAATTTTTATCTTTCTAAAAATAGTAATAAAAGGTAGAAAAGAAGAATTAGTTGGAACTTATTGATATGACTAAGATAGGGTATGATATTCACTATGCAAGACTGGGAAACTATCACAAACTAGAATCTAAATTTAATTTTATGATTGGATAAGAGTGATAAAAGTATACAGGAGTGACACTAGTGATATATTCCACCTTTACCACTATTGTTCTGAGGATATGAGCTTTTTAGGTTTTGTTCGTTAGGTCTGTGTGACCTTGTCTATGAATTTTTGACATCTGGAAGTCTATAGAGCTCCTTGTAGAGTATATTTTCTCTTCAAACCCTATAATCCATCATGATTTGACTAATTTTGAAAAATAATTTGGGTTATTGTGTGTAAGATTTAGTAGACATGGATCCACACCCCTTATGTGGGCACACTACCTATATACCAATACTCTGAAGAGGGATTAAGCCATATGTAGTTCTCCCACTTGATGTGTTTTGTGCAATAGTGTGTATGAAGATGAAAAAATACAAAGTGGATGTGTTTGAGATGGATAGGCACTAGTGTAAGGATTTGTATAATATTTTAATTATATTGGTTGGTTGTATGCAAAGAATAGGGAAGATTGCTTGAGTGGTCTTGCTTGTATTCTTACTTGCTTAGTGATAATTTCCAACCCTTTATAAATGATCTTTAAATGGGATTTTATAAGGATATATTGGTCATGGGTTTAATATTCTCACATCAAGATGACAAAGAGAAGGATGGGGAACCAAAATAAATTGACCATTGGGGCCAAAAATGGACTTGGACAAGAGTGCCAAAAGTGGATAGGAGTGGCACCAACACTATAGTCCTAGTATGGTGATAATTTCCTAAGTAGATGAGACCTATGGATATTTATCTATCATGGAAAGAGGAGTTTGTCTTAGTTGGGATCAATTTTGGAAGGCTATGAATGACTGAAAATCAATGAAATTAAGCCTAAGAGGGTTAGGAGAGAAAGCAAGAGGGACCTATGGGTTGGGTGTCATTAGCCACACTCAAGTTATTATTTTTTTCATTTTATATGACTACATTTACCGCCCCCCCCCTTATTCTAGTGATGTAGCAAAGGAAAATAAAAAGCGTACCTAAACTTACCTGTAAGGGTGAAGCTCATAAAGTTGTGTGATGATGGGTGTGTATAGAAAGAACACATTGTGAAGTGTAAATATGTAAGAGAAAAAAAAGAGTAGATAAGCTCTCACTAGATATATTATATCTTAGATAAGAATGTATAAAGGTTAGGTAAGATAGATAATAAGAGAAAGGAATAAATACACCTCACTAGGTACATGAACCAATACAAAACCTATTGTCTTAATGAGTAATGTTGAGTGATGTTGAATGTGTGTTGAACCAAGATTAATATCATGAATGAAGATGAGTGCTCAATTCCCCAAAAGTGGCTCAAGAATACAAAAGCTAGTCATTTGGCTCCATTATCACCCACTAAGTGAAGCTAGGTGATCATGCATGTATTGATTGATGTTTGGACTATGTGTCCAATCCCTCTAAATAGGTAGCTCAAGAATACAAAGGCTAGTTAGTCCTTTGGCTCCATCATTTACCCATGAATTTAAGTTATGAACTTATACCAATATTAAATATATGTTATATGAAATAGATCTTGAAGCCCTTAAATGTACTATGACCTGACAATGTTGGCATGGATAGTTGAATGTATGTTAGAAACTAGGCCACTCTGAAAGATGGAAATTAGGCTTGTATGAAATCCACTCTAAAATTGGTGTAATAGGCTTATATGAAATCCACTCACAAACTCAAGAATGTGGAAGTTAGAATTGTATGAAAGCCATTCCAAAATTATTCTGACCACTTGTAGATGGAATAAGGCATGCAACTGCTAAGAATGCTTGGGTAATACTAAACTTAAAAAGAAAATAAAACAAATGTGTCACACACATTGCCCCCAATCACTAGTGTTTAAAACATGGATTTTTATCCAGAAGTCATATCAACTATCATATCTAAAACTAGAAGTGAGAGCCATCATGTTGTACATGATGCCCTCTATATCTAGACTCTCTAATTGAAAGTGTACTAAAAATTATTGATTTTGAATTATTCTAGTTATGCAAAACTATATCTAAACATACCTTTTTTTCTTGCTTCTAAAAAGTCTAGATTTTTTACTATTTGGATAAGAGCACTAAAAGTGGATACTATTAGTACCAGCATTGTAGTCCAAGTTAGGTATTATTATCTTGGGCCAATTCTGGTATCTATTACGATATTCTCACTATCTGTTTGGTTTTTTCTAACTATTTTGATGTCTATTTGTTATTCTATGTGTTTTGAATGTTGGTTTTTTTATGATTAAGAGCTATGATCTCTATGACAAAACCCATGTTTATTTCCCCCTCTTCTAAGGATAAGACTGAAGACCCTGAAATGACTTCCCTCAAAATAAAGAGCCCTAAAAATATGTTATGATACAAAGATACATGATATAGCAATGATAATCAATAATATATCTCAAGATATAGCATGATTTGTATTGAGAGATTGTTAGATCAATAGGGGTATGCCAAGATGGATATAACAATGTTATAACATGTGCAATGTACTAAAATAGAAATGAAAGTATAGTTAGTTATTAGTTGTTAGTTAGAGGGATAGAGCATGATGTCCATCATGGTATCCAAGAAATAAAGATAAATGCATGATGTGGATCATGGAATTGCAAATAATGAGAAGAAAACAAGAAAAAATCACACAAGGCAAGAATAAAAGAAGCATACAAGGGTGGCTAAGGGGCCACACAAACAAGGTACATGGGTATATGTCAATCAAACTAGAAGGCAAACATACAAGCCATGTTAAAATTCCACATACACATACAATTGAAACAAGCAAGGTTAGTGTGGAAGCCACAATCACATAGAAGAGTACATGCATAGGTCATTAGCAAATGTCTTAAGGCACACACAAGACAAAAGCAAAGGACATTGGAAAATTTCCTAAGGCACATACAAGAGACAATCAAGAACTAATAAATACAATCTTATCTAGTTATGTAAAGCAATAAAGGAAATCATGTAATAACTAGAATACAATCACATCTAACTAATCAATTCAAGAGGGAGAGTATGGAAGACATGTTAGTACAAGACTAGGTATATCCTAAGAAATACACAAGTATTATATACTAATGAGTGTCAATAAACTAATCTATGTAAGCTAGTAAATAATGAACATCAATATGATAACTAGAGTTTGTGGTGTAATAATGACATAACCTATATGGTGTAGTCATGTATAATATGCCCCTAGTGGGTATATATATTGATGTGTGTCTTGATTTAGAAGTAGGATGCCCCCTCAATGGGTAGAGTGAAGTAATCAAAGAGCTGGATGTCACTGCACACACTCAAATAAGATCAAGTGAAGTATCGTAATGTAGATAAATCAACAAACAATAACATGGAATAACAAATGTAATTCTAGCATAGTAGTAGAAATGTAAAGCATGGATAATGCATAAAATCAAAATATTTTTGGTGTTTTGAGTTATTTGAATGTTTTTTATATTTTAGAATATTTGAATGTTATGAATTATGTACAATCAATCATAGGGAGAATATGTACAAGAAAGTTAAAATGATTATGTACAAGTAAGAAAAAAGAACCTATGTAAAAGTAAACTAAGAAGGGATGATACTAAATAATGAGTCTCATGGGAGACTCCCTATCATTGTGTCCTATATGAAGGAGAGGAATCATGTGTGATCATGAAGCATGATTGAAGTGCTAAGACTGTGGCTCTAAAATCTATATATGTTGTAAATGCTCTGAAATATCTAAAGTAAAAACTAAGTGTGGGGTCCCTCTATAACTCTGAGAAGTGGATGCAATTGTGGGACTCTTAGGGACCCATTTGGTTGTAGGAAAATCTCTCTAAACATGTGCTCTGAGTAGATACATGAGATCTCAATGATATTTCCCTAGGTGTGAACACTATAGATGGAAGATATCTAAAATCTTGAAGATATAGAGGTGTATAAAATCTCTATGCTAGTGATAGATGTCTCATCTATGTCTGAATAGGAACTAGATAAAGAACTATAATTAGTGAAGAAACTAGAATTGGAAACTAAACTAAAATTGGTGACTGTAAAGTAGAAGATGGATTTAAAGTGGGGAGTGGTAACTCATATGGAACCCCACCAATTGTAACAACCTAATTAGCATGAATGAATTTCATTAATCTATGAACTATAGAAGGTATTTCTTGAAGTTTTTGGATCTATGGTTGACCAAGTAACATATCAAAAACTCTTACATTGAGAACTATAAAGAATGGTGTGGCCACATCTATTGGACCAACCTATGGGGAAGTACAATCCCACCCAATGAACTTTATATGTTCCCACTAAATCTATTGATAACTATGTCCATCAGGGTAATATCCTACTCTAAATGTCCCAAATGTTGCAATAATGTCATAGTGCACATGTTCACATTAGATCCATTACCTATGAAAATACTATGAATAAGATGATTATAAATGTAAGCTCTAATAAAGAGTGCATTATAATCTAAATCATCATTGACTATCTCCTTCTTTGAAAAGGATATGGATAGGTCTGGCTAGAACTCTAGAATTATATACACCAATCATGTTTCTCAGAGGATTTATCTCAACTAAAGGTATCTAGTAGTAGATGTGCATGATATGTATTTGGTAGTAAATGTGTGTGATATGCATGGTATCTGGTAGTAGATGTGCATGATATACATGGTGAACCCCTGATGTATCCCTTATCTCTTATTTGGAATGTTTTGAAAAGGGATCTGAGAAGATTTTCAAATATTTATCCTATGTTTGCTTTGCTTGAGGAGGATCAATTGAAGTGCCAAGATCAATATGATTGTCTTCTATCAAATCAGGTATCTTATGTCTCAAACTAATGCATCTATTTGTTTTATAGCTTGGTGCCTTATGAAACTCACAAAATGCATGATGATCATATCCATGTGGAAGAGGCTTTGTTGGGTCAACTTCCTAAATAGGAGTTAGAGATATGATGTTACATTCTAATAGCTACTATAAAACTATGGCTAGAGAAACTAGTAGATTAGTGAAGGTTTGCCAAGGAGGTGTTGATAAAACCACACATTTAGAGGGCTCAAAAGCCACATTAACTATTAGTTGATTTTGACTCTTTCTATCATTGACCTTGACTTTATATGGGACTTTGTTTTTATTCTTTTTTTATGTCTGAGATACTTGTGTACTTGAGTTTTTCCATTGAAATTAGTGGGAATTCTCATTCCTTTAGTATGTGACATAATTTAGTGAAGGAAGATAATCTTTTGAACATGATTGATTCATGCAAAGCTGGTAGAAGACTCTATTTGAAGGGATCTTGTAACTCTTGATCAGCCATGGGGCTAGTCATCTTAGCCAAAATAGTCTTATATGTGAGAACATAATTTGTTAGTTGTTCATTTGACTTTTGTTTCTATTGTGAAACTTGAGCATATGAAACCTTATCACCAATGTTAATGCTGAAATGAGCTAAAAACATGTTGGCTAAAGGATTGAATGCATTGATCGACTAATTTGGTGAACCATTTTAAAGCATAATCATTTAGGCTTCATGGAAATAAATTGGTAAGTAACTTGTCATTTGGTACATAGTCCAAGCATTTCAAATGAAAATCTCTCAAATGTGTCTCTAGATCACCCATGCCATCATATAGAGTAATCTTTGGTTGAATAAAACCTTATTGTAAGGGTGTAGAAGCAATGTGACATGCCAATGGTGTATGTAATAGATAAAAATAATCCAAAGCCTACGTAGGTCTAGAGTCACCTTGCTCAAGATGTAGAATCTTATATTGAAGATATTTTATCTTTTACACAAGGTTTTCCACATTAGGAGATAAAGATGTACTAGCTATAGTAGGTGGCATAGAGGCAGGTTGAGCCACTATAAGGGGTTGTTGAGACATAGTTGCCCCCATAGTGTCATTTTTAATTGGTTTC